>JAQQSV010000038.1:0-165721 GCA_028646515.1 Pseudochirops corinnae
GAAACCCTGAGGAGGTGGAAAGAAGTCCCACTGGATTGGTTATGAGAAGCAAAAGGGTGTTGGGGACATCTAGGAATACCCTCCTTCTCTTTCTCTCTCTCTCTCTCTCTCTCTCTCTCTTTCTCTTTCTCTCTCTCTCCCTCTCTCTCTCTTTCACACACACACACACACACACACACACACACACACACACACACACTTTAGGCTGGGAACTAATAGGAGACTTCTCAAGAGATAGAGGGAAAGAGGGGCAAAAGCAGGCCCCTTGATCAGGGAGGAGGTAATCTGGGCATAGAGGAAGTTCGTCTCTCTCCCTGGTCTCTAAGTTGCCTCTATTATTCCTATCATCTGGAGGGGCAAAGCCCCCACCTCTGCACACACACTCAAGAGACAATTGTTGTGGTAGTCTTCCCCCCAATCCAGAGAATTCTCACAGTTCCCCACTGCTGGTGACCCTACCTCCTATGGTGAACCAGGCACTGAGGGACATCTGAATCTAGATTCACAATTATGACCATTGGGTCACCAGTAAAAATGAGATCAGGAAGGCCAGGTATTGGGGGGAAGGGATTAATTAACCCTAGAGATTGGTAGAATCACTCTCTTGTCCCTGGGGCCCTTAATAGGCAATATGTGCCATAGGGTTTGAGTAATCTGGGCATCCGTTCCCTAGCAGCTATGTTATATCTCAAAGAACTTCCAGATAATTGCCATCATCCAACCCCAAGCCTCAACCCACAAAACTTCATAGAGAACGGCCAGGGACTAGTATACTAAGAAACCTGTAGACCCACCCAGGCTTAGAGAGATGCATGTTAGCTTTTCTAGGTCTCCTTCCTGATCTGACTTCCTGGGACTTTTTCTTCATATCTAAGTTAAGTGTGATTGTGTGTGTGTGTGTGTGTGTGTGTGAAAACATGTGTACATATACATGTGGCTTGCCTATCTCCTCCCCTCTCTTCCCCTCTCCTTTTTCTCCTCTCTCTTTTCTCTGTCTCTTTTTTTCTCTCTCCCCCTTCTCTCTTCTCTCTCTCCTCTCTCTGTCTCTTTTCTCTCTCTCCTTCACTCTTTTTTCTCTTCTCTCTCTCCTCGCTCTCTCTTACCTCCTTTTTGTCTCCTCTTTTGTCTCTGTTCTCTCTCTCTCTGTTTCTCTCTCCTGTGTCTTTCTCCTTCTCTCTTTTTTCTCTGTCTTCTCTCCTCTTTCTCTGTCTCTCTGTCTCTGTCTGTCTGTCTGTCTCTCTCTCCCCTCTTTTCTCTCTCTCCTCTCTTTTCCTGTCCAACTATCTATCTACCTGCATGTCTATGTTCACATCTATGTCACAAGATGTCTCAATCACTGCGGGCATATCTGTGTCTCTCTGTCACTTAATGTCATGTGACAGTCTCTGTTACTATGTGCATGGACAGACTGGAAGTTCCAGGGTCACTGCCTGGACACATTCCCCAAGCTGGGGAGGTACCTGCTCAGCTTAACTGGGAAATAAATACTCTGTTTCAAGAGTAATTTAATTATTGGCTCTTGCGGATTAGTGGGTAATTAAATTCTGTAGCTCCCAAAGTAATTAATTGCTATGCAAATGGTAATGCCCTCTGCTTTGGAGAGGAGGATCCCGGCCTAGGTTTGCCCTGCAATTAGAGGCTAATAATTACCCTGTCAGCTTTCAGCTTCTGCTGGGTAATTACCTGGTGAAGCCCTGGCTGGTCACTATGAGCCGATTCCCACCTCCTGCTGCTGTTACCAGAGCCTGGGGGGTTCCAGGATCCGGATGCCCGGCCAACCATGGAAGTGGTCTGTGAGGATGGGCAATGGTTGGGAATCCTCATATCCTTTTGGACCTTCTCCACTTTCCTCAGATCCTGGAGGGACATTACATAAGGGACATTTCAGAGGCAGAATCTTTGTTAGGCAGATAGATGGTAGATAAATAGAGCATTTATTAAGTGCTTACGACATGCCAGGCAGGGCAGCTAGGGGGCACAGTAGATAGTGCACTGGGCCTGGAGTTAGGAAGACTCATCTACCTATGTTCAAATCTGGCCTCAGACACTCGCTGAGTGACCCTGGACAAGTCACTTAACCCTGTTTGCTTCAGTTTCCTCATCTGTTAAATGAGCTGAAGAAGGAAATGGTAAAACACTCTAGTATCTTTACCAAGAAAACTCCAAGTGGGGTCACAAAGTGTTGTACATGACTGAAAACATGCCAGGCATTGTGCCAAGTGTTTGACATATAAATACAAGTAACCAAACAGTTATTGCTTCCAAGGAGCTTACAACAATTCTTCTTTTTAAGCAACATTTTATTTTCTCCCCAATTACATGCAAAGACATTGCAACAATTCTATGGGGAAGCTGGAAGGTGGGGCACCCTAGTTTGGAGCTGATGTCAGAGAAGTGGGTGAAGGCCTGGTTCTGGGCAAAATCAATTGAAATTGCTTGAGGTAGTTCCAGGGTCAAGATCTAAGGTTTCTGTGAGGAGGAGGTGGGGATGGTAGCTAGAGACTGTTGGCTAGTATCTGTCCCACATCTCATTTTCATTTCTTCCTATTTTCCCAGGGATTGTGGGCCCACAGAAACATAGGATTTAATTGGTGGCAAAGTATGGGTTAAAAACAGAATCTCCTGATTCAGGGTCCAGGGCTCTTTACATATATCCCTAAATCAAAAGCCTAGGTTGCTTTGATAGACAAAAGGGACCACTGGTCCCCTTTGAGTTATGTGACCCTTATGCTGTCAAGTGGTTCTGTAGAAACAGCACTAGTCTCAGAATCCAAAGATATATGGCGCCAGGCTTGAGGTCTGTAACTAACTTCATGAGTTACTTCATCTCTCTGAACCTGTTTTCTCATCTTTAAAATTGGGAGTAATAGTTCCTTTTCTCCCTACTTCACAAACATTATTTAAAAGGTTTTATAAATTGTAAAGGGCTGAGTAAGCAGGTTAATGATCATCATCTTTTGGCTAGGGGTGTCTGCAGGAGAGATGCTGGGGGCTCATAGGCTCAGCCTTTGAAGTCAAGTATTCCCTGAGTTGAGGTCCGGGTTGTCCATGAATTGGGTGAGTTCGCAAAGCAAGGGAAGCCTTGAACAAGACTTTGGTTAACAGGAGGTAGATGAGACCTATGTCCAGAGGAGTGGTCAAGAAGGTGAACATATGGCACTTCCCATACATGAGAACTGAAGGTAGTTAGACTAAAAGAGAAACATCTTGTTATAGTGGATAGTGGGCTCAATTCAGAGACAAAAGACCCAGATTTGAGTCCTACTTCTCATGGCTACTGACTGTCTGACCCTGGACAAATTGCTTAACATCTAAGTGTCTGTGTCTCAGGTAACTTGGAGACAATACATTGCAAAACAGCTGCCAATCTGCATTGGTAGAGAAAGTTTCCTGCATAAGGAAACCAAAAGTCTAAACACCCTCTTTCCAGGCATAGAACATAAAAAAGGGCATACATAAACAGAAAAGGAAATGGAGAAGTCATGTTGGAGAAGCAGACAGTCTTCAGAAGAACTACACTAATCTCCCTGAAATAATGGAGTATGGGGGAGATCAAAGATGCCTCCTGTTAGAGTTATTTGCTTACATTCCAACTATCTCTTGAAAGATGGGACCATGTGTCTTTTTTTCACTTTTCAATCTTCAGTGACAAGCACCACCATCCCTTACCTTTGAGGTAGCTGGTTGTCACAATGGAGATAGTGCTGGGCTTGGAGTTAGGAAGACCTGAGTTTGTAATCTTGCCTTTCTCAACCTCATCTTCCTCATCTATAAAATGGGGAAATGAGAATAATAATAGCAACTGCCTTACAGGGCTGTTGAGGGTATCAAATGAGAATATATTATGTAAATATATATAGTGCTTTGCAAGCCTTCAAGCACTGTGTAAATACTAGCTACTATTATTACTTTACATTATTATTATATCAAAGACAATAATTTTTTTGCTCCAAGTGTAAAGAAATAAAAAGAAAAGAGTATAAAATCTTGCAAACAAATTATAAGAACTAGATAAAGTCCTCCAGCACGTTGGGTGGTTCAAGCTTTATGGAAGGACAAGAACAAGGGTCATGCAGGATTAAAAAACATGGATGGGTTGCTATCTATACCAGTAGAAGGACCCATAATAATGAGTTCACTAATCAGAAGTATTATAGATTGGCTGACTATTTAATATATCTGAGGACGTTACCATTATTTATATGTTGTCTTCCCCATCAGACTGTGAGCTCTTCAAGGGTAGGGGACTGTCTTTCTTTGAATGCCCAGTGTTTAGCACTTAGACTGTCACATAGTAGGGACTCAATAAATGCTTATCAATTGACTGGTTAAGAAAGGTCCTTAAGGGGCGGCTAGGTGGCACAGTGAATAGAGCACCAGCCCTGAAGTCAGGAGGACCTGAGTTCAAATTTGACCTCAGACACTTAACATAAAACTAGTCGAGTGACCTTGGACAAGTCACTTAATCCCAATTGCCCTGCCTTCACTCCTCCATAAAAAGCAAAAAAATAAAAAAAATTTTTTAAAAAGAAAGGTCTTTAAGTAAATACTATCTTGGTGGGAGATATAATTCAGGATCTTAGTCTGAACCTGGAAAAATGATAGGAGTATTGCTATTACAGTCAATGAATGCCATCTGGAATCATTGTGTGGAAAAGTGGGAACTTTGGGAGATATGCTAGAGAATAGGTGTCATCCACATAAATTAACCTGTAGAAAGAATGCCTTTGATTTCTGTGGAGTTTCCTGGATCAGGGAGGAACCAAATGGTTTAGTAATAATATGTGGCAAGGTGACACCAAGGCCCATGAAGAGTACCCTGGGAAGAATTCGAGGGAGTGATGGGAGGAGGTCGTGCTGCTGGGTCTGTACTGGCCAGAGGGGACCGCTGTACGTCATGATGCTGAGCTAGACTTTCAGAAAGCAGATTATTTTCCACTGACCAGTTATAACCAGAGTTCTATGTAGGAAAACTCTAGCTCTGATTTTTATGATTTTGTTGCACTAGGTTTCCCATATACAGCTAGGTGATGCAGCGGATAGAGTGCTGAACCTAGAGTAAGGAAGACCTGAATTCAAATCTGATCTCAGACACTTACTAGCTGCGTGAGTCACTTGACCTCTGTGTCAGTTTTCTCAACTGTAAAATGGAAATAATAATAGCACCTAACTCCCAGAGTTGTTGTGAAAATAAAATGAGATAATCTTTATAAAATGCTTTGCAAATCTTAAAGTGTTATATAAATGCTAGCCGTTACTATATATTTCTGCCTTTTGTCATTTCCATGATATCACTGAGAGGCAGTATGGTGTCATGGATAGAAAGCCAGCTTCAAAGTCAAGATGATGTGGCTTTAGTCCTGCCTCTGACCAGTGAAGCCTGTCTGACAAGCCATTTTTTAGCTAAATGAGGTAGATGTTAATATGATCCTTATTTTTCAGATGAGGAAATTAAGTCACATAGTTTAAATATTTACCCAGGGTTACATCGCTAATAAGAACCCGAAGCTGAATTTGAACTCAGATCTTCCCAAATCCAAGTCTAACACTCTATTTACCACATACTACTTGACTTCTCAATGCTTTAGGCAACTTTTTTAAATTTAGAAACATCAGCATGCATTGATAGAGTTCCCTTACGTGGGATTATTCTTTGAAATCATCACATTTTTGTTAAACCCTCACTAGGGCTGCAATCTGAAAGGAGATTTAAGCACATGGGAGAGGGAAAGTGGCAATACCCTGGTTATCCTAGGACTCATGGACTGTTTCAACATGTAGTAAGACATGAAATGAGAAAGAGGCAAGTTAGATGTGATGGAGCTGTGACTCTTAGACAAGGCTTTGTCCCCTGGAGGAAGGGGTGAAGAAGGGAGCCGTAGAATTAGACAACTCTGGTGTTTAGGGCCATAGGAACTAGAAGAGAAACCTAGAATTGGGTCAAAGCAAGCTCAGGAAAAGGACTTGTGTAGCCTGCTCCTGGAGGAGCATCATGACTGGTCATACAGTCAACCCAAGCCAAGGATTAGGTTGGTAAGGGAGGGGGATGGATCACCCCAGTCAGCTCCCATGGGGAGGATACAATTACTTTATGATTCGATTCCTGTACTCTATAACTCAACAAGTATAAAAGCTGTAATAGTTTCTATTTTCCTCCTTCAGTGATAGTAAATTCATTCTCTATCTCCAAGCAAGCTAAAGAGAAGGAAAAAGACATCCAAATAAAGGATAAACAGGACAGGCGGCATTGAGTGAAAGACAAGAAGCGATGGTTCCCCTAAGTGCTTCAGGCCAGTAACGGCAGTGGAAGATTGAACAAAAGAGGAGAAAGGGATTCCCACCCCAAGGATTGAGCCTGCATTTCATATGCTCACCTGCTATTCTCCCATTCAAGTGAAGGTAGAATAAGAGGCAGGGCTTGGATGGCAAGATAAGGGTTAGAAATAAGTTTTTAAAAATTAATAACTCCCAGGTAGGGATTGGGCTTTGATAAAACAAAGAGGTATGAGGATCTCAGTCCCTGGGAGAGATAACAGGGGTTATCTTTAAGGACAAGAGAGACAATTTCCTCCCTAAATCTGCTTAGACAGGATGATCCCTGGAGAACTCTCTTGTTCAGGGGTTAATGGGGAAAAGGCTTTATCTATAGGTATCAATTGTCTTCTTATCCTTTTTTTGTCATGGTATGGGAAGTCAGCTGAGAGCTGGATATGGCCTCTGGGGGTCACTCTGTGGAAAGGAAGGCACAAGTTTCCAACTTACCCTATGCTTAAAACTTAGCTTTGAATCAGAATTTATTATTCTTATACAAAGGAAATTCTTTCCTCTCTCTCCTCTTCCATCTCAGACATTGTATCTAGTGGCAACAGGGAAGCAAGGTGCCTCATGAGCTGAAAGCCAGGACTTCGAGACTCTGTTCCCCGTTTTGTTCTAATTTGCTCTGTGAGTTGGGATAAGCCCACATCTTCCCCATTCCTCAATTTCTTCCTTTGGGAGTAGGGCTAGGATAACAGAGGAGATGCCGATTGTTGCTCTCTGAAAAGTCCATGGGAAGCATCCAGCCCTGGGCTTTAGGCCTCACTGACCCTTAGTCAGCTTCCCAAAATACCATTTACAGCTCTAGGGCCTGTCTAAGGGACTTTGTCCTTAGCCCCAGGGCTTTCACCACTTTCTAAACTTTCTTGGGTACAAAGATATTCCATAACCCAACCCTAACTAAATGCCCCCCTTCCTTTTCTGATTAGCATCATAATCAGATGATCTGGTCTAATGTCTGCTACCTTTCTCCATACACCCCAGACCACAAGATTACATTTTCTAAAGGAAAGGAAATACAAAAATTCAGAAATTTATCAGGGTAAGGTAATGTTTAGTTGTTCAATTGTTTCAATCATTTCTGAGTCTTCATGACCCAATTTGGGATTTTCTTGGCAAGGATACTGAAGTGGTTCGCCATTTTCTCTCCAGCTTATTTTACAGATGAGGAAACAAAGGCAAACAGGGTTAAATGACTTGCCCAGGGTCATACAGCTAGTAAGTATCTGAGGTCACAGTTGAATGTAGGTATTTCTAACTCCAAGCCTAGTACTCTATCCACTGCACCACCTAGCTGCCCCAGGGTAGAGTAATTAGGTAATTAGGAGTGTCTATAAAATAAATCTACCTAGTCCCAAACTAATAAACTCCCTAAACTATTTTATATACTCATAGAACTCCAGGCCAAATGTCAGGATTCTCTTTAGTCCATGGCAATCTGACAAACCCCAGAAGACAATGATAACTTCTCCCAGAACACTCTGAGCCCATTTTCTGATTTACAACCCTAGCACTCATTCTCCTGTTCTACAATATCCAGCTTACCTTCAGCCAATCAAGAAGCTCCTGGGAGCATGATGGGTTTCTGGTGTTCCATCACTTTGTTGTTGCTGTTGTTCAGTCATTTAGTCAGTTCCCACTCTTCATGACCCCATGGACACCAGAACTTTCTACCCTTTACTGTCTTGAAGTGTGTCCAGGTTTATATTCATTGTTTTCATGATATCTGTTTGGAGAAGGGAAAGTAAGGCAGTTGGGGTTAAGAGGCTTGTCCAAGGTCAAACAGCTAGTTGTTTTTTTTTTTATTAAGTCTCTGAGGCTGGATTTGAACTCAGGTCCTCCTGACTCCAGGGCCTGTGCACTATTCACTGCACCACCTAGCCTCCCTGTTTTCATGATATCTATCCATTGTAGCCTCCATCTTCTTTTCCTTTTGCCTTCAATCTCACCCAGCATCAAGGCCTTTTTCAATGAGTTCTGTCTTCGCATTATGTGGCCAAAGTATCTAAGCTTCAACTTTAGTATTTGACCTTCCAGTGAGTAACCTGAATTAATTTCTTTAAATATTGACTGATTTGATCTCTTTGCTGTCCAAGGAACTCTCAAAAGTCTTCTCCAGAAACACAAATTGACGTGTTGATTGGGGGTGCCTAGGTGGCACAGTGAATAGAGCACTGGCTCAGGAGGACCTGAGTTCAAATCCAGCCTCAGACACTTAACACTTACTAGCTGTGTAACCTTGGACAAGTCACTTAACCCCAATTGCCCTGCCCTCCCCCCTCTAAAAAGCAAAAAAAAAAAAAAAACCAAACCCAAAAACAAAAATGAAAGTGTTGATTCTGCAGTCCTCAACTTTCCTTAATAGTCCAGTTCTCACAGCCACACATTGCTACTGGAAAAACTATAGCTTTGACTATATAGATCTTTGTTGGCAAGGTGATGTCTCTGTTTTTTAGTATGCTACCCAGATTTGCCATAATTTTCATTCCAAAGAGCAAGTATCTTTTAATTTCATGACTACAGAAGCCATCTGCAATAGTCTTTGAGCTCCAAAATATGAAATCTGACATGGCTTCCATGTCTTCCTTCATTTGCCAGAATAATTGCCAATTTCCAGGATGGTAGGGTTTTATTTTTTAATGTAAACCTTCAAGCCAGTTTTTATACTCTCTTCTTTCACCCTCATCAAGAGGCTTCTTAATTCTTCTTCACTTTCTACCGTCAGAGTAGTATCATCTGAATATCTGAGATTGCTGATATTTCTCCAGGTTACTTTAATTCCAGCTTTTGATTCATCCAGCCTAGCATTTTGCATGATGTCCTCTGCATATAAGTTAAACATATAAGGAGACAATATGCAGCCTCATTGTACTCCTTTTTGAATCTTAAACCAGTCAGTTGTTCCATATTTGGTTCTAATTGTTGCTTCTTGACTTGCACACAGGTTCCTCAAGAGACAAGTAAGATGAGCTAGTACTCCTATTCCTTTGAAGACTTGTTGAATTTTGCTGGGATCCATACAGGCTTTAGTGTAGTCGATGAAGCAGAAGCAGATGTGTTTTTTTTTTCTTTTTGGAGCTCCCTTGCTTTCTCCCTAATCCAGTGCATGCTGGCAATTTGGTCTCTAGTTTCTCTGTCTCTTCCAAAACCGGTCTACTCTTCTGGTAATTCTCAGTTCACATATTGCTGAAGCCTAACTTGCAGAATCTTAAGCATAACCTTGCTGGTGTGTGAAATGAGTGCAATTGTTCAGTAATTTAAACATTCCTTGACATTGCTCTTCTTTAGGATTGGAACGTAAACCGATTTTTTCCAATCCAGTCACCACTGTTGTTTTCCAAATTTGCTGGTTTATTGAGTGCAACACTTTAACAGCATCATCTTTTACAATTTTAAATAGCTCAGTTGGAATTCTAACACCTCCACTAGCCTTGTTGGCAATGCTTTCTAAGGCCCACTTGACTTCATTCTACAGGATTTCTGGTTCTAGACAGTAATCACACAATAGTGGTTATCAGCAACGTTAAGATCTTTCTTGCGTTGCTCTTTTATATATCTTGCCACCTCTTCTTAATCTCTTCTACTTCTGTTAAATCCCTATCATTTTTGTCTTTGATCATGCCACTTCTGCATGAAATGTTCCCTTGAAATCTCTAATTTTCTTGGAGACATCTATTGTCTTTCCCCTTCTGTTGTTTTCTTCAGTTTCTTTATATTGTTCATTTAAGAAAACATTCTTATCTCTCCTTGCTATTCTCTAGAATTCTGCATTCAGTTGGGTATATCTCTCCCTTTCCCTTTTCTTATTTCCTCAGCTATTGGTAAAGCTTCATCAGACAGCCATTTTGCCTTCTTGCTCTGCTTTTTGTTGCTGCCTCCTGTACAATATTGTGAATCTCTGTCCATAGTTCTTCAGGCACTCTCTCTACCGGATCTAATCTCTTAAATCTATTCATCACCTCTACTTCATATTCACAAGGGATGGTATTTGGTTCATGCCTATACGGTCTTATGGTTTTCCCTACTTTCCTCTATTTAAGCCTAAATTTCGCAACAAGAAGTTCATGATCTGATCCACCACCAACTCTAGGTCTTGTTTTAACTGACTGTATAGGGCTTCTCCACCTTTGGCTGCAAAGTATATAATCAATCTGATTTCTATATTGACCATCTGATGATGTCCATGTGTAGAGTCACCTTTTGGGTTATTGAAAAAGAATGTTTGTTATGACCAGTGAGTTATCTTGACAAAATTCTATCAGTCGCTGCTCTCCTTCATTTTGTACTCCAAGGTCAAACTTGTCTGTTATTCTAATTATCTTTTGATTTCCTACTTTAGCATTCCAATCTCCTATTATGAATGTGATGTACACAGCTAATAAGTGTCTGATGCTAGGCCCTCCTGACACCAGGCCCAGCACTCTATCCATTACACCACCTAGCTCCACCACTATTTCTCTATAATAATTAGCTCTCTGACTCAATATCTCTTCTATCCTCTGCCCAACATGGGGTAGGCTATAAAAGAACTATCACATAAGGGTTTTTCCTTTAATTCAAAAGTCATAAAAGTTATTCCATAAAAAATTTTATAGACAAAATCTTTTTCCTTACATTCTAGGTTGAGGAAATGTGACCACTTCATAGCCAAGGATGGAAAAGGGTCTATGACACATACAGGAAAATTAAGAGTGTAGCAAAGAGAACTCAATCAGTTCAATCCCAATGTGTGCTTATTAAGTGCTTACACACACACACAAAAAAGCACTATGCAAATGCTCTGACCCTACAAAGAAAAATCAGCATAGGGCACAAGAGGGAGATTGTGTGCAACAGAAAGAGAAAAAGGATCAGGGTTCAAATCTCAGTTTTGCCACCATGGAACCTGGGCAAGTCACTTCCCCTGTTCTTGAGCCTCAGTTCCCTCATGTGTAAAATAAATGTATTGAACTCTCTAAGATCTTTTCAGTTTTAAGTCTTTGATCCTCAAGGAGCCAGGGGTGCAAAAGATATTTCCCCGCCCACTCAGATTGGGATCATTGTGAAACCTCTCATAGGAGGCATTCTCAAAGTTTAGGTTTTGAATTCTCTGTCTCTCCCCATAGTGGATTTTGTCCATAGGGAATACAAACCAGGTAGGACTAGGTTTCTGGAAATTCTTGAAGTCTACAAGCCAGACCACAAGCTGGATTCTCCTTGAAATCCAGTACCAGTGTCTGCTAGTTTGGACCCTGTTGGAGTGACAGCTCTTTAGAATCCACTCTGAGTTTCAGCCCATCTGCAATCTCCTGGTGATGAATATTCCCCCTAATGAACTGACAGAAATTGGATTAGGTTAGAACGCCCATGTGCTTAGACTTCGGCTGATTAAACCCCCATCTGTGCAGTGCCTGCTTTTGAACTGCTCGTTACAAATAATTTTTTTTAAAAGGTGGCTAGGATGGGGGTGTGTGAAGAGTAGGGATGACTCTTGCTATCTGAGATGGTATCTTCATGAGGCTGGTAGGAAATAGATTATTAGACCCAAATATCCAACATAATCTAGCAGTCTAATGCTGGACTGTCTAACTAGAGTCTAAGTCAAGGGAATGTTGAGCTGGTTAACATACACCAGAAGACCAGTACCCAAGGCTGCTGCGTTCCATGTTTTCTTACAAAATAGGATTTTTCTTCCCTCAGATTAATCTCTAGGCTCAGGCCCACTGACCCATGAAGAGGTCTGGCATATAAGTGTGGGCTAAAGCTTATGGAGTAGTAAAAATGGAAAGGAGACATGAAGGAGGAAGGGACAGGTTGTCAATGAGAGAGGGTTGGTCTTGTGGCTTTGGTCTTAGGCTAGGTAGCATGACGTACATATAGGTCCAGCTTGGGCAAGCTTTGGCCTCAACCCAAGGGCTCTGACTCCTTCAATAGGACACTTAGTTCACCGCAGAGACCTTTACCCTTTACTATGGTAGACCTTCAGGACCATGGATAGCATCAATTGTCAACATAGCTGACCCTTCTCCAACTCTACCTTCTTCCCCTTGACTGTCCTGAATTAACCTGGGGCAAGATGAAGTTTTGTAAACACACACACACACACACACACACACACACACACACACACACACACACACGGAAATGCTATTACTTGAGAATTGAAGCCTCCAAAGCCTGTTCTGTCATCCCATGGAAGCCGTTTCACTCTGAATTAGCTTCAAAGATTTTCTCTTTTCCCTTGCCTTCTCTTCTTATGCTTGCTTTCCTCTTATCTCTTTTCCTCTCTTTTTACATTTCTCCTCCCATTACTTCCTTTCCCCTTTCTCTTTTCCTCCTCTTCTTTTTCATTTCCATAAACTTCACTCCTTTTGTTTCTCCTTAAGTCTCTTACCCCTCTCTTCTCTCTCTTCTCCCCTTTTCTCCTCTTCCCTTTTCTACTCTCCTTTCCCTTTCTTCTTTCATTGTCTCTTCTCACCCTTTGCTTTTTATCTCTTCTTCCTTTTCTCTCATCCTTTTGCTTTGTTTCCTCTTCCTTCTCTCCCACTCTCTCCTCCTCTCTTCCCTTTCATTCATTTCCTTTCTTATTCCTTTCTCTTATTTCTTCTCCCTCCCCTTTTTTCCCTCCTTCATTGACTTTACTCTCTTCTTTTCCCTCTCTTACATATGTATCTCTTTATTTTTTTTTGCTAATTTTACACATTTTATTGGCATTTTTATATCATATTCACTACTTGAATACTATTGCCTCCCTTTTATCAAAGATAAAGGACTAACCAAAACAAACTGACAAGGATTGAATCTGACAGTACTTGTGACGTTTCATACTCAAAGTCTACTACTCTCTACTGAGAAGAAGGGTGTATGTTTCATCATTGTCCTCTAGAACCAAGATTAGTCATTGCATTTAATCTGAATTCAGATGCTCTTAATACTAGTTTAATTTGCTTTACTGTATTAACTATATATATCATTTCCCCAGTTCTCTTTTCTTGGTTCTGCATCAGTTTATATGAGTTTTCCCATGTCTTTCTGAATTCCTTAGATTCATAATTTTTTTTCTTCATCTTCCTCCGCATCTTTCTATTAAATGTTTGATTAATGCTTTTATCTTAAAATCAGTCACTCACACTCCACTCCCCAAATTGAATCTCCTTTAAAAAACAACTACATACACACTTGTACACGTACATACACATGCACACTCACACACACACAGCCTGATTAAGAAATTTTGCTGTCCAATATATACAATATTTTGTCCTAGTGGTCCCCCACCTTTCTGATTCAGATGAGGAGATACATTTCCATTTTCTCTGATCCAAGAGTTTCACTGTTTTTTCCATTACTCAGAGTTTTATTTCTTTTGTGGAATCTTTTCCTTTACATTTTTGTAGTCATCATGAATGTTGTCCCCTCCTTTCTGCTTGTATCATTTTGTATCAGTTCATACAAATCTTCCTAAGTTTCTATGAATTCTTCATATTTGTCATTTCTCACTGCACAGTAATAATCCCCACCTGTTCACATCTATAGAATTCTTGAAAATGAGAAACTCAGGCAAGTCTGGGAAGTATGTGGACAAGGCTAAGAAAGTGGAAAATCTTCACTACCCCGACTTGAGAGCAGTCTTTACACACACACACGCACGCACACACGCACGCACACACACATTCACCTCTCATTCAAACCCAGTCACTCTTAGAAGAGAACTGGATCAATTTTCTGGCTCTACTTCCCTTACCCTATGTGACCATTCTCCTGCTTCTCCCAATTTGTTCCCCTACACATCCAGGCATTTGTCCAGTTTTCATCCTAGAACCTCGGAAGGCTTGCCCTTTTTGGTGCCTTCTTCTCATCAGGGGTCCAACTTACTAGGGCATCTATTGTATGAAAACTAGGGATCCATCTCTGGTTTCTTGAGAGGTGATGCTGCTTTGTCCACTCCCATCATTTCTTTTTTTTTTTTCTTTCCAGTCTGGACTTGTAGTTTCATTGATGTGGGAGAGTCCTAGTGTGAAAGCTCCCTCCATAGATGTATGTAAGTGACTTAGAGAATTTCTCTACTTGTAGAATATTTCCTGGGGCACTGAGAGGTTAAAAAACATGCTAGCATACGTGAAAAGAAGGACTTGAAACTCAGTCATTCTGATTTTAAGGCCAGACCTGTAGTCAATATCCTAATATTGTCTCACTTCAATTTTTTTACTGTGCAATAATATTCCATTATATACATTCATGTGCCACATTTTGTCCAATCATTAATCAATAAGAAGCCTCTTTGTTTCCAAATTTTTGCTACCACAAAAAGCACAGCTATGAATAAGTTGGGAACTTTCTTTCAATCTTTGACCTTCTTGGGATGTATGTCCAGTAATGGAATTGTTGGGTCAAAGGACACAAACAGCTGAGAAACTTATTTTGAATAATTCCAAATTGTTTTTCAGAATAGTTGGACTATTTCACAGCTTAACCAAAAGCATATTAGTGTGCCTATCTTTGCACAGCCCCTCCAACATTGTCTATTTCCATCTTCTATCTTCTTTGCCAATTTGACAGGTGTGAAGTGAAAGCTCAGAGTTGTTTTAATTTGCATTTCATTTGTTATCTTTTCTCTTTTCTCATCTCCTTTTCCCTCTTCTCCCCTCTCTTGGCTTCCATTTCACTTTTCTCCTCTTCCTCTTTCCCCTTCTTTTCTCTCTTCCCCTCCCCTTAGTAACCTTCCTACTCTTTCTTCCATCATTACCCTACCTCCTCCGTCCTTTTCCCCTCCTTTTTATTCCTTTCATTTCCTATGGCCTCTCTTTTCCTTTTCCTCAGTATCTCCTTGGGAAGGTAACAGCTGCTGGAGGAAGAACACCCTTCAGTGAACATCAATGATTGTGGTGACTGAGTGTCCCAGCTTTCCTTACTAGTTAATCTAACTCTGGGAGAGTTGAGAAGCCTGGGAAAGGGAAAGAATAAATAACCAGCCAGAGGCATAAACAGATGTGCAGCTGTAAGCAGCTGGCACCTCCCTGCCAAATTACTATGGACGGAGGGACAGAGCACTGGCAGGGGTCCAGGCTGCCTCCTCCTCTGCTTGGAGTCTGGCCACCTCTACCCATCCAAGCTCACTATTCACTTGGCAAGGATGGAGCAGTAGGAGGTGGAGTAATACTTATACAGAGGCAAAGAAAAAGGGAAAACTCCAGGCACCAAAGGGCCTAGTAAATGTTTATTCTAAAGAATTCCCTTAGGGGTAAAGGATATTGTGGAAACAATAGAGAACCTTCCTCCCTGAAGGTCTCCCCAGATCCTGAGGGGCTAAGCCTGGAAGAGTTCTATAATTCACACCTAATGCTTACTATTGCCCTTCCCTTCTCAAATCTCCCCGAAATTAGAGGGTGTCCTTTTGGCTCTGATCTGTACCTAATAAAGTGTCTTTAGGAGATAAGGGCAAAACTTCCTTCATGGTGGTTTAGAAATTCCTAGGAGATGATAGATAGATAGACAGATAGATAGATAGATAGATAGATAGATAGATAGATAGATAGATAGACAGACAGACAGACGGACGGACAGAGAGAGAGAGAGAGAGAGAGAGAAAGATGAATGGATGCATACATACATACACACAAAAATACATACATGGAATAGAACCCTTCAGAAATGAATTCTCTGAAGACTTGATTTAACAGTATTGTGATCAGAGGGCCAGAGACAGATACAGCCTGGAGCATTGAATATAGGGCAGGTAGAAATTCCAGGCAAATTTGAGGTAGAAAGGCTTCTTGCATTGGCTGGAGCGGGGCAGGAATCTCTTAGTTCTGCTAATCTTTGGAGTGACCACATTCTCTTCTTTTGAAGGTGAACTGTATTTCTCAAGTATATGTCACTCATTATAAACCCTCTATTGGTCTCTTGATACTAGTCAATTGCACATGGGTTTGGGTAGCCTGAACCAGTTTTCCCAGAGTCTAATCCACTCCTCCCCCACAGTCTGATATACTGGCTATTGGTTCACAACCTGTGGGGCTAGAATACTCGATAGTGGGAACAGAATGTGTGAGATTGTGGAAGGCTTCAATTTCCAGGGCAGAGTTTTCACTTTAGCCTGTAGGCAAGGGGAAACCATTAGAGGGTCTTCAACAGATCTTGATATGGCCAGATCTATGCTTTAGGAAGATTAATCTGACAGGCCTGATGGATTTGATGGAAGAGAGAATAGAGATGGAGAAACTGGCTAGGAGGCTATTACAGTAGTCTAATAAAAAGGCAATGAAAGCTTGAAATATATGGTGGCAGTATAGGAGAACAGACAAGGGGATTTGAGTGGGACTGATAGTTGCTTTTAAAATTCTATAGGATGCTTCCAAAGTCTTAAGTGTAGCTAAAACTGTGCTAAGACTTGGGGAACACTCTGTATTTTCCTTTTTAATTCTATAGCACAGTGTCTGGCACATAATAAACAATTTTAATACACTCTGTTTATTTGCCTGTCTCGCAGTCTCTATCTCTCTGTGTCCCCTATCATCTATCTGTGACTAATTATATCTATCTCTACCTGTTTCTATGTATCTATCTATCTATCATCTATCTCTATCTATCTACCTATTTATCTATGTATCTCTCTCTCTCTATCTATCATCTATCTTTCTATCATCTATCTACCTCTATCTCTATCTATCTATCTACCTATCTATTCATCTATGTATCTCTCTCTCTCTCTCTCTCTCTCTCTCTCTATCTATCTACACCATAGGTATTTGTTGCTATACCCTCCCCTACCCATCTGGACCTTCCTTTTTAGTAAAACAAACAAACAAAAAGCCTTTAAGTAAAACCAACTGGTATGGGCACTACAGAAGTGGAATGTCCCATATACTGTCAGCTATGGTCACCATGTCAGTTGACAGAATATATGACATTCTACATCTGTAGTCCCCCTGAGAGGAGGCAGGTGCATTTCATCATTAGTTTTCTGGGACTGAGATTGGTTATTACAATTAATCAGCATTTGGCTTGCCTTTTAGAGTTGTTTTCATTTACATAGGACTGATATTACAAAGGAAGAATCAACAAAACACAGGAGCTTATTGGAGCCTGGGGATGGGAGAAGAGTCAAAGATGATACCAAGGTTTCAATCCTGAGTGACTAGGAGGATGGTGGTACCATTAACAGAACTAGGGAAGTCAAAATGAAGAGTAGGTTTTAGGGGAAGGTGAGCTCAGTTTTTGGTGAAGATACAGTATATATAGTTTAGAAATGTCTGTATCATCAGGGGTAGATGTGGCTTTGGGAGGCATCTATATAGAGGAGCTGTGGAATTGAATAATATCATCCTTCAGAGAGGATTCTTCAGCAAATAGGTTGCTTGTGATTTATGTCATTTTTATATATAATTGCTATAAAGCATTTACTCCCACTAAATTTGCTTTTTAATAGCATAGCTAATAGATGAAGTTGCTCCCTTGCTTGCAGAAATCACCATTTCAGTGTCAATCCATACTGGGATCAGTCAAGCATGTTGATAAGTACCTCGATGCTTACTAAGCTTGCTGCCCCCAGACTTTGCCATTGACTCCAGTTCCTGAACCTTGCACTCTCCTGACCTTTCAAAGCTCAGAAGGCTGCATCCTAGTCCACTCCATCTCTAATACTCCTTTGCCTAAGGAAAGAAAGAATAGACATAACAAAGGCAGAAGCAATATTAGGGTCATATGTTCATGGTTCCATTATCTTCTCACTTGCATACAGCCAATTACATAGAAAAGAGATCCAGATCAAATCATTATAGCTTTTGGATGTATGCTCAGTTCTGATTGAAATGTCTTTCCTCATCACATACATTCTAAATGGATGGGAAACAGTCATGGAATATTTCCACATGAACTGAAGAATCCAGGTAGAGAGACTGCACCAAGCCAGCTATGTTTACTATGCTCATAGGTTTTATTTATAGCAATTACTTTAAAATTGAATCCACTTTCCCCAGGGACCAACCAAAATCATATAAGGGAAAATATATCCCTTGTTTTGTTGGAGTGAATGTGTTTTATATTTCTATTCTAATTTTAATCAAACTTCTGACTCAAGAGGTTGAGTGCAATGCTGTATCCATCCCACAGATGAGAAGACTAAAATTCAAAGCATGACCATGATGTCTCCATGTTCCTCCCATATATGTTACCCAGTGTTAGGAACCAGGTCCAGTTTAGATATCTTGTTCTATTCTGTCCTCTTTCTGTTCCTCCCTGACTTCTGAAAGGCCCTCTAGCCAGCTAAGTCTCCCAGTGTTGCTTCAGTGTAAAAAGACAATCAGGAATATCCAATTCTCCTTAAACAGGCCCTTACTGAGATTGGGGATCAAGAAGGAACACTGAGTGAAATGATGAAATTTACAATTTCCTGAACTGGCTATAGCTATCTGCCTTTTGTCTCCTGCTCCTCTATAAAATTCTGCTTCTGAGCTATGGTTGGCTTTAGCTTCTGTATCTCTGTCCCTTTGTTTCTTTATCTTTTTCTCTGTGTCCATGTCTCTCTCCTTTTTGTCTCTGCATTTTTCTGTTGTCTCTGCCTCTGTCCTTTTCTGAATCCCTCTACCTTCTTCCAGTTTATGTCAGTACACTTTTTTTTTTTTTTTTTTGCTTTTTGGAGGGGGAAAGGCAGGGCAATTGGGGTTAAGTGACTTGCCCAAAGTCACATGGCTAGTAAGTGTATCAAATGTCTGAGGCTGGATTTGAACTCAGGTCCTCCTGACTCCAGGGCTGGTGCTCTATTCACTGTGCTACCTAGATGCTCCTGTCAGTACACTGTTAATTTGACTTCTCATCTTATACCCCAACCTACTCCTATTGTAACTGAAAAGCCTTATGCTTGACCAGAAATACACAAACACAAACAAATACATACACAAGACACATAGACACAGGCCCTCTACCCCCCACCCCTGCTCTCTCTCTCTCTCTCTCTCTCTCTCTCTCTCTCTCTCTCTCTCTCTCACACACACACACACACACACACACACACTCCACTAGCATTTCTAATACAGGTTCCCTTCAATCTTTAGTCCCAAAAACCTGTGGGGTTGGTCAGGATTGTTCAGTTCACATTTAGGAAAGATTTTGACAGACTGGTATGTACAGAAAAAGATGGTCAGGTTGGTAAAGGGCCTTGAGATCATTTCTTATGAGGATTAGTTGAAAGTATTTGAATCTTTAAACCTGGGGGAGAAAAAGGTTAGGGTATAATGGTACTTGTCTTCAAGTATTTGAAGAGTTGACATGGAAGAGATGAAATTTGTCTTGTTTGGCCTTCAGATGCAGACTCAAGAGAATTGGGTAGAAGTTTTGAAGATACAGCTTTCAATTTCTTGTAAGAAAAAACTTCCCAACAGTTATAACTATCCAAAAGGGTTTCCTCTGGTGGTGATAGATTCTCCATCACTGGAAGTCTTTAATCAAAGGTTGGATGGCCATTTGCTAGAGTTGTAAAGGAGACTCATGACCAGGTATGGAATGGACTAGGTGCTTTAAGCTTGCCTTTGATTCTGTGAGTCTATGAAGTCTGGAGACCCTTCTCCATGAAGCAAGAAGGTAAGCATGTGTGTGGGTGAGAATGTATGTGTGTAGACATGTGTGTGCATGTGTGTGCACAAGCAAAGAACATGTACTGTAATCTGAACTAGGATTTGAGCTAGAGCTCCAGTCTTTCACTAAGGACATCTCAAAGCCATGTCTTCTGATCTTCCTGGTTCTTCTAGAAACTTCAGTGACTCCCAGATCAGCCACTCCTTTTCCTGAGGGGGAGAGCCATACCCCCATGACCAGTTTTCCGGAAACTTCAGAAGCTCCTTCTCTGCCATGGTGGTAGTTTGTCTCAGAGTCAAAAGGAAACCCAATGGCTAGACATGGGGCATCTCCCCCAGGTACTTCCCAGGATCTGGAAGGCCTCAGTTCAACTTCCAAGTCCAGGCTCTTCCTGTCCTAGAATGTGATCTTCCCACCACCATCCCCCAACCCAAAGTCTTCTCTTCTTTTACTTGTTGTACTTATTCTCATTCTTAGTACAAGTTCCAGGCTGATCTCCCTTTGAGAATATGACTTCTACATATCTTTGGATCCCTTGTTCTCTAGGAACTAGAGCCATCTAGTCTTTTGTGGGAAGGCCACAGAAAAACTCCTGTTGATTCGTTAACATTTTAAACAATTCATGTTTAAGGAATTGCTTATAGTTAGATCAACTAAGTAGAATAATTTGAACACCACCTTCACCCCCAAACACATACACATCCGTGTGTGTGTGTGTGTGTGTGTGTGTGTGTGTGTGTACCCAAAGAGACTTGCAATGGGAAAACCATTCCCAGAGATGTGGCCAGACTCCTGAAGGGATCAAGGTTGGTGCAAGAGGTTAATTCATCATTCTGACCCACTTTCCACTTTCCAGACCTGTCCCAGGGAAGGGCAGAGGGTACAGAACAGCAAGCAACAAACAGGTCACTAAGGCTATCTTTTCTCTATTCCCTTTGCCTTGCTTTCTTCTCTCTTCTGTCTCTCTCCTCTCCCCTTTCTCTCTTCTTTCCTTCCTTTCTTCTCTTTCCTTAATTTTCCTTTTCTTTTCTCTTCCCTTTCTTCTCTACCTCTCTCCTTCAATTCTCTTCTCTTTCCTCTCTCTACACCCCTCTATTAACTTCTCCTGCTGTCTTTCTCCCCTCTTTTCTGTCTTTGTCTCTCTCCACATTATTATCTCTCCCTCTCTGTCTTTTTCTTCTTTAGTTCTCCCTTTCCAGTCTTCCTCTCATTGGTTCTGCCTCTGCCCCATCTCTGTCTCTGTGTCGTGAACGTCCCCCTTTCTCTCTCCTTCTCCCTGTTTCTTTCTACCTTTCCACTACTTTTCCTTCTCCTGCTTCCTCTTCCCTTTTCAGGCTTGCTGCAGCTTCAGCTTTGGTGGTGCTTAGGGATCGGACTGCAGAGGTTAATGATGGTTCCCCCCGCCCCCCCAGCCAAGATGTATCTGACTGTCAGGAGGGGTGACAGATGAAGACAAAGTACAGGTACAGCTCGGAGCCCGGCCCTGAACGTACCAGCCGTGCTGGGGAGTTGGGGGTGGGGGAAAAGAGGCTCGAGTCCACAGCATTAACCCTCTGGCTCAGGAACAGGATTCACGGGGACGTTTAGTTCTTGGTTCTGGTGACAGCAGGAAAGCACTGGTGCTGCAGTGTTTCCTCCATTCCTTTGTCACTGCTTATGGGCTCCAGCGACACCTGGTTGGGGGTAGGCTCACAAAATCCATCACACACACACTCCACCCCAGCCTTCAGAAAGAGGTCAGCCAGGGGCTCAGACATGCAGGCAGGGAAAAGTTTAGTCAGAGATGATGGGGACTATCCTGCCGTTACTTGGGGTACCTGTCCAAGGTGGAGGGAAGGACTCAGATCAAGGTAGATCTGGAATGGCTGGAGGCAGAGAGGTTGCAGACCCATGGAGAGGTCGGCAGCTGAAATGTAATAGAAAACAATGGATTTGGAGTTAGAGGAATATGAGTTATTTGCCTCTGTTATTCATTAACTGTAGTAGCTATGTGATTTTAGGAATGTCTCTTAACCTCTGGGCATCAGTTTACTTATCTGTGAAATGACTAGAAGATCTCCAAAGGTCTCTCCAGTTCCAAATCCTATAATCTCAAACACTATCCCCTTCTTCCTTGCCCAACATATCTCCTTACCCCCCTCCCCCACTTTACCCACCGCACACAAATTTCCCATTGCTCTTCCAACTTGTAAAAATATATCATGTCTAGGTGTATGTTCGTGAGAGTGACTATATATTCATGTCAGAGTATGCATTTCTGAGTGTGTGCATGTGTGTGAAGGTATGTATATGTGATCCGTGAATTTTGAGGAAATGTTTGTATGATTATAAGAGTGTGTTTATAGGTATTTTTAATGTATGTGTGTGTGTGAAGATGAGTGTGTGTCTCTCATAGGTGTGTCAGCATGTATGTGTGAGTATGTTGGGGGGGAGGGTGAGAATAGTTATGTGAGGAGAGATGGACAAGTCCTCCTTCCCTTTCCAGTCTCTCCCAACCCCCTTCCACAGCTGAAAAACAAATAATTATTTTCCCCTTTTAAATGCTCTATGTTCAAACCAGAATGAAAACAGAGTGATTTAATAAAATTGCCTTTAAAAGGGAAAAGAGGAAAACAAATAGTGCCAGCACCACTACCCCTCGAAGTACCTAGGGAGGCACCCAGCCCTTCAAACTTAATTAAAACACCACCTAAAATTAATGTAATTTCCCATTCTTACAGGGAAACTATCCTTCAACTCACCTTCTTCCCTTCAACCACAGCCCTCCTGTCTAATACTTTCCCTTCTCCAGGCTTCCATCCTCCAACTCAGTCCATAGACCCCACCTTTTTTCTAGGTCTGGCCCCTACTCCCTGGTTAATTCCAGAATACTCACCCCCATCTGGGTTCTCTGCCCACGAGACTCCTTATACTCAATCCCTCCTATATCAAAACCCTGAAACTTACCAGGACTGGGGAATCCATGAGGCCCCAGACCCTGGACTATTTGTCACCTCCCATTCCCCTACACACAAGGAGGTGCTCCATCTCAGTTCTCTGTTCCTAGGATTGGAGGGTATCCAGGAGGAGGGGGTAATGGAGGAGGAGATCTCAGTTCTAGCCCCAGTATTTCTGCTTTCTATCCCTAGTTCTACCTAAAAAGAGAGCTTTCAGTGGTTTCTTCTATACAGTGGGCTCATGGGGAACCTTCACCTTTCTAGGACCTTTCTCAGAGTGGGCTCAAATGTCATGGAAAGGAAGACTGGCTTCCCTCCCTTCCCCCACCCTTGCCCCAAGAAAAGCCCTTTCCTGGTCCCTTGCCAGCTTGTTTCTATGATTTGAAGGATGTTCTCTTCCTTCCCCACCTACCACCACCCCCCCCCCAGCTACTCTGAGCTTTATCTGTCTTCACTGACCCCCAGGCCCCACTGGCGGCTCAGGCTTTGCAAGGTCCTGATGGCTTCCGCTTGGACCTGTCTCTGTTCCCCATCAGCAGCCCCAGTGGAGCTCGGGCCCTTCAGCACCATAGATAAAGGAGATGAATGGAAAGTGGAGGAGGGGTAGTTTTCCCCCACCCCCATCCCAGTTCCTGATTCTGACATAAGAGTCCCCACAAAGGCTCTGATCTGTACCCCAGGATGGGGAGTAGAGAAAAAGTTATTTGGAAAATCAGCCATTGACCTCTCCCTCTTCTTCCTCCAAAGGCCTTCCCCACTATTGCTCTAACTCTAAAGCTTTCTTCACCCAGGACTGACCAAAAGGACTGAAATAAGCCCATATACTTTTTCAGGAAGCTTCACACTTCAGGTTCAAGGCCTCAGCTCCCTTAATGAACCTAAACCTCCACTCCCCACCTCCCCTCCCCCACCCCCATTGCTACCACTACCCCTACACATACACACCAGCTGAAGCAAATTCATCTGCTCAGGAAAGAATCCAAGGCCCAGTATTGTATGATCCTTCCCCAGAGAGTGAAAGAGAAAAAAGATGAGGGTGAAGGTAGGAAGTAGAGGTCTGTGGGCAGTATGACACATAGGTCTTGGAGCATGCAGAACACAGGAAATGTGGGAAATCCAGGGTTAGAGGACACAATACATTGAGACATAGTGAGTATGTTAAGCACATTGTACAGAGATGAGAAATGAGGGAGAGATATGGGCCATGATTTATTGATGTGACTTGAGGCCTTGTGACCTTGGCAAGGCCAAAAAGTCAGCCCCACAGAGACATATAGTCACAGACAGAGACAGAAAGAGAGAGAGAGAGAGAGAGAGAGGGAGGGGAGAGGAAAGGAAGGGAGGGAGGGAGTGAGGAGGGAGGAAGGTAAAAAGGAAGGAACGGAAAGATGGAAAAAAGACAGGGGAGATTAGCTATTTAGGAAGTACCTTTACTGTACTCAGTTGGGGGAAGTGGAAGTAGGGAGCTACAAGAGAGAGTTCAATGACCTTTTTGCAGGATCCCCCAGCCCATCATTTGTGAGTGCTTTCTGACCTGGGGCTGTTGTAGGGATACAACTAGTCACAGAGAGTGGTATCAGCTCCTTCATAGGACCGTGCTGCTGTGAGAGACAGTCCCACCCTGCCTCACTGCAATACAAGGGCAGTGATTCACGGAAGCCTAGCTTAGCCCTGAAACCTCTTCTAAGCAATTCTGGCTGAGTCTTCTTTCTTGGCCATGCAGGGTCACTGGGGGCATGGGGAGATGGGGAGATGGGGAGATAGGTAACTCTTCTATCCCATCACAACCTTACTACAATTTCACATTCTGCCTTTCCTCAAGCTGCATCATTGTCTGTAGTACCGTATCATTGACTCTTCTGGGCCCTATGGCCTCTTTCCAGAGCCTCCATCATTGCCGCTCCCCATGGTCACCCTCCCAACAGGATTATATCACTTTTGTAAGCTCCAGGTTCTATCAAGTTTCTATTTCTCAGTCTCCCAATCACTGATCCTCGGGGCCTCACCACTGCCCCCCCTAATACCTCTATCATTGACCCTCCCCCAGGATATTTATAGGCCTGTTGATTATTGCACTGGATTGAGTCTCCCTTCCCTAACCTTGACTGGACCACTCCTAAGAAAAGCAAAGGATTTGGTCAAATGCCAGGAAAGATAGTCTTCAGAAATCTGAGTCTTAGT
Source organism: Pseudochirops corinnae (assembly GCA_028646515.1). Taxonomy (NCBI): domain Eukaryota; kingdom Metazoa; phylum Chordata; class Mammalia; order Diprotodontia; family Pseudocheiridae; genus Pseudochirops; species Pseudochirops corinnae. Next base: position 24,984 of record JAQQSV010000038.1, read on the forward strand.
TATCTTTCCCTATTGAAAACTCTAACCCTAACTTCTACCCCCATCTTCTTATTAGAGGGAGAGTCAGACCACAGGTAAGAAGAAGAAAATATAGGGAGAGGGAGGGAATTTTCCCAGAATTCACTGTCTCCTGCCTATCTCCCAAGGCTTGATTCTTCCTGAAACTACATAGATCTTGGGGGCTGAGGGGGTGGAGGGAGAGAATAAATACAAAGAGTCCAGAAGTCTGGGGCCTAGTAGTCCCTATGTCCCTCTCATCCCCCCAACAACAAACATGCACTCACAAATTAACATACATGTGAAGGATTTAGGCAAGCAGATCCAAATAACATGCATCACATTTGTGCATAGAGTATGGACCACCTGTACTAACATCTTGCCTATGTGCTCTGCAGGACTATGATGTACACCTGCATAGCTATGCAGACAATAAGCAATACAAGGGGAGTGTGCACATAGAACAATGCTCCAAATAGGTCTGTCATACATACACAACATAAATGCACATGTGTCTCCATGCATGTATACATATACACACATCCTTACAATTACAGGTGTGTTTGTATGTATATGAATACATGATCTAAAACACTTACAAATACAGAAAGGCCCATTTATGAAGGTCCTCCTTGTGCAGGCTATGTGAGGTAATGGATAGGCAACTGTTCCCTGTTCACTCATTTCTGACTCTCGGTGGCCCCATCTGGAGTTTTCTTGGTAGGGATCCTAGAAGGGATTGCCATTTCCTTCTCCAGTTCATTTTACAGACGACGAAACTGAGGCAAACAGGGTTGAGTGACTTGCCCAGGATTACACAACTAGTAAGTGTCTGAGGCCAGATTTGAACTAAAGGAAGCTGATGCCCTAGCCACTGAGCCACCTAGAAAGGTGGCCAACCCTATTTGGAACTGGGATTTGCATTTGGAATCCAGATTCTAGATTTGGCATCTATTGCGGCCTCTGGGTGGACGGGAGCTTCCTTACCTGTTAAATGAGTTGTCTAGAGGACTGAGGTCTCCTTCCAGTTCTAAAGACAGGATCTTGTGTGGGCAGAACATTGCTCATATATGTGAAACTAAAAGCCTTACTCGTTTTCTTGCATTTAAGCACATATTATACACTTATACAAATTGTGACCCAGCCTAGGGTCCCAAAGGGCCTGCTATCTTATTTCCATTTGCCCAACTAAACGTATTTGTTAGGGGCCTGGGTCCCAGGTAACCGTACTGCGTAGATGCCTGTGTCCCAGTTTTCTGACCACCAGATGGAGCTCTTTCATCCACTTAAGACAAGTGTCTCCAGTGTTCCTACCCCGAGGTCCCGTAGGGGCCTCGTGCAGAGAGAGCAATAGTCTCGCTACTGGTTCAGATGGTCTGGGGAAATAAGTTCGGTTCTTCCTCCAGTTCCATTCACACCTCCGGTCCGATGACGCCACGGTAGGTCCAAGGGCCTCTTCCTGGCTTCTAAGCTGCAGACAGATGGGCCTCCATCCTAGGGGTTCCCCCAGCATTCTCCTTTCCTCCATCTCGGTGTTCCTCAAGCATTAATTAGTATCTGAGTCCCCAGTCCCAGGGCAGATAGGAGCTGTCAGTTTCAGCAGTCAAGGATCCTCTCCCCGTCATCTCCAGCATCGAATACACCCGGAGCCAGGGGAACCGCGGGCTGCAGCCGTGGTCGTGGTAGAGGAAATTCTGGAGACTCAAACCCTCTTTCTTAAGCCCCCTCTCCCAGTATCCCTTCCTTCCCCAGAGTGATGCCTTGTCTCCAGAGCCCCGCTTTGGTATTAGAAGGAAAGCCCTTTAGTCTTTTCCAAAGCAAAATGCGTCTGAGTTTAGGACAGGCTTGTTTGGGGGAGTGGACCTGGGTGGGAGGGGGAGGTTGGGGGAGACAAGGACTGGGGCAGGGGTTGGAGCTAGGCAAAACCCTGCCGGATCTCAGGTGAAGAGAGAAAAGCTTCGCGTGTCCTTCCCCAGGGAGCCCTTGCTGATCCCAGGGTCGCCCTGGGAGGAGGCTCCCAGGCTGAGGGAGCTCCGACCTCGGTCGAAGAGCGCAGGACCAACCCCGGGGCCCCTCGGGAGGCGAGGCCCCCGGCTCAGCTCCTCGCCTCCTCCTCTCCTCCCCCGGGAGCGGCGGGAAATTATTTATTAAAACACCGCTCGTGCTCTCGTTTATTTGCCGTGAATAATCCTCAGCAACAGCGCGGGTTTATTAAACTCTTCCCGTCCCCGCGCCCCGCTTTGCTTTAATAATAAATCGCGTGTCACTTTCCAGCGATGTTATTAAAGCCCGCCCGCCGCCCGAGCCGAGGCAGGCTTGTGGGGGAGTGGGGGGTGATGGGAGGGGGAGGAAGAGAAGAACAAGGAGGAGGAGGGGAAGGAGAGGGAGGTGGAAGAGTTGGAGAACATGAAGGGGAAGAGGGGGAAGGAGAAGGAAAGGGAGGATGGAGGAGGGGAAAAGCGGGAGGAAGAAGGGGAGAGAAAAGTGAGGAAGGAGGGGGGAGGTGAGGAAAGGGAGGAGGAGAGAGAAGTGGAGGAGAAGTGGACATCCGTCTTCTCCCAGCCTCATCGATCATAAGGCTGCAATGCAGAGGGCTGCAGAGGGGGAAAACTGAGGGCAGGCAAAGCTCCCAGCACAGCGCAGAGCCAGCTGCCCTGTCTACATGGAATACCAGTCCACCTAGGAACAGGATTCGGGGACCTAGGACCTCCCCAGAGGCTTTAACCTCTAAGAGATGCAGAGGAGGTGAGCAACCCTTTCTTGGAGGCGATATCCACCCGCATTCCGTAAATGGAAAAGAGACCGCAAATGACCACCAGGTGGCGCCCTCGCCTTCTGGGACGCATAAATCGGGAACTCAGGATGGGGCAGGAATGTGGGATTTGGATTTTTTCTGGAGATTTACTCCAATTCCTCTTTTAACAGATAAGAAGCTGAAGCCTTGAAGGAAGAGATTTGCCCAAGATAGGTTAGTTCCAGAGCCAAGTCTTCTGATCCCAAATCTGAACGACCAATAAACGAGTAACCAGCCATATTTATTAAGTACCTACTATGTACCAGGAACTCTAGTAGGTACTCAGGCTTTTTGAAAACAAAAAAGGAAAAGTCCCTGTCTTCAAAGAATTTCTATTCTATAAGAGAATCGATATGTACGCATATGAGTAAATTCAAAATACATAAACCTGAATACAAGATTATTGGTCCAGCACCAGCATCTGGGGAATTCAGGAAAGGGCCATGAATTGGTGATACTTGAGATGAGCTTTGAAGGGAGCCAGAGATTCGAAGGGGTGAAGGTAAGGAGGACAGGCTTTTCAAAAACACAGAGATTGGAGACTGAATTTCCATATCAAGAAGGCCAGTTTGGCTTGTGTGAAGAGGAATAATGTATATTAAGTCTGGAAAGATAGTCTAGAGACATTTTGAAGGGTTTTAAATGCCAGAGGAATTTGCAGTTTATATTAAAACTAATAGGAAGCAACTTGAGTTTTTTGAGGAGGCGAGTGACAGTTTCAAATCTGTACTTTAGAATTATCCCTTTGGCAGGTGGAAGAGGGGGGTAGATTGGAGAAGAGAGAAACTTCAGAAAGGGAGATAAATTTAGAAGGTATTGTAATAATCCAGGAGAGAAGTGATGGGGGACCTGAACTAGGGTGGTGGCTATATGTGTAGAGAGAAGATGAATTTGAGGGGTGGTATAAGGATAGCATGGGCAAGACTTGACAACTGATTGCATTTGTGAGTAAGGAAGGGAAATGAAGAGTGGAGTCTGGCTCTGGGGTTGGGACGTTGGGATAGGGAGGATGGTTGTGTCTTCACCAGAAATGGGGAAGTTAGGAAGAGGGGAGTATGGGATGGGGGTAGAAAGTGAGTTCTGTTCAACATATGTTGGGTTTGGGGTGCTTTTAAGACATTCAGGTAGAAATGTCTAATGGGCAGTTAGGGAAAGGGATTGGCACTTAAAAGAGAGACTAGGGTTGAATATTGAGATTTTCTGATCATCTGCATATAGATAACTGAATTCATAGGGGATGATGAAGTCATAGAGAAGAGTGGGGTCTTGGGATGTACTAATAGTTTCAAAGGTGGGAGGAGCAGGACATGAATGATGGTCCAGCAAAGAAGACTGAGAAGGAGCAATTAGATAGGTAGCAGATACAACAGAGGTCATGAAGCCTCATAAGGGAAAGAGTATCCAGGAGGATATATGTGTGTGTATATATGTATACATATATACATATATGAATACATACATAGGTTTTATACACACACGTATACATACATATACTTTATATATATGTATATACACACACACATTACTGAAGAGAGATCAAGAAGGATGAAGACCTAGAAAAGGCCATTGGATTTAGCAGCTAAGAGGTCATTGGAACTTTGGAGCATTTTTCCATTGCAACTGTATAGTGTTCTAGGTCCCCTACAGATGACCTCTTCAGGCCCACATAGCACACCCCTTTTCTTTAGGAATACAGCACCTAACATGCAGGGGCACTCAATTAATAGTCGTGGAGTGAATGAAGGACCCTCTCCTTCCTACAGGGGGTTACACTGGTTTATATAGGGAGGAGGAAGAAGTGGGGGTGGGATAGTGACTGACTTGTATAACTCTTGAATTCTGGGAGAGAATTCTGATACAATGACAATTTTGCCTGTTTTTATCATTAGGCTCAGCTGGCCAGACATGCTCACACCAGGGCCTAGGTACTTCCAAGACTCTAGGAATCAATACCCAAAATTCTTATCAGCCCCAGTTCTAGGCCAAAACCTGCAATCTAAGCCCAGTGCTGGGGACTCTCATCCCCGGCCACCAGAAGAGGAGCCAGAGTGAATGAATGTAGATAAGGGCCCAGCCTCTATCCTAGGAAGGGGTGTGATCATCCTAGTCTGCTTTCTTCCCCTTTTCCTGGTCAAGGGCTCACAGGGGAAGCAGAGTGGGGTCAGAGTAACACCAACCCTGTCTCTTCAACCCTATCCCATTGAATACTAATAGGCTGTCTCAGGCTCTTAGTCAATCCCCTCCTGTATGCCTCTCAGGCATGGATCCAAGAATCTCTGATCTTTCCCATTTCTGCCTTCACCATCAGCTCTAGAACCAGGTTCTATTCCAGCTCCAGCTGGGAAAGAGATTCAGGGATGAGGAAGATTTCTATAATTTGGGAATACTTTCCAGGTCACACCTCTCTCCAAAAAAAATCTGTGGGCAAAGGAGCATGCCCCAGTCCTATTTTTGTTCTTTCCTAGTCTATCATTAAAGAAAACTGGAGTTAGGGTTGGGCTGAGTGGGGAAGGAGTGGGAAGAGTCAAAAGCTAGGTCTCAGGAAGGCCACAGTATGGGAATCAGGAAGAACCCACCTTTCCGAAGGGGTTGGAAGACTCCATTAAACTACTAGGGAGGAACATCTGGAGAGAATCTCATCCAACTATCCCAGACCAAGCTGCAAAATACACACACACACACACACACACACACACACACACACACAGTCTCTATTCTTGATTTAGATGCTTTGGGGAAACACCTCCTGGCAGGACTTGAGACCCAAACCTACTCTCCAGGGCTTAGGGTCAGGAGGCAAGACACAAAACAGTTATAAGGGACTCCCCCCTTAAAAGATTCAGGCTCAATAACTCCCTAGAAACTCAACCCTCTCCCATCCCCCCTGGAAGGCCCTCTTGGGGTGGGGAAGTCATCTGGTCAGCATGTGTCTGAAGCTCCAGGCTAATTGCATCTCATGATGGGATGATATGAACAAATGCCTATTTGCATGTATGCATGAAGTCTTAGGTATTTAAATATGGGAGCTTATTCAACATTCAAAGGACATTTATTAAGCACCTCCTATGTACAAAGCATTGGCTTGGGTGCTGAAGATCAGATCATAGGATTTAGAACCAGAAGGAGTCTTAGAGATCAACTATAGCACATATGTGTTACACATGCACACTCACTGATGTATGTGTTTGTATCTCTTGTGTTTGTGCATATTCACTATATTCATTCAACTAATATTTGTTGAGCATCTTTTTTTATGTATATGCAAGGCTAGGAACTGAGTGGGAAACACAAAAGTAGATAATACATCAAGATTTCCTTGCCTGACCCTTAAGAGCTCAAAATCTAGTAAGAAAAGTTAAGACATTTACACAAGTAATAAAAGAAATGAGACCAATACAGACAATAGCAGAAATGGCATGGAGACAAATAATAAGTTATAAAACACAACTTGTGGGAGTGGGGTAGAAGACAATGGTTGCTGGTGGGAATGGAGGCTTCATGGGGAGGGATCAGCTACATAAGGGAAAGGAGCTGGATAGGGAAAGATGGGTAGGAGTATTGGTGAGGAGGGGAGTTTGTAAGGTCAAAGTGAAGACAGTTTGTGCACTTTAGGGGGTCAGGACACTTTGACCAAAGTGGAGACAGAGCAGCCCTAGCCCTCTCTCTCCAACCCCAACTTGAGCATTAAAGGGCTTCCTTGGGCTTCTGGCCAAACCCTACCAGTCTAGAGAACTACCCAGGATGGAGGCAGGAGACCCATTTCTTTCCTCACCACCAGCTCGAGCTAGGTTATCTCCCAGATTCCTGTGAGTCATGGTTGTGTGTCTATGTGCCATCTTTACACCTTCAAGTCTGTGCCCCCTGGAATCTAGGCCACTCCAGCAAAGGACCCAGAAGACCTCAGACCTTTCAGCTCTCTGCCTCTGTTGAAGATCATTGTTCCTCCAGGACACCTCTTTATGAGCTGGTGGATAGGAAAGGGATCAGTTACTAAAAGGACTTCTCCCTTAACTCCCCACCAAGGGGTTGGTTACTGATATCTCCAACTCAAGGAAATCAGAAGGAAGATGTCCTATACCCTCCCTAGCCTTCCACTGCCCATATCATTTGAGAAGGGAAAAGGAGATAGAAGGGTCATTGCTCAAGGTAGCTAAGGTAACTGGTCCAGGAACCATTTGTGGAACATCATTTTAGGGAGCCACGGTGAGGGCACTGAAGGTGGGCACAGGGTCTAGTAATAGTCATCTCCCTCTTCACTTTCAGCCTCCTCTTCAGGGGTTGGGCTCAAAGAATTAAGCAGAGGGATGTTTGTGTTGTTCAGCTGGTCTGCAAAAACAAAGGATGAAAGGGAAATTCATTGTACATCAGCAAAGGAGAGAGGGAGTTGTTTTTTTGTTTTTTTTTTTTTTTCCACAAATGCACCAGGCTAGGTACCTAAATATATTCACAGAAATAGCCCCTTCTCCCAAGGCCATTCCATTGTCAGCTTTGAGAAAATCCTAAAACTTGTCCTCTATGGCATCTAACACAGCAAATTTAGAACCAATAACGGGATTGGGGCCGATAGGGGAGGGGGCAAGAAGAAGAATGTTCCCCTTACCCAAGGTGAGCACTGTGAGGCTGGCCGGGGCTGTGGTCAGGCCCAAGGCATTTCGGGCAAGGCATCGATAAGTGCCCTCATCACTCACTCGAACAGCCTGAATCTGCAACCAGCCAGTCACTTCGAACCTTTGTGGGCCCCCCCTAAACTGGAGTAAGACAAGAAGTTGGTGGAGTGTGTCTCTGCTCTCCCACCTCCAGAGATCTCTCTGCAGAGTCTGAGAGGTTCTCTCCACCCTTAAAGATGGTCTGTTATGGAGATACAGTCTGTTCCTTTTCTTTGTCCCACCCCCATTTCCTTCTAAGCGATAGGGTCTGTCCTTCCCTCCTATAGAAATGGAATCTGTTCTTTTGCCCCTTCCCCCAGAGATGGGATCTGTTTCTTACCCTTCTGCACAGGGATGGAGTCTTTCCCCTCCCACACACATTTCCGTGAAGTCTGTTTCCTTTCTTTCTTGTACAGACCTGAGGTCTATCCTTGCCTCCCCTTTCTAAAGAGATAAGATCCATTCTTTCCTCACACACCACATCAGGGCCCCCACCTGCACAGAGATATGGGGATCATCTCCAGGTAGCAGTGTGTCTGTGCCATCCTTTCTCCATTCAATGGAGGCCATTGGATAGGCGAACACCTCACAGCCGAATATCACATCCTGCCCAGTCACATTCCACACGTCCCGAGGTGGAGACAGGATTTGGGGTTCTACAGGTGAGAATGAGGTCATGGGGATGCTTTAGGACCCTGTCTTCCTGACCTCCAACATTTGCACACACACACACACACAACCTGATGGCTCTGGGATTCATTCTCTTGTTCCAGTGTGTCAGAACCCATCCTGGTTGCCCCACCTCCCTGTTACTTCTGCCTTCCACCCCCATTCACACCTGGCTGAGTTCCCACAGAGTTGCTCAGGGCCGCTCCCCCTTCCCCTTCCCCTCCCCCATCCAGGTTTCTATGTGGCAAGGGGAAAACTTGACACCACTGAAGCCCTGGGACAGGAAGCCAGAAGGGGAAAAGGAGGGGGGACCCCAGACCCCTGGGGTTTGTTTGCCAGTAGACTCACAGCCAAGTCTAACACTGAGCCCAACCCCCCTCGGGAAGAGAAAGTCACTAAATCCTCCAAAGCAAGGCTTGAGCTGGAATGGGTTTGGGGAGGGGAGAATAGAGAGGGAAGCCTGAGGAGCATCCACACACACACCTTTTGCCAGACCCTAGGTGCGGGCACATCACAGAGCTCAGAACACAATCTGCGAGCTAACTCTTTGCTCTCTGAGTCTTCCCTTCCACTCCTGTTTTTCAGGCTTTAAATCTCAAGGTTTAGGACTGCCCTCTTGACCGAACCCCCACCCCCATCCCTTACCCACTGGCTCCCAGGATACTAGGAACAACGGAGCTAAGTTGGCTCCGGTTACACTGGGCCCTCACTTTTCCCTCCTCCCCCCATCCTCTGTCTTTGAGATCATTTGAGGACACAACTTGTTTGTCTGTATGTCTGTCACGCCCAGAATATTCTTGCATAATAGCATGGATCTTTCACTACACCTAATATAGTACTATGGACAGGCACCTGGCACCATCAACCTGAAACCAAAGACTGGGGGGGGGGGCGGGCAGAGTAAGCACCAGAGTGATCATGCTGATGGTGGAGGAGAATTAATGGGGTAAAATTCACTAATCTCTCCCTAAGGTGCCAAGGAGGGGAGAGAGGTCAGGGTCCAAGTAGAGAAGTAGACCCTGAGTTCTTGAAGCCTGGATTTAAAAGTTCTCTCTGGAATATGGGGAGGGGACTCAGAAGCTGAAATAGGGAGTGTATTCCAGTGTAGGGAGTTGGGGTGGAGTGGTTTCTAGGTACAGAGTGGGGGGTGGGGTGGAGAGGAGCTTCCACCGTACAGAATTGAGAGTGGTTCCCTATGCTGGATTTGAGGAGGGGGGGGTGAGTTTTTTCTAGGATTAGAGGATAGATCTGGGATCAAGGGGGAAAGGGGGAACCCGGTCGGGGGAACCGTACCCGCCTCACAGGGTCCAGGGTGCATTACAGTGAGGTTGGCCTGTGGCCAGGCCCGAGCAGCCTCCTGGAAACTGCAGATCTGCGCGTAGGTGCGCCCATCGGAACCGCAGAGCGGGCTTGTAGAGCGGCAGAGGCACTGGGGCTCGGGCACCTCTCCGAGCTGCAGGTTCCCGCCTGCGTCCAACCGACACTCCAGGTGTTCCCCGCAGCGTCCATAGAAGTAGCTGTCTGGGTCTAGGTCACAGAGCTGGCCCTCCAGGTTCCCACACTCCCAGCAGCAGTCGCACGCGTCCAGGACACGCCCTGCCAAACAGCCCCGAGGCGTAGGGCACTCGTCCTGCTGGCAGGGTCCGCAGCCCTCTCCCTCATCCAGTAGCCGCTGCCAGCCTCGCCGCAGGTAGTCAGGGCCTGGGGGTGGACGGGAGCTGGTGGGGGGCAGACGCTGCAGGAGCAAGAGGACTGCCAGAGCCGGGGCCAGGACCACTGGCTGCCGAGACATCGTCAGAGGTCGCTGGAGCCTGTCACTCAGCCCCCTGTATCCCAGACATTACCCTTTTGGATACTGTGAGAGAGAGAAGAGGGGTCAGGGAAGCCAGGGGCCAAATGGGAAATGGCCAGATTCTCCTAATTCCGTCTTCCCTCACCCTGTTTTCATAGAAACCGAAACCTCATCCTTCCTCTGCCCCCATTCCCCAAATCTGCCCTATCCCATTCATCTCTCCAAAACTATTCTTGTCCTACCCACATCCTCCAAACGCTATTCTTTTCTGATACTAATCCACAACTGCTTCCAATCTTTGATTTTTCTCCTGCCTCCCTGCCTTCTTTTCTCCTCTCCCTTTCAACGATCTCATTTCCTCAAAATGTTTCCTCAGCTCTCACAAATGACCGCTGAGTTAGGCCTCAATGTCCCCCTTTTCTGCAGTACGGACTTTCTCTGCATACCTCGCTCTTAGGGACTCGGAGGGCAGTGCCTAACTCGAGGTTTCTGTTAAACCACTGGCACAAGAAAAGTCGCTGGTCTCCTTCAAGGTCACACAAATCAACGATCTCCGGTAAGGAACAAGGGAGTGTACTCACCCACTTTAAAAAAGGAAATTACTCTGCTTCTCTGGCTCTTGTCTTTGGGGGGCGGGGAATAACCCCTTGTCACTGCCACGGATAGGACTGGGTCAGATGGGGGGGGGGGGGAATCGAGTAGGAGAGAGCTGTAGATGATTGAGTTGCGACTGTGAGCCACGACTAACTCCCTCCCCCACTCCCCCCGGGTTCTCTTAGGTTCCCTCTCCCCAGCCACTCACCTTGTTTTTGGTCCCCAAAGAACAGCTTCAACTCTAGGCGGGGAAACGGGATTGGCGACTGAGGTTGGGAGGATGCTCGAATTGTCTGAGCAAACAGCGCAGTCTGTTAGGCCCCCAGACCCAACTCGGTTCTGGGCCCCAGGCTTTCTGAAGAAACCCTGAGGACAGCAACTCTGAGAGCAGCTCCTCCGCCCCCTCTCCCCGCCCTCACGACGTAGCCCCCTCTCCGCGCCCTACCTCCCCCTCCCCCCCCCACTAAGGCCTCCTGTTCGAAGCAACCCAGACCCAGTTGGTCACCCCCACCTCCCGCCCCTAGCCTCAAACGGCCCAAGGTTACAGTGAGTGAGCCAAGGCGTTGTAACCCGACACCCTAAGGCCTGGAGAGAGAGATGGGAGTCGGGAGAGAGGCCAAGAGCTGGACATTGTTTTCCGGGGATGGAGGGGGGGGGGAGAATTGAGAGTCTGCGGAACTGGAAGACCAGATAACCTAATGGTTTGCAAGACGCGAGACTGGGAAACTGAGAGAATGGGACGATTGGAGAGACTGAAGGTTCTGTGTGGCTTAAGATGGGGGAGCCAAAATACTCGAGCTGAGGACCTGGAAGAAGGGAAGACCGAGCTCGGAGGCTGGGAGACAGGAGGCCTTTTAAGACTGAGGCGTTGGGATATTAGAAGACTGGGAGAAACAGAGGACTATTATCCTGAAGGGTTGGGACAGAGAGGTATTGGGGAATACTGGGAGACTGAATGTAGGGAGAAGACTGAGGGGTTGGAATACTGGGGAAGGGAGAAGGATGGGATGGATGAGACCAAGACTGGGGGCCTAAAAGGTTTCTAATGGAAGACTAGGGAATTAGAGAAGCCTGAGAGAACTCAATATTGAATGCTCCTGCCTCCTGACTACAGGCTAAGCAAGCCTGAGTCAGATTCCCCACAATAGTAGTGGGACAGGGGCCCAGGTACTACATGCATTTATTTATCTGTTATGTTTCCAGTCTCTCCTACAGCGAGCGAGTTCCCTGAAGATCTGGTGCCTGTTCCTTAGGCTGACTAACTCAGAACGGGGCAGACGGAGTAAATGTTCTTAAACCTCCACCCCCATTTCCATTCCCATTCCCTTCTTCTCTTCCCTACCCAAGGGAAAGAGCCAGAAATTGGTAAATCCAGAACCCACATGTTTCTAACACATCTAGCCCTCTTCTCCCCAGTCCTCCCCTTCTCTTCTTCCTCTTCACATCTGGCCAGGCAGCCTGGCAGGTGCTGCAGATCCCCGCGATCTCTGCCTCAAGGGAATTAAAATCGAGTCTAACTAAACCATGGAGGGGGCGGGAAGGACGGCCGGGTCCCCATCTGTACGTCACTTTAGCTCCTGATTACAGGCTGCTGCACTGGTGAGGGTGGGGACCCTGTCACAACCACAGCCAGCGCCACCGTGGCGCCGAGGGCTGGGGCTGGCGGGTGTATGAAGAAAACTGGAAACACATGAAAGTGGGGAATAGAGGGGAAGATGTATTCAGCTAAACAGAAGCCACGACCCCGGAGTTTAAATTTGTCTGGAGTTCTAGTACCAGAACTGTTTAGTCCAGATTGGGCCCCGCCTTCTGTAGAAGGGGGAGGGGAAAGGAGGAGAAAGAAGGAGGGATAATGAGAATGTGAGGTGGAACAGCGAAGGTCTTTCTGAGAGTGGAGGCAAAGTGTTGGCTTTGCTGCTCGAATATTCCGCCTTCGGGAATCCTGAAAATACACAGCATTGGAGTGGTCTCTCACAACAATTTTCTTCTCCCTCTCCTAAGTGCTTCGAAGGTGCAGTGAATAGAGCACTAGCCCTGGAATCAGGAGGACCTGAGTTCAAATCCGACCTCAGACACTTAACACTTACTAGCCGAGTAACCTTGGTCAAGTCACTTAACTCCAGTTGCCCTGCTTTATCCCTCCAAAAAGAAAAAGTGAGTCCCAAATTTTCTTCCTTCTTCACCACACCTTCCCTGAGATGGTAAGGATAATTATTTCTAGAGCACAGGTCTGAGCATGTCATTCCAGCTCAAGAAGCTTCATTGACTCCCTGTTGTCCTATGATAAAATAGACATAAACGTCACTGTCTGACACAAGCCCTTCACAATCAGATTCCAACCTATCTTTCCAGATTGATTTCACAACCATGCTACATTGCTCTGGCCAAACTGGCCTAAAATACATTGGCCTGAATTACATTCTTTGACTCTTTGCCTCATGCCTAGATGTACTCTCTTTTCACCTCTTTAGAAGATGTCCTATTAGGACCCCTGCTCCTCTCCATAGAAAGTTTTTCCTGACCCTCTCTCCTGGTGGTTGTGCTTTTCTCCACCATCACCTCCTAAAATTATTTTGCATTTGTTCTGGAGATATTCTATAGGGAGAGAGGCAGCATGGAGAAGTGGATAAATAGGGTTGGCCTTGGAGTCAGGAAAACTTTGGTCGGAGTCCTTCTTCTGACAACATCCGGCCTGTTTGACACCGGGAGAGTACGTCACTTAACCTCTCAGCTCCCTAAGCATTCGAAAACTATAAATTGCAGACGAGATGCTAACCTACATTGGCCGAGTTTTCTCACTGGAAGTTCTCTAAACCAGTGAAATCACAGTTGAGTGATGGGTGCACATGACTCCTCCCTCCCTCCCCACTCCACTGCCGTCCCGCAGCCAGAATAAAGCTACTTGAAATTAGAGGCCGTTTCCTTTTTGTCTCTATGTACCCCCGCACCTACCACCACTGCCTGAACTTGGTAGAAGGTTGCTTAATACTCCTTGGGTGGAACCGAATTGAATTGAACTGCCTCGCGGGGCGATTTTGTGAGGAAAACCCTTAGCTAACCCTAAAGCTCCATAGAAACATGAGTTATTTATATAGTTCCCTGGACTGACTGACTTCTCTGGTGGAGGGGCATACAGAAATTCCAGATGTGGAGAAAGACTGAGTAGTGCTGGTGCGCCGAAACGGAATGGGTGGGACTGGAAAATTAGAGGCGGAGCTGAGAAGCGACTGACGATCTCGCGAAAGAGCTGCCTAGTAGGAACTCCAAGGGGGCGGGGCCGAGGAAGCCCGCGGGTTTTGAAAAGGTAGATGTGCAGAGTGTCCAGAATCCGTAGGGAAAATGACCTCGACATACCACCGTGGGCCTACGAACTGCTGATGTCTGCTGGGGGACGTTGGGGGAGGAGTGACTCAAGGACCTTAGCCTCCGATGACTGAACCCAGAAACCATCCAAAGATCAGGAGCTGTCAAGGAGATGAAACGGAGGAAAAGTCTGGTTTTCATTGTCTGTGTTGAGAGGGAGGGTTGCCTAGGGAACGGAGAGAGGGTGGGGCAGGGATGTTACCTAGGAGACAGAGGAGTTCACTTGTAAAGTAATCAGCACTTAGGACCTCTGTAGTGGGACTAGAAATACAGATTAAAAACAAACAAATAAAACAGAAAAACCCTGTTCCCTTCCGTAAAAGATGGGTCAGCACCTCCCTAGTCTGAGGATGCAGAAGACTACGGTTTTGAAACAGATCCATCGATCCCTTTGCGGACCTCTGTTGTCGAGGAGGACCTTGCACACAGTGGGGCTATGTTGTTATTTTTGTTATAGGTTAGTTTGGTTTGATTTTGATGGTTCTGAGAAAAGGGAACGCCTAAAGTTTGGCAATAAAAAAAGGAACCTGTGAGATTTGGGTCTAAATCCTTACTTTGTCACTTGTTAGGTGTGTGACCTTGGACCAGTCATTTCCCCTCTTTGGGTCTCAATTTCCTCAAATGTAAAACGAAGGACTTAGAAGTAGTATGCTCTAAGGTTCCTGACAGCTTTCAAAGTTCTGTGACCTAGGCTTACTAGTCAGTAGTCAGTAAACACTATTAAGTGTCTATTATGTGCCATTCATTGTGGTAAGCATGAATTTCCTGATCATTTCATCCCCTATTTTGGCAGTGATAGGATCTTAAAAATGAACCCTAACAGGATAAGAGAAAATTTGATAAAGCCAGACTTTTTCTTTCTGTAATATAACTTCCTACATAAACACACACATGCTCTCCAACTCAGACATAAAGTTGAAGGCTCCCAAAGAGTAGCTGACTACTACCTTCAATGTTTAAGGGGTAAGTCTAAGGGACTGAATTTCTAGACTGCTATGATAAGTCTCCACCCTTTTGTTTCCCACTAATAATCAGCCAGTCAGATTTAATTAGCTTTTAGACAGGTATTTATTTACTGAGAAGGTATGACAAGAACACTTGGTAAAAAATATTTCACACACACACATCCTTGGGAATACTCTTCTACAAATACACACAGAATGCGTGGGGAGAATGGGCTTGAAATTAAAGTGCAATAGTAATTAGATAGCAAAAACATGTTAAAAAAAAAAAAAAGGAGTGACACAATTCCTGCATTGGAAATACTTTTTTCCATGGAGTCCTCATGAAATTCCCTTTGCATGCAGCTCTCTTTTAGGAAGGCTGCTCAGATGGGCTCCCAAGATCTAGCCTCTTTAGAAATCATAATCATCATTCTTCTTTACTCTAAGGGGTCTTACAGCTAGCCTCTTTAGAAATCATAATCATCACTCTTCTTTACTCTAAGGGGTCTTACAGTTTTCTGGGACCTCTCATGGGACCTCTGGATATCTCAAATTCACCAGGTTGCCTAGACACTTCCATCTTATCATTGTTGCTGAGCTATCTCAGAAGAAAATGCAAAAGAGACAAGGGACCATGTGCTCATAGCCACCATGGCCACGACTGCCTATCCCCTCCCTTGACTCTTGAGGGTAAATCAAAAGAGACTGATAAGGGGACAGTTTGTCTCCTTCTCAATTATGGCTCAACAACCAATCCGTGAGTCATGATATCTTTAAGCTTCAAAACCAATTAGAAGACTTCGTCAACATGACAAAACAGAAAAATGATAAATGTTGGAGAAGATGTGGGAAATTGGAACAGTAATGCATCGTTGGTGGAGTTAACTGATCTAACCATTCTGGAGAACAATTTGGAACTATGCCCAAAGGGCTATAAAACTGTGCATCCCCTTTGATCCAGCAATACCATTACTAGGTCTGTATCCCAAAGAGATTATAAAAAGGGAAAAGGACCCAATTATACAAAAATTTTTATAGCAGCTCTTTTTTGTGGTGGCAAAGAATTGGGAACTGAGAGGATGACCGTCAGTTGGGGAATGGCTAAACAAGTTGTGGTATATGAATGCAATGGAATACTATTGTTCCATAAGAAATGGTGAACAGCCTTGCCCTTCCTTTCTACCACCTATGAAAAGATGATTATACTAACAAAGGAAGTGTACGAGGTATCTGTGTATTTTGTGTAGCTGTGGAATTTAGATTGAAATTGCCAAGCACAAGTTTAGTCTTGTTATTTTGTTTACACATTGGGGAAAATAAAATTCATTATTTTTATTAAATGTTTCGCATAAATGTACCCAAGTTTTTCCAAGCAGGAAACTTGGAATTTTTCTACATAGTGACTTTTTAATTCTAATTTTCATAATCTGGAGATGAGACTGTTGCTTTCACATGATGTATATAGTGTCTCATGACTGGAGTTTGCTTTGTCTTATAGTATCTGTACTCCTTGTATTTTTCAAGACCTATTTTGTAAACAGATGACGTGTTTTTCCTTTGAAAACACAATAAAAAAATAGCACAATCCCACACACACAAAAAGAAATAATGGGTAGGCAGATTTGAGAAAAACCTGGAAAGACTTGCATGAACTGATGCTGAGTGAATTGAGCAGGAAAACATTGTACACAGTAATAGCCACATTGTTCTGTGACTGACTTTGTTAGACTTAGCTCTTCTGAGCAATACAATGATCTTTGGAATTCTAGGACAATTCCAAAAGACTCATGATGAAAAATGCTATCCACATGCAGAGAAAGAACTATGGTGTCTGAATGTAGATCAAAGCATACTATTTTCTCTTTTTTGTTATTTTTTTTCTTTCTCATAAATTTAGCCCTTTTCTTCTGATTCTTCTTTCACACTATAACTAATGTAGAAATATGTTTAATATGATCATACATATATAGCATATATCAGATTGCATATTGTCTTGGATGGGGGGGTTAAGGGGGAATTCAGAACTCAAAATCTTATAAAAGCAAATGTTGAAAACTAAAAATTAATGAATTAATTTTAAGAAAACAGAAGACTTTGTCATTACACTGTATCTTCCAGTCCTTCAGTCCTTTATGACTGGAAACACACTCCTTTAAACTTCAAGATGGTTATTTGGACTTGAAACCTGGCAGGGAATATTGATACATGTTTCTAGCTCTGGTCCCTCAGACTAAAACATCCTTATTACATTGCTTTCAACTCTGGAATTCAAATAACAGGAGAAAGAAAGAAAGAGAAAAAGAAAGAAAGAGAAAGAAATAAAGTAAGGAAGAGAGAGAGGAAGGAAGGAAGGAAAAAAGAAAGAAAGAAAGAGAAAGGAAATCTTCTGTAGTTATTCAGATGAAAATTTCCTTGAAATTCCCAGTATTTTCATCCTGATAACACTCAGAGTTGTGATGGAGCCAACTTGTACCAGCTCCCAGCGGTTCAATATAAAAATGTTCAGTGTTTACACGTCTGAAATCAGCAAACACTACAAGTCAGGGTTTGATTTATTGTTCAATTGATTGTCTAGACTTAAAAAGGGAATGAAGAAAATATTAATTATACAGATTAAATATTAAAATGTTCTGTGATTTTTAGAGTGCTGGTTGTAAAATATTTGCCAGCACACCTCTGCTAACATTCAACCATGGATTATCCCTACTATCCAGACCTTCCATTGGGTACTCCTTAAGTGTCAAATGATGCTAGAAGAAATTATAAAATCATTCTAACTAGATCCACATGTGTGCTATTTAACATCAAATGGGTCCTCAGGGGTATACACTAATAGGTTAATTAATTTTTTCCCGTAATAATTGTTCCATACCTCTCTATCTACCAGCTCCCTCTTCCTCACTCTCAGAAGGTGATCTTTACTGAGAAGTTTGAAGCCATACAACTTTGGATCCCCCACCCCTTTCCTTGCACTTCTCCTTTTAGTCACAGAAAGAGTTGGTTCTATTTGCCAAAGCTAGCCTTTCTACTTAAACTCATGACATCATCCCCTCTTATCTCCTTTGTGACCTTATTCCATGAACCATACTGTTCTGGAAGTCATCTTCAATTTCTCTTGGCTCTTTAAATCTACAAATATGCTCAGATCTCCTATATCCTAAATAAATTTTAAAAATTAATTCTATTACATCCCCAAGCTCTTGGCTTCTTTCTCTCCTCCCTTTTAATTGTGGCTCTGATCAGGCCACATCTGGAATACTATACTCAGTTTGGGGTACCACATTTTAGGAAGGATTCTGATGAACTAGAGAATGTCTAGAGAAGGGTAACCAGGAGACTGATTAGACCCTGTGCCATATGAGGATCAAATGGAAATATGGGGTCTAAAATTGTCCAGTCTACATTAAAAGAAATTGAGTCAGAGCTCTAAGCAAATGGAACTTTATTAAAGAGTCCATGATCCCCTCTAATGAAGTGGACCTCAGATCTTCCTCATGATCTCAGATGCCCCCTTGTCTCCAGGACCTTACTTTTATAGTACTTGATACGCAGATATATAGAAGAGGCTAAGTAAAATATAGAGTCCTATTGGCCACCCACGAGGTCCAGAAATGATGCATCAGCATGAGTGGTCACAGAATGGGCAAGGCAAGGGTCATGTTCTCATGTTAGGCAGGAGTGGGTGGAACCAGGTACAAAATTAAGTTATGGGCACAAGCCCACTCTCTGTTTGCCTCTGTAATACTATTTCATCATTTCCCTCCAGCCTCTGTGACCCCTTGTCTATATTTTTTGCTTTCTACTCATTATCTATCTGCCCCTTAAAAGTGGTGGTTCCCTAAAGTTCTCTCCCATACTTTCTCTTGCCCCTCTACCTTTTCTCCCTTTGTGAGCTTGGTCAAGCCCACAGCTTCAATGATCTCTCCATGGATATTTTCCAAATCTCTATCTTCACACTCAATCTCTCTCCAGAACTCCAGTTTCATATTTCCAATTTCCTACTAGACACTTCCACCTGAATGTCTTGCTGAGACCTCAAATTCAACATGTCTACAACTGACCATATCATCTTCTCCATATCAACCCCTTCTCCTAATTTTCTCTTTTGATCAATGGCACCGCAATCCTCCCAGTCACCCAGGTTCAAAATATTGTAGTTATCTTTCATTCTTATACAACTTTCACCATATACATGCACACACACACACACACACAGAGTTAATAAATTTGGTTGTTTCTACCTCCATAATATCTCCAGCATCCATCTTGACTCCATCTCCCCCCATCCCTCCATTCCTTAGAATTCCTTCAAGATTTAGCTTAAGTATTACCTTCTACATGCACCCTTGCCTATTCCCTCCATCTGTTAGTATATCTTATATTAAATCTAGTCATCCTTATCCCAGTTCCCACTCTGATGAGTCAATTCTCTGAGCAAGTCTACATTTCTTCTATTGGAGTTCTAGAGGTACTCCTGAGGAGTTAGGCATCTTTCTCTGCTGTCATCTCAAGCCCCTATTCCAGTATGTTCTCCCTAATATGAATTACCAGTGATTAGTACACCAATATCATTTAACCAATTAACATCAATTAGCTTTCACAAAGCTTTTTTTTTTTTTAAAGCACAGGATATCTAATTTCTTTGCAGGATATTTACAAAGAAGCCATAGCAAGAACAGAAGTTACAAACTCTTCCTCCCAACACCTAAGGACATGTTATTCCTTATAATACCCCCAGTCTTTAGGGAAAGTGGGCCCAAACTTAAATTTCTACAAGGTATTTGTCCCACAAAGTCTACTTCTGAGTTCAGCATAGCTGATAAATGAATCAAATATAGTTCCTTCTTGAATATCTTTGATCTATACTGGGTCAAACAGGACCAGGTTGGTAAGGACATCAATCTTAAACATCTTAGCTGGCTCCAAACTTAGTTATAGATTCTGGCTTCCAGACCCTGATGGCTTGCCATTCTAACCTTTCAAAGTTCACAGGGTAGAAGCCATATGCAATACTTTTTTAAGCTAAAAGTGGGGAAGAACAAAACAAGAAGGCAAAGAACAAAGACCCATGTTCACAAGACACATGGTTGCCCCAGGGGAGGTTGACCAAGCCTTCTACATCCAGAGGGGGAGGCTTACAGTGTATCTCTCTCTTAAACAAAAACAAGCAAGAGAGAGAAAACTACTGGCTTTGGCTGGTTAGTGTCTTTCAAATGCACCCCCTTAGCTGCTCAGAGGCCACTCGAAAGTTCATCTCTCCATCATGTGGTTAATTGATTGGAACCAGCTTTAGAATGTCTGCACATGTTCTAAAGCCCACATGGGGGCTGCATTAGTCATGCACTCTGCACATGTCCATAAGTCTGGGCTTGACCCTGTTATATTAGTACTTGCCCCTCTCCCCTTTATTTTTCATTTTCTTATCTGTGTACAGTCTATCATGTACCCATACCCACACCCATCCCTACTCCCCACTCCAGCCAAGGAATAAGCCCTTTGAGAATAAGGCCTCTTTCTTTTTATCTCTACTAACTCAAATAGTGCCTGGTACATAATAGATGTTTAATGAATATGCCTCTAATGTCTAGCCCCATTTAACTTGCTCTCATTTACTCTCCTTTTTTCAATGAACCTGTGATCTTATTGATTCAGACATTCCCTTCAATGGTATAGATCCATCTGTACCTTTTCATACTGTGAGATTCTTGTGCATATTCTTCCATAAATCCCCTAAGGTATTTTAATCAACATTCTTAGAGTCTTCCCCTGTTCTATTAGCATTATGAGGGTACCAATACAGCATATACAAGTACATGGGCTTGTCCTATTGATATCCCTCCCTCTCACGTGACCAACCAACTTTTCTTTGCTGATATCTTCTGTGCCATTTCTCACACAAAATTCACTTGATAATGTGCTGCAACCAATTATACCCACATGCCCTCTGGGTGATCCAACCAATTATATCCACAATTTTGATCCTTTTTTTGTTTTGTTTTTGCAGGGGGGAAGGGAGGGCAGTTGGGTCTAAGTGACTTGCCCAAGGTCACATGGCTAGTAAGTACGTCAAATGTCTAAGGCCAGATTTGAACTCAGGTCCTCCTGACTCCAGGGCCAGTGCTCTATTCACTGCGCCACCTAGCCACCCCAACAATTTTGGTTCTTCACAGATTATACTATTTCATGATTGCCAGTCATGTAGCCTAACTAGAATCTTAGCATCAAAAAAGATGAGTTGTTTCAGAGAAATGTTTGTGTTATTGAAAGTGCTACATTATTTCTCAAACACAATACACCCTGCTTGCTCCCTACTATTTCATTGTGGGTT
Source organism: Pseudochirops corinnae (assembly GCA_028646515.1). Classification (NCBI taxonomy): domain Eukaryota; kingdom Metazoa; phylum Chordata; class Mammalia; order Diprotodontia; family Pseudocheiridae; genus Pseudochirops; species Pseudochirops corinnae. The sequence goes on from JAQQSV010000038.1 coordinate 46,111, forward strand.
CAGCTTATAATTCATTTATAATATCTGTACCAGAAGTATATGCTGATAGACCAGCTCTGTGGGTCTCATAGTCTGGACTATCGGCAATCTTCATTCACTCGTTTTTTCCTATGTGGTAGTCAGAACTCTTGGATCATAGAGAATGTCATTTAGTAGACTACAGTTTTACAGAGTTCAATGCTTTCAGAACAATGTCATCCACAAACTGAAGCAACAGGAGGGTCTCACACTCTATAGCAGTGGTTTGTAACCTTTTTTGGTCATGGACCCCTTTGTTAGTTGGGTGAATTATTTGGACTTCTTCTCAGAATAATGTTTTCAAATGTATACAACAAAATATATAGGATTATTATATTGAATTTAATTACACTGAAATAAAGGGTTTTTTTTTCCCATTCCCATTTATAGACACTAAAACCCTGAAGCCTATGCATGTGCTAAGTCCCTGCTCTGTAGGAAATCCCTCTTGTATTTGGACTCGGTATACGTCTTCCGCTGCAGTGACAAAAAACCTTTTTGCAAACATGTGTCTCTCTGTTTTCTCTTTTGTTTGATATTAATAATCAGGGGCTTATGGAACAAAATCATCTCCCTTATTATGTCTTTTAAGCTATTTTTTAAGAGTTTAACCAATACACAATAGGCATCTTGTTGGAGAGCCTTAAAGGAAGCATTTTGCTCTACTAAATCAAATGCTTTTTTATAGTTAACAAATAATAATCATAGTGGGATCTTCTATTTTTCCTAGCTTTCAAACAATGTGAGTGATTGTAATGTGGTGGCCTGCTGTAGGATACTGTATACAAAAGCCTGTCTCATACAAAACCCTTCTCATACTCTCACTGGGGATACTCTTCCTATGTGTGGAGATTTTCCTCATAAAGATAAGAAAGGCAGTTAGGTTAGTATTCATTGGTTATCTCTCCATCACATTTTCAGGTAGCAATAAAGTTTATCATTTTTTTCAAATGATTTGGCATTTTGTCTTTAGAATTGGTCCTTCAATACCTTCAAAAATGTGTTACCTCTTGAAGGGACTTCCTCTGTTTATGTTTTTCTTTAATTCGATTTCTACCTCTTTATGTAACATTCTTTCGGTGATTTCATCAGTACCCACAGGTTCAACTATCACTTCTATACAGATGTCTCTGATGTGTACATATATGCAACTTTATCCTTTCTCTGAATTCCAGTACTATGTCTAAAACCAAATGTCCTGTTAACATGCCCCACACAGGACTCATTGTTTTTTTAACTTGTTTGTTCCTGTTGAAAACAAATGTATAGTCCAGGTGTGCAACCTCAGGGTCATTCTATATTATTTAACTTACTAAGGTGGTGGTAAAGTGAACAGACCACAGGATTTGGGATTAGGAAGATTTGAGTTCCAATCCTACCCAAGTCACTAACTGTGTGACCCATAGTCAAGTTACCTAACCTCTGTTTGCTTCAGTTTCCTCATCTGCAAATTAGAGGTAAGGATAGTGCCTCCCTTCCTGTATTACTGTGAGGATCAAATGAGAAAATACTTGTAAAGTACTTTGTAAACCTTGAAATGCTATGTAAATGCTGGCTATTTTTATTATTTGTTCTTACTCAACCTTCGTATGTCACCAAGTCTTATCAATTCTACTTCCACAATATATTTTTTAGGTTTTTTTCAACCAGTGATTATTTATTTTCTGTCTAATTTTCCCCTCCAGTTAAAAAACAACCTCATAACAAATATGTATCATCAAATCAAATAAATGCCCACATTGGTCATGCTCAAAAATAAATGTCTCATTTTACAGCTTGAGTTCATTACGTCTCCATCAGGAGATGAGTAGTCTCTTTCATCACGGGTCCTTTGTAATTGAGGTTGTTCATTGCATTGATCAGAGTTCTTAAGTCTTTCAAAGTTGTTTGTCCTTTCTTTTTAAAAAAATTGTTTGTTTATTTTTAACATTCATTTTTAAAATTTTGAGTTCCAAATTTCCCCTCCTCACTGCCCCTCCCCATCAAAAAGGCAAGTAAGATATCAATTATACACATGAAGTCATACAAAATATATTTCCTTGTTAGCCATGTTGCAAAAAAAGCAAGAAACCTAATGACAGTCCTTCAATATGCACTCAGAGTGCATCGGTTCTCTCTCTGGAGGGGAATTTTCATCATCATCCTTTGGAATTGTCTTGGGAAAGTTGTTTGTCTTTTCAATGTTTCTGTTATTGCATAAATTATTCCCCTGGTTTGGTTCACTTAACTCTGAATCAGTTCATACAAGTCTTCCTAGGTGTTTTTTTTCCCCTGAAACCATCCCTTTCATCATTTCTTATAGCATTTCATTACATTCACATACTACAGCCTGTTCAGTCATTTCCCAAATGACTGGACACCCCTTTGTTTCTAGTTCTTTTCCATTACAAAAATAACTGCTATAAATATTTTTGAGCATATGGGTCCTTTTCTTCTTTATTCATATCTTTGTGGTATAGACCTGGTAGTAATATCACTGGTTCAGAGGGTACACACAGTTTGGTAACTTTGGGGACACATTCCAAACAAAATACATTTTGCATCTATCCTCTTTTCTCCATTCACACAGTCACCACCCAAGTTCAGCATCTCCTCACCTCTTGCCAGGACTATTACAATAACTTACAATATTACAATATTGTACAATATTACAATAATTACAATATTCACCAGTGGTTCTCTCTTACCTCTGGACTAAGACACAAACTTCCCGTTTGGTTTTTAAAGCCTTGACAATATGGCCACTGCAGGGGCAGTTCGATGGCACTGTGGATAGAGCACTGGCCCTGGAGTCAGGAGGACTTGAATTCAAATCCAGCCTCAGACACTTATAGCTGTGTGACTCTCGGCAAGTCACTTAAATTCTATTGTCTCCAAGAAAAAAACAAACCACAATATGGTCATTGCTTACCTTTCCAGGTTTATTGCACATGACTCTCCTTCATAGACTTCATGTTCTTAACAAACTTCCCCAATTACTGTTCTGCATGTATACCATCTTCCAGTTATATTGTCCAACACCTAGAAGTCATAGATCCCTGCAAGTTTCATTCAGGAGCTACCTTCCATAGGAAATCCATCCCTTTCTTCCCATTTGGTAGTGCTCTCTCCCTAGCTATTAGCTTGTATATCATTTTTATTTAATTTTCTTTGTACATCTTATTTTCCTAACAGAATGTAGGTTGCTCAAGGGCAGGGATTATTTCATTGTGGTTTTCCTTCCTTTCTCCAGTACCTAGCCAAATGCCTAGAACATAAAAGATGATTAATGCTTTTTGACATTACTTGAATCACATAGAATCAGGGCAATGACATTAGAGTCCAAATATGTATGGAAATTCAACTGTCTTTGAGGGAGAAAATAATCAGTTAATTATTAATAAATATTTAGTGATTATTATATCAAATGCAATGAGCAATGGCTGTTCCAGAGGAGCAAAGCAGACATATTTATTGTCTTTTCATAGAGAGGTGGTAGCAATAAATTCAAAATATTATTTTTCCAGTAGTGATAAAGAAAAAAAGAATAGTACCATGCTAGTAGTGGTGGTGGTGGTGGTGGCAGGGTTTATTGGTAAGTGTAAAAAGCTGTAAAAAGCAAAACACATAAATGATGATTTTTTTTTAGAAAGGAAATCAATTTTTAATACAAATATTAATGCATCTTTTCCTTTTTCATATGTTGTTTTATCGTCTCTCTGATTTTACCCATCCCTAATTGTTCTTGGGAAGAACTGGCTTAACTGATTGTCCTGACAAACTTTCTTTAAAGTTGTTTTTCATTTTATTTCTTAGTCATGTGCTGCTGTTCATAATCTTACACTGTGATCCTCTATAACAGTTTGCAAATGAGTTTATGTTTTAAATTGTGTTTCCCTTGGCTGCCATCTCTCTCTGTTTAGCAGGAAGATTAATTATTTGAAGGCTGAGGAAGTTTCTAGGCTAATTTGTCCCTCTTGACGTGGCATATGTTTTATAGAATAAGGATAGGAATATGCCCCAGTGAGACTTCAGCAAAATCTGAAGGTCTGCAGAGAAAGACAGAGATATTGAAAGGTAAAAGGGAAAGGCTTCTGAGGGAAAATAGATATTCTCTATCCTAGAAAAGGTGGGAGGTGTGAATATATTAATTTTATGTAAAATAAAATTTCATGATGACCTTTATGAGAACCCTCCAGAGAGAGAAGCTGAAGTTTTGGAGCTGTGTGTTGCCTTTCCCCACTTCTGGCCTCTAGATATTCCCCTCACTTCTATGGGGCTTTAACTCTGCCTCTTTCCTGGACACTGGGTGGGCTTGTGGGTGAATATGTCCCTGATATTTCAAAGAAAATGTTTTATAACCTCCTTACTTGCTATGCCTATTGAACAAATGCTTTGCTAAAGAGTTGTATCAGATGGCTGATGGTCAAGGAGAAATACACTAATGGGGTTCATGAGCTGGTGTTTAGGAGGATAGGTTCCCCCTTAGAATACTCCATAAGTGTAATAGCTACCCCCTCTTGGGGCTCCATCATCCAGAGGCAATGTGAGTTGGGCTCTTTGGGAAAGGGGCTACTTTACATATATGTTAAATTTCCGTAGGAAATTATGATAGTCTCTGTTTCTGTATCTTCTAATTTTTATTCTTTCTTTTAAGTAGTGTTGACTTTGTACTTTTCTCTAACAAACTGAGGATCTGACTATATACAAAGAGACGATTCAGAAAGGATTTTCACATTAGCTACAAATTAAAATATAATAAGTTTCATTTTTTGTGATGTCATTCAGCATTTGCTATGGCCAGTGCCTCCTAGCTTTACTCTTGAAGTGCTCATGATATAAAAGGCATAAGACTTCTCTGTAGTTAACAAGCCTTTGGTCTCTTTCTTTTCATTATCCTTTTTTTTTTTCCTTTAATTCAACCACTCAGGAAGCTTTTATTAAATTCTTGCACCTGGTTACAAAACACTGTGATGAGCACTAGAATAGATATCAATATGCATAAAACCTCATGTATCATCTTAAAGGAATTCACAATCTAGTTGTGGTGATAAAACACTGATAGAAAAAGATATTTGGAATATCCTAGATACATAGGAGAAGTTCAAAGTGTTGTGTGATCCCATGAGATAAAGATCAATTTCAACTTAGGATATCAACAAAGACTTCATGGAGTCAACCAATCAACAAACATTTGTTAAACACCTACCATGCGCCAGATACTATGCTAAGCCCTAGGGATACAAAGACAGGTAAAAACAGGCATTTCCTCAAAGAGTTTACAGTCAAACGGGGGAAACAAAGTGAAAACAACTATGGCAGACAGTATAGATATGTGTGTGTGCATGTGTGTGCGTGCGTGTGTGTGTGTGCGTGTCTTTTCATTATCCTAAGACTTATTCCTGGACTTATTTTTCCTCAATTCTTCCCTATGCCAGTCTTCACACTAAGTCATTGAAATGAAAGTATACATTAATTTAATGTTGAGAATCTTACTGATGTCCTCTCTACAGTTCTTTGTGCGAGAACTCTATTTTATGAGGCCAAGGTTGTTGGTGCATACACTGGAATGATCTCTATGAGGGGTTGTTGCATTTTGTTTTTGCTTCTTCTAATGTACTATCCCATCTGGAAATAATCTCAAACTTGTACTCACAGGTTGGGGTCATCAAGGGACAGATATTTGAATCTAATGTATTCTGTGCATCCATGTTTTGTTTTGTTTTTTTACTGTATAACTTATCCAGGCTGGAAGAGCAGAGACCACTCACAGGCCTGATCCCACTGCTAATTGGCACGAAGCTTTGATCTGCTCTATTTCACCTTGAACTGAGTTTCCCCTTGTTAGACAGCCTAGTCCATCCCACATACTAGGAGTAGACCATCTTGGTGCTAATTTTAGTGTGGACCCTCAATCAGCTTTAGTAGTACTGAAACTCAGAACTCCCATGCTCAAGCAATCCTCCCTAGTAAGAGGAATGACAGGTATTTGAAACCAAACCAAACACACGCTTCTATAATTATAGTTCACATGGCCCCACCATTGTGCTTATTTACTAGTCAGTAGCAAATATCATTATCCCAAAGCAAAGACATTTCCTGAGATGGCATTAGTTGAACAACAGCAATAAAATATCCAGCCCATAGAGGTGAGATGAACTGTCGGACAAATGCACAAAGTATCACTGGGAATAGGGAGAAGAGACACATTTTAATCTGCCCTTTATCTTCTATGGGTTCATCAAATAGGCTGGAGGTGGGGGGAGGGGGAAAGAAATGAATTGACTAGGGGTATCCTGACCAGCTCCTCACCAACTGCAGTAATCATTAGTGCTACAAGGTGATAGTACTAAGTATCCTGTGAAATTCTGATGGGATCATAGGATCATATATTTAGAACTAGAAGAGGCCTTGGGGGTGGTCTATTCCAACCACATATGGACAAGGTAATTTACTTCTCCAACACCACAGGGAACCAATGTCCTTTCCCCTTCCATGGTGTTATCATGCTACTCCCCTTTCCAAACCTCTTATGCCTTTACTCACCCCTCGTGCTCAGCAAACCAGTGACATTGGTCTTGTTCTTTGCACAAGACACTCCATCTTCCAGCTCTAAGCACTCTCACTGGCTGTCTCCCATACATGACATTCTCTCCCTCCTCACCTGTTTTCTCCCTCTGGCTTTCTTCAAAATCCCACCTTGTAGAAGAAGCCTTTCCTAGCCCCTTTAAGGACAGTGCCTTCCCCTTGCTGATCATCTCTAAATCATCCTGCATATATTTTGCTTGCATGTTGTCTGCTCCATTAGATCATGAGCCCCTTGAGAGCAGGTACTGGTTTGGAGATTTCTTTGTATCCCCAGTGTTTCCCACAGTGCCTGGCATATAGTAAGCCCTTAATAAATGCTGTTTAACTGACTGACTGACTGACTTCCTCTGGGTACTGGGTATGATGTCTCTTCTGGGCAGATTCATCCAATAAGTTCCCTGGACTTAATTAACCTCAAGTGGCCAGAGTTGGCTCTCTTAAGGTTATGCTCCTCCAAACTGTAACCTGCCTTGACTGCCTGACCCCACTCTCTGATGGATGCAGCATGTCATAATACATAAGTAACACCCATGCAAAATGCCATGGCCAATGTGGAGAAAAGAGATAAAAAGTCCTCTTCCATTCTTATTCCCTTCTGCCTTCTAATAGAAAGAACAAGGAGAAACACATTGGGATCCTTTCTCAAGAGTGAAGCTCTTCCTTCAAAGCTGGCTCCTTTCTTTGCTGCCAGAAGTCACACTCCACAAGGTAGTTTCCTGCTTCAACTGCCTACTTTGAGAATCTGTCTATTTAAAGGGACCCCAGGAGTGTGCCCATAACTGAGACCTGGGAAAACCTTAGCTTAAAAAGGCCAAGGTCTCCCACTGCATCCAGGGCTATCTCCAATCCTTCTGATCTATGTCTTGCCACTGAACCCAGATGGCTCCGGAGTAGTCAGTGAGACTGGTGACTTTGCACAGCCCTGCCTTACTTAAATTCAATTTATTTGCAAGTCATGACATCACCTTCTTGATGTCATGGTCCTCTTCAAGAATGAAGGACAAGGAGCGGCTAGGTGGTGCAGTGAATAGAGCACCGGCCCTGGAGTCAGGAGGACCTGAGTTCAAATGCAGTCTCAGACACTTTACACAAAAACTAGCCATGTGACCTTGGGCAAGTCACTTAACCCCAATTGTTCTCCAAAAAACAAAAACAAAACAAAAGAATGAAAGACAAACATCAATCTGTGAGTAGTAGCTGCTCCCTGGGGACTCAACCAGACAGATAGTTTGTGTTAGACAATGTTCTTCTTCTTCTTCTTCCTCATTCTCCTTCTTCTGTTCATCTGTCCATATCAGGAGTCAGACTCTTACATGTGAGTGCTCTGTCCAAAGGAATATACATTTTGTTCATTTATACTTCCCAAGGTATTTTGGGATTTGGGGGCTAGATTTTTCTTCCCTATTTACTCATCATATCATTATTTCTTTCAAAAAACTGGGACAATTAACTCTTTTGTCCTGTATAGTTTTCATTCATGATTTCTTGAAATATAGCTCTGAAAAAAAATCAGGCTTTTAAAAACCTATTGTGATTCAATGGAGCTGCTTGACTATGCCATTAAACCTGAATCACTCTGGCTTTCACTGACTGACCAATAACAGGTATTCTAGTTTCATACTAAGTAGAAAATCATAGGCATCATTGTTTTGGTTTAGAACTTAAAATGGGTAGGAAAGATCAGTAAATCCCAGTGTTACCTAGTTGTACACAATCTTAATTACCCTTACTTTTGTAACCTTAGGTTCAAGCCTGAATTATTTGCATGAGTCTCCTCACTGTTAAAGAGAAGAATGGCTCAGCTTTGCATGCCTTTGTGAAAGGCAGAGTTGGGAAAGGTACAGGGTTCCCAGATCTTTTCCTGTAGAAATATATATCACACACACACACACACACACACACACACACACACACACACACCCCTAAACAAATTCTAGAGCAGCAGAACCCACAAAAAGATAGAGTGAGACAATTTTCCAACCCAAGACAACTTAGGTCAGCAGGAAAGATCTGTTGCATCAGGGTGAAAGAGGAACACAGTCTAACACATGGCACACCAGAGCAGACCAGGCCCAGCAAACCAGGAGCAGGCCTCAGAAGTGGTGGAAACAGTGGCAACAGTGGCAATTTCCAGGCCTCTCAGCCCACAGATGCCAAAGACAACTTGAAGCGAGCAGAATCAGGAGAACATTGAACACAGTAACAGCAACGTAGTGCAATAACCAGTTTTGATAGACTTAGCTTTTCTCAGCAAAATTACAATGATTTAAGACAATTCAGTAAGACTCATGATGGAAAATGCTGCCCACATCCAGAGAAAGAACTATGGAGTCTGAATGCAGATCGAAGCATGCTATTCCACCCACCCCCTTTTTTTCATTTTTGACTTTCTCCTGGTTTTTCTCTTTTCTTCTAATTCTTCTTTGACAACATGACTAATGTGAAAATATGTTCAATATGATTGTACACTTATGGCTTATATCACACTACTTGCTGTCTTGGGGAGGGGGGCAGGAAGGGAAAAGGGAGGGAGAAAAAAATCTGGAACTCAAAATCTTATAAAAGTCAATGTTGAAAACTGTCATTACATGTAATTGGAAAAAATAAAATACTATTAAGTGGGGGGAAAATAAACAAAGACAGCTTCAAAGGTCAGCAGGAAAAGTCTGTCCCACCTGGGTGAAAGAGGAACACAGTCCAGTGCAGGCAGCTCCAACACTGCCCCAACCCCAGAAAACAGGAGCAGCCCTTGGGAGCCACTGAATCAGCAGCAGCAGTGGCAGCAGCTGCTTCTGGAGCTCTCAGCCCACAGACAGTAAGTGGGTCAAACAACTGGTCAGAAGGAGATTACAGGGGTCTTTTTGCTAGCACTGAGGCATGACTCTGTTGCTTTGCCCATACTTGGATCTGGGTTCCAGTCCCAGGTGGTTATCCCAGGGTAAGGAGGAGCGCTAGCACATCAGAGCTTACATCCACAGTGGAGTGGTGACCCTCCTCAGAGTTCCAGGACAGAAAAGAATGCTTGTGGTCACTCACAGACAAGAGCACAGGCCAGGAGAGGAGCAAACACCTCTCCTTGGATCATACCACCTTGGAAGAACTGAAATTTACAGATGCCCAGAAGCGTCTCTAAAAACAGCTGTACAAAACCACTGAAGTTTGGGACAGTGTGCCCTCCACACTGGAAGCAGAGGCCTACTTTAATAAAGAGTTAAAAGTCAAGTAATAGGCTGGTAAAATGAGCAAGCAACAGAAAAAATTCTGACCATAGAAAGTTACTATGGCAACAAGGAAGATCAAAACATACACTCCGAAGAAGATAACAAAGTCAAAGCTCCTGCATCCAAAGCCTCCAAGAAAAATTTTAACTGGTCTCAGGTCATGGAAGAGCTCAAAAAGGATTTTGAAAATCAAGTAAGAGTGGTAGAAGAAAATTTGAGAAGAGAAATGAGATTGATGGAAGAAAATCATGAAAAACAAGTCAAAATTATGAAAAACAAGTCAAGCTTGGTAAAGGAGACACAAAAAAATACTGAAGAAAATGATGCCTTAAAAACCAGATGAGGCAAAATGGTAAAAAGAAATACAAAAAGTCAATGAAGAGAAGAATGATTTAAAAAGTAAAATTGGACAAATGGAAAAGGAGGTATAAAAACTCATTGAAGAAAATAATTCCTTAAAATTTAGAACTGAGCAAATGGAAGCTAATGACTTTATGAGAAATCAAGAAACAATAAAACAAAAACCAAAAAAATGAAAAAAAATAAAAGACAATGTGAAATATCTCATTGGAAAAATAACTGATCTGGAAAATAGATCCAGGAGAGATAATTTTATTCACTGTGCTACCTTGCTGCCCTGTGGGAGAGATTTTTTTTTTTTGCTTTTTTTTTGGATTGGGGAAGGCAGAGCAATTGGGGTTAAGTGACTTGCCCAAGGTCACATGGCAAGTAAGTGTTAAGTGTCTGAGGCTGGATTTGAACTCAGGTCCTCCTGACTCTAAGGCCAGTGGCCTATTCACTTTGCCACCTAGCCAACCCAGGAGAGATCATTTTAAAAATTATTTCAGTTTGTAAATTTTTTTCTTATTTCTATTTGTTATCAGTTGGACAAATGAGTTTATTTGCTTTTCACTATTTATGATGGCCTTTTTTGAGTAACCATCATTTGGAGGAAAGGAACCAAGCCTTTGGATATAAGTTTGGGCTATTTCTCCCTCCTTAAAAAGAGTGATCAGGAAAGCAACTTGAACCTAAAAATCACTTCCCCTAGATTAATGGTAATTAAAGGTGAAGATATATGTGTTCTAGTCTGGTGCCCCCTCTCTGAAGAGAGCAGAATGACCAGTCTAACCAACATCCTTCTCTTCTCAAGGCAGAAATCAAGGTCTTCTTTGGTGATGAGTAGGTGATATTCAAGAGAAATCAATTCATGCCTTCTTGAAAACCCTATTAGGCAAACCCATGTGAACATCCACATAAGCTACATGAGCAACAAATACCCTACATTTTAAAATTATTCCTTTATAAATATGTTCCTTTTTTTAAAAGTTGCATTGAAACTTGATAACTAGTTAGCATAAGAACAAAAGTGATTGGCTAGATACTAGAACCAGTGAACTCAAGGAAAATAGTGGCCAAAGGAATGTGGGAGGGGGCAGATAATCAGTTATCTGAATCTGGAATCTAAGATGACTCAGTGACGACAAGGTTAGTGGCTCAACAATATGACCCAAGGTTGAGAGATCAGCAAGCTTTAGATTACAGAAAGCCAAATCCCAAGGCCAACGTGGCAGGGTACATCTGGGTTATTTCTAGGAAGGATTTGGTTTCCCAAGATTGGGTGGACTAGATCACCTCAAATGTACCTTCTATGATCCTAAGTAATTAGGGATCTCTGAAGTTGTGACTTGCCCAGGGTCACACAGCTAGTATGTATCTGAGACCAGATTTGAAATCAGATATTCCTGGCTCTGGGCCTAGCACTCGATCCATTGTGCCACCTAGCTACTTCAAAAAGTCCACAGCTAAGTGCAGTTCTTTACATCCTATAAGAAGCATATTTGGGCTCAAAAGTATGTGGCAGAGGGGCGAAATCAAAGAATTGTTGGATGCTAGAGTCAGGACACAGTGGCAGTGGTTCAAGACTAGTAAATAGAATATGACAAAAAAATTCCATTGAAATTGACTTGTTTGGTGATAAAGTAAGCAGAATCTTAGAACACTGAGCCCAAGGTTTCAGCTATTTGGAGATTATATTAATTAATTGATACATATTTCTCCTATTTGGAATATATTTCATTTTCTACATTTCATTTTTTCTCAATTACATGTAAACAAAAATTTTTAGCATTTTGAAAAATTTTGAGTTCAAAATTCTCTCCCTCACTCCTTCCCCTTCCCTTCTCCCTCCTTGAGAAGGTAAGCAATTTGATATAAATTATACATGTGCAGCCATGCAAAACCTTTCCATTTTAGCCATACTGCAAAAGAAAACAGAGGAAAAAACCCAAGAATAATAAAGAAAATTTTAAAAGTATGCTTCAATCTACATTCAGACTTCATCACCTCTGGAAGTAGATAGCACTTTTCATCATAAGTCCTTCAGCATAGTTTTGGATCTATATATTGCTGAGAATAGTTAAGTCATTCACAATTCATCATAGTACAATATTGCTGTTACTGTGTACAATGTTCTGGTTCTGATCATTTCACTTTGCATGAGTTCATGTCTTCCCAGATTTTTCTGAAAAGCACAATAATATTTCATTACAATGCTATAGCACAACTTCTTCAGCCATTTCCCAATTGATGGGCATCCCTTCAATTTCCAATTCTTTGCCATCACTACAAGAGCTGCTATAAATATCTTTATATATATAGGTCCTTTTCCTTCAATCTTTTTGGGGTACAGACCTTGTAGTACTGTTGCTAGGTCAAAGGGATGAGAAGTTTTATAGCACTTTTGGCATAGTTCCAAATAGCTCTCCAGAATGGTTGGATCAGTTCACAACTCCACCAACAGTGCATTAGTACCATAATTTTCCCACATCCTCTCCAACATTTGTCATTTTCCTTTTCTGTCATATTAGTCAATCTGATAGGTATGACATGATACTTTAGAGTTGCTTTAATTTACATTTCTCTAATCAATGGTTATTTATAGCATTTTTATGACTCTATCTATCTATATTTGATTTCTTCTTCTGAAAACTGCCAATATATTTGATTTTTGATGGTGCTCTGGGATGCACAGAGGTAGGCAGGACCTGAACCTAGATCTATTACACTGTCAACAAAGTTTTTTCAGCAGGAGAATGACATGATTGGTTCACTAATGATCTTTAATGGTGCTTACATCCTGAACTCCCTTTGATCTTCCTGAAGCTGGGAACGGGCCAGATGGAGAAACCTTTTATCATCTGTAATAAAGTGAGTGTATGAGGTCTGTGTTTGTATACTCTGTGTGTCTTCTACTATCAACAGACCAGGGTTGTAAAGAAGATCACAAGGTCTCAGACAGATGGATTCCCAGAAATCAGAGTTGACCTTAAGAGGAGATACCAGAGATGAAGTGGATAAGGCTAGCTGTCCCATTGTGTCTCAGTGTGTGTGAGAATGGTGCATGTGTGAGGAAGGGAATAGACACCCCTGTAGTCCACACCCTTCTCTAGGCCAAGAAGTTGGAGAAATTAGAAGCAATTTATGATGGCTGTTGGAACAGTAGAGTCTGGGTATTCACAATGACTTCATGATTGGGAGGAAATTAAGATATGGGCACCTGGATGGACCTGAAGAGTGTGGGTGGAGAATAGTTAAATGACACAGGGAGACCCTTCTGGCAGCTGTGCTTGGAGTATGGGGAGCTCTAAACAGTCCCCTCCTGACCACCATTGCTCTAATTCAGAAGCTCTCAATCTCCACTCTTTTCAATGAGCCTTTCTACGAATTCGGCCCGCCTGCAATTCCTCCCCACAGATGTTCAGAGTCCTTAGGCTGATGTGCTGTTTGAAACTAGGGCGGAGAAGACTCTGATCAGAGCTCCTATTCAGAAAAGTTCTCATTTCTCTCCCTCACCTCTCCCCAGCTGGTGGGGGGGAGGGGGAACGGGAAGGGGAGTGTTGGCCTAAACTGGGAAAGAACGGTGCGGACTGGGAGCTCCATACAACAGCTGATCTGCCTGAGCCAGGAAAAGGAAAAGAAGACCGATTGGCCTTGGACAGAATCCCACATTAAAGATTTTCACCCCGGAGTATCTGTGAGAGATGAGCCCACCTGGGGCTTGGGGAAGGAGGGGTAGGATGTACACACACCTCACCTAGGGAAGGGAGGGGTGGAGGGGTCCAAGAAGGGTCGGATTCCCAGCCAGCTCCCTTCTCACAGGAGGCGGCCCATTATCAGGCGTCGTTAAAGAGCAATTAGATGGAAATTAAGCCGAGAACAAGTATTGATTATCTCATTAAGGCCGGGGGAGCCCACTCTGTGGGGGAGAGTTACCACAACTCACCCCATTATCTGCAAGGTGAAAGCCTGCGGTCATCAGAACCCAGAGATCTATCGATTCTTGGTCCCCCGCCCTCCGCCCACACCCCCTACTAGTAAAGTATCGGCTGGGGAGCGAACAGAGGGCGCTAATTCAATGAAGCTAAAGGAATAGTGGGGTCAGAATGGTCTCAATTCCCAGGCTCTGGCCAGAGCTCATGGCCAATCTAGCTCCCTCTTGCCCTCTCCGAGGCCCTTGTATCCCAGGAGTCCTAGCATGAAGACGGGTCCCCCTTCTCCCACAATGATAATCAGGCAACCGGACGGGGTTAGAGAAAGAACCTCTCACCTTTATAACCCGTCCCCTTTATAACAATCAGTGGGGGAGGAGATTCGAGTCCCTCCAACCCAGGCTAGAATGAGGGACGTAGATGGGCAGGAATAGAACAGACAATCCCCAACTTCCCAGGGCCGGGAGCAGTGGCTAGACTCTCCAAATTGAGAAGGGGACGCCTCCAGAGTCCCAGCTGAATGACTGGGCTGAGGGAGGGGCTTCCTTGGGTTCAACCCCCTACTCCCAAGTCTATGGGAGAGGTGCTGGACCGCAGGCCTAAGATACCGCAACAAATGAGTCTGCCTGCTGTAAGCCCGATCCCAATCACACCGGGCGGTTCAGTTTGGAACCGGGGCAAGTTCAGCTTGGAACTGGGGCAAGCAGCCAGGCTGCGGGCAGGCGAGAGGGAGGGAGAACCCCCTCCCTGCCTCCCGGGTTGCTAGCAGCTGGGGCTTGGCCAGGAACAGCTGTGAGCCGCGCTGCGGGGGCGCTGGGCCCCAGCTCGGGGCTCTGGGCTTGGCCCACTCAAAGCGAGCGAGCTAGTGCTGGGCTCGTCTCCCTGCCCCGGAGCCTGGCAACTATTCATCTTGGTTGACGGTTTCCAATGTCCTAATTGGGAGGTGGGGAGGTGGAGCCCGTTACTCTCCAAAGGTAAAAACAGCTTAATGGCTCTCTCAGTCACCGCCAGGAGCGGCCCTGGGTGGGCAAAGTGAGACTGAGCAGGCTGCGGGCCTGGAACTGAAGCCCGGAGCCCACACTAATGAGCCCCGGGGTTAGTGAGGTCGACCGGAGATGCTGACTGGGGATGAGGGCCTGGGGACACAGGCCCAGGAGCTCCGGCAGCAGTTTCTCCTGTGGAGCCGAGGGGGCAGGCGAACCCCAACTTAGAAAGCCCTCAGCCCGCTTTACCGAGGCCTAATATAAGGGCATGACTGACCACCACCTCCTTCCCACTGCCCTGGCTATTGCAGGAAAACTGATAAGGATTAGCCCGTTCTTGCCATGTAGAAAAAGCGGAGGGAGAGGCTTTAAGTGCCACAATAAGGCGGCTGTACAGATGGGTTGAGCAGAAGCTAGACGTGGTGTCTGTAGCTGCGTAGAGTGTGACCAACAGCCCTAGAATGATCTCAGCAGGGGAAGGAGCAGGAAAGGACCGCCTTACACCAATGTCTAGCTTCAGACCGCTAAGAAAGGTCATCCCTTGTGCACGTCCCTCTCCACCGCAATTCTCCCCTATCCCCCGCCACCACCTCCCCCACCTTCCCCCAAACCCAATCGGGTCCAAATGCTGTGAATTTAAAGCTTCTCTTTGATCTCTCCGGGCACTTCATCCTTTAATTCGTTGCCAAGCTAGCGGTGGGAACCTTAAAAAAATCCTTTCTCACCTTCTAAGCTTCAGTTCCCCTTATGCAGCCAGCCCTCATCCTCCGAGTTTAGTGCTTAAAGACACTCTTTTCCTTCACCTGTCACGCCTTTCAGTTCAAAGGGACAGCCTTGAATAGCTGGTCTTAATGGGGGAACACAGGCTACCAATGCCCAGTCACGGGGTAATCGGTAGACACATACATACTCCCCAACCAGAAGGGGAACAGTGCTTAATGAAGTTATAACCCTTTAGCTTGAGGTTGCCATGGCATTAGAGATGCTCGCATCTCTCCTAGTCAAGTCAACAGGCATTTATTAAGCGCCTATTTGCCAAGCATTGCACTAAGCGCTAAGCTGCATTATTGTCACCTTCCTTTTTTTTTTCTAGGAAGCTGAGGTGCACTATTTACACCCAGTGCACAGGAGAGGGAGGAGCTTGCTGGTTCATCAAATTTAATCATAAGATGTTTAGCTCTGAAAGTGACCTTAAAGATTCGTTCAACCTCCTCATTTTTAGTCATATTTAATAGTACTTTATAAAACTCCACTACATCAGTTCAGTTAAGAAGGTAGTGCAAATATTATCTGACTTTTACCCATGAGTAAACTGAGGCTCAAGGGACGCCATGTGACTTGCCCACGGTTAGTTTGCAACAGCTGGGATTTGAATTCAGAGAGTTTTTTACTCCTAGGTGCTTCAGTGGATAGAGCGCTGGGCCTGGAGTCAGGAAGATCTGAGTTCAAATTCGTCCTCAGATACTAGCTGTGTGACTGTGGGCAAGTCACTTAACTTCTGTTTGCTTTAATCCACTGGAGAAGGAAATGGCACACCATTCCAGTATTCTTTGTCAAGAAAATCCCATGGGCCATATTGGCTCGATATTGTCCACTGGGTCAGGAAGAGTCAGACACGACGCAACAACAAGCAGCTTTACTCCAAGCCCCAAATTCTATTCCCTACACAACGCTACACCTTTTTTTTTCTTTTTTTTTCCTTTTTTTTAAATTCGAAGCTGACTTAGAACCAGGAGCAGAACAATCCGAGCCAGGCTACCTATTACGTTAATGGAACTGAGAAGTTGAAGGGGTAGCGGGGCGGGGCAGAGCGGGATAAGGGGAAGGCGGGGGACTGTCAACTTCCTGCTGATCTAGCCAGGCAGCGAGGTTGAATGGGAGCTGGGGGAGGTGGGAGAAAATTAAAGACAAATAACATAGAAATGCAAGGAAGAAATATTGCTCTACGCCAACATTGTAACACGAGCTCTGAAATTATTTTCTTTGTTTTCGTTTTTTTCTTGTTTTACTTTTCCCAAGCCATTTGTTTAGTAAAAGTTCTGCTTATAATAATAGTACTTTATTGACTTACAAAGTACTTTCAGAGAATGCAAAAATTATCCCCATTTTTCAGGGAAGGAATTTTGAGGCTTAGAAATATTAAGTGACCTAACCAAGATCACTCAATGTCTTAAAGAGCTGGAGATAGATAGATAACCGGGCAGCCACCGAAAAGGTTTTCAGGCTAGGAGAGGCACATCATCACAGAACCTCGGGGAAGCTGGTGGCAACTGTGACTGTGGAATTGGGATCTAACCGTGGAGACAGAGTTGCCCCAGA
The DNA here is from genome assembly GCA_028646515.1 of Pseudochirops corinnae. Lineage (NCBI taxonomy): Eukaryota > Metazoa > Chordata > Mammalia > Diprotodontia > Pseudocheiridae > Pseudochirops > Pseudochirops corinnae. Next base: position 63,490 of record JAQQSV010000038.1, read on the forward strand.
GCAGGACAATTCTGGCAATTCAGTGGGAGTACAGATGCCTTGTTGTGGTCTAGGGAGTTGATTCTACAAGTGGATGAATCTTTCTTCATCTATAAACAGGGAACAATAATACTCTCACTACCTGCTTCACAGGGGGTGTTTCCAAAGAAGGGTCTTTTTAAAAATATAAAGGCTGCAGAAATGTGAGTGGCACTGTTAACAGAACCTTTATGTCTGGGGCTGTCTTTGCTTGTTTCTCTCCCTCTGAGTGGTTCTTTCTCTCTCCGTATCTGTCTCTTCTGCCCGCCTTGCATTAGAAATATATTGTATTCTCCCCTAACCCTGTTCAATTACAGCATAATAAAGCACATAATAAAATCCTAATTCATTTTTCTCCCTCACCCCTATCTCCAGGCATCTTGCTTGGGATTAAAAATTTGTCTTCATGTTTGTGGCACTACAGACCAGGAGCCAAGGCATCTTTAATGTATGAGCTGGGGAGTGAGAGCCCCTCCCCACTTCCGTCTTCCTCTGCCTCTGCCTCTCCTTTCGAAGCTTCTCACCATCTGGAGGGAAGGAGGAAGGAGAAAGCCTAGCCAGAGGGACCTCGTATCCTTAACTGCCCACTGCCACCACCAAGTTCAGAAATAAGCTCGAGGCTATCCTAGTTTCCCATTGCTCTGGGGACATGGGACATCTGTCTGATTCCATCATTTGTACATAGAGAAGGGCCTGTGAAAACTCAATCCTCCAAATGTGGTGAGCTCTAGGACTGAGGGCTGGGGATTGGGGAGAAATGGAGAGGGAGGACCTGCTGCAGATCTGAGACAGAACTAAAGTGAACCTCCCAGAGCTAGAACAAAGTTTCAACCCCTGCTTGACTGTGTCCCTCTTCCCTAGGCATGAGGAAGGGATGAGGAAGAAGAACACCTCTGTCCCTGCAGCTGGGCAAAGGCTACATATGAAATACAAAATGAAGCATCTACAATGCTTAATAATGTAAGGTAGAGACAGCCTGAAGGGTAGTGGATAAAATGCTAGACTTGGAGTCTGGAAGACTTTCCTTCAATCCCTCTGCTAATACTTAGTAAATGTATAACTAGACAAATCATTCAGCCTCTGGAACTTCTGGCAGCATTGTAATACTTTTATCTGGTTATAGAGGGGTCTCAGTCTGTTTGTGGAGAAAATTCCGACACCACAAGAAATCCTAGGAAAACAAGTGCAATTCATATTCAGAATTAAGCCCACCCACATGACATAGTAGAGAAAGCTTAGGCATATAAAGGTGAAATGACGTCCAGGGGCACTTAGGTTAGTAATTGATGGAAGCAGGATTTGAACCCTGCCCTTTTGAGGTAGCTAGGTGTTAAAGTGGATAGAGTTCTGAGCTTGGAGTCAGGAAAACCTGAGTCAAATCCAGCCTCAGACACTTAACTACCTTTTCGACCCTGGGCAAGTTATTTAACTTCTGTTTGTCTCAATTTTCTCAACAGTAAAACAGAGACAAGAACAGCACCGACCTCACAGGGTTGTTGTAAGGATCAAATGAGATAATATTTATTTTTTTTATTAATTTATTTATTTTCTTGTTTACATCATTAATTTCCGTGAGATTTTGAGTTACATATTTATTTTTGTAAAGCCACTTAGGACAGTGCTTGGAATATAGTAAGGGCTATATATAAATGCTTATTTCCTTCCCTTCCCTTCTCCTTCCTGAATCCAAGCCTAAGCAACCAACCCCAGGACCTAGGGCAGTTCTCTATTTTAAGAAATTCGATCAGAGTTCACTTCCATTTCTCACTTCAAGACCATTACTAATATGTGGCATTTCAATGTTCAGGGTAATTTTTGTGTAACATTTCAACGAGTATACTACTCAAAAGGAAGAAAAATTAGTTACTTCAGTAAATTTGTTTTTTAAATTATTTGATCAGTTATGCATATACATTTCTAAAATAAAAAGGTCATACCACAATGGCAGAGGCCTTTTGTGACAAAGTGCTGCCCAAATATTTGGCTAGTTGGCAAATCTACTTGGGATAGATTTATTATCTAATCTCCCAGGAATCAAGAAAATTTCTCATAAGAACTTCCAGATGATTAGAACTGTCCCAAAATGGAATAGGTTTCCTTGAAAGGCAGCGCGCTCTCTGTCACTAGTAGTCTTCAAACAGTCTGAATGGACAGGCATGCGAAATTCTGTAGGAGTAAATTCATACTTCTAGCAAAGGTTAGACTAGATGACCTAGAGACCATCTTAATGTATTTTTCTCAGCTCTTGAAATTCTAGGATTATATGAGGAGAAATAGAATAAGTGTTATGTCCAGATGAAGGCTTCTTAGCTCTGCCTATATTGCTCACAGGAGGATCTATGGGAAGAGGCCAGGGTGAGGAATGAGACCCAAATGTTTGTTTATTGAATGGAAATGTTTGTTGAATTGAAATGTTTGTTGAATTGAAAATGAATATTACATAGAGATGTTTGTTGAATTGAAAAATTGAAAATGAATATCACACAGAGAGCAATGAGTAAAGGTGGGGGTGAGCAGAACAATGAGCAACATCAAAAACTAGAAATAAAAGATGCTACGAAGGAAATGCATGATAGGAGGAGAAGATGGACTGGTTGCATGATGAAGGGAAGGGATGATTGATAGACAGAGCTAAGGGTTCCACTGGTTTCTTCTTGATATAAGGATAAAGTGAGGGACGGACTCCAATAAGTTCGATGGATTCCCTGTGGTAAGTCTGTGCGAGGACATGAACTCACAAATTGGGCAGGTATGGATTGGTTGCCATGAGCATCCATTGGTGAGAACATTCAGAACAGTGGGGTCCCAAGTTCATCTGAGTATTTGAGTCCGATTCATCTACTCCCATACTTTTAACTACCACCTCCCAAATGTGTATCTATCAGACTCGCAGATCTATAGCTACATTCCTGAACTCCAAAGCAGCATTTCAGTCCAATTCAGCTCACTTAAATATGACTTCTTATCTCATTATTGTGTACTATTCATTTGCTTGAGAGGCAACGTGGTATATTGCATAAAGAGATGAACTAATGGCTGGAAAGACCTATCCCACTTCTGACACATATTGGCTCTGTGACCCTGGGCAAGTCATGTAACCTCTATGTGCTCTAGGCAACTCTCTCTCAAGATCATGACTTGGGAGTACCTTAAACCAGTGAAATCACAGATCTAGTCTTACATCTAACAAATGTTTCCTAAATGCCTGCTGGGCACAAGGGAGCCCCCTTACAAGGTAGTTGTGAGGATCAAATGAGGTAATATTTGCAAAACACTTCTCACAGAGCCTGGCACAAAGTAGGCATTTAATAGATGCTTATTCCCCCTCACCAAGAATCTTCCCCTCCTCACTTCATTGCATTTGTTAATATTACCTCATCCTGTCAGGCATCAATCAAGGCTTAAAACTTCAGAATCTCGTTTGACTCCTCTCCCCTTCCCCCACTTTCCATATCCAATGAATCACCATGTCCTGTTGATTAAAACTCTAAACATTTCTCGACTTAGTCCCCTTCTTTCCACCATCACTGCCACAATCCTAATTTCAAATCCTTATCATCATCGGCCTATACTATTCCAAAAGTCTCCTACCTAGTGTCAGTACCTCCAGACTCTATCTAATCTATTCCACACAGAGTCAGAATAATTTTCCTAAAGCTTAGCTCGGCCCAGAGAATGAAATCACTAGACAATCTGTCCCAAGAAAACACAGTCCCTCAGCTGTTATACAATAATAGTGTAATTATTTTTAAAACAAATCATCTCTGAATCCTTGCTCAAGATACTGAGCCATCTGGCCACCTGGTGGCTCAGCTGGCTAGGCTTTCTAGATTCAGAGATCTGTCAGGATCTCATCCCTAACTACCCATGCCTTTCCTCCTGCATTACTACTGATTTTAGTGCTCTGCCTGGCAGCAACAATCCTCTCTCTGTTTCTTTTCCATGATCCTCAGTCTCATAGTCCAGACCACAAGTGCTATTTTTAGGGTTTATTTCCAAGGAGAAAGAGAATATAAATTAACTATCAAAAAAAGGGATATACAAGAAATTAAAAGTTAATAAGTCATCTACCAGCATAGACCAGATTGCTCCCAAGCTTTTCTTAATAAAGTCTATTTCTCTGGATATTGCCAATGTTTTGATTTGTTTTCTTTAACTTCACTTACTTGTTATAAGGAAGGGTTTCTATGGATGAAGCAGAAGAATTTCGTGGATAGTGATAGAGTTTCCCAAAAAAAGAATGAAAAGCTCTTCAATAAAACTTAAAAAAAAAATATAGAAGTTAGCAAAAGGAAGTTCAGAAAGTGAATCAGAAAAGTAGGGAGGCTTTCACTCTATATAATAGATGTTACATCTGTTGCATGATTTCATATACAATTCTTTTTCATTATTTATGTATTAATATGTTCATGCTTGTTGGTTTTTATTGAGTTCATAATGAAAAAAATTAAATATTTCTGTACAAAGTCTTATAACATTCCCAAGTTCCTTAGGCATCTGGAACATCTAGCTTCATCATGGATTGTCTTTATACTGGAATCATGTGTATATCACTCCCCTCATCTTCTCCCACACCAAGTTTTAGAATTGGTCCAGATGATCATTCTTTTTTAAAAATTATCTTTTAAATGAAGAAAAATCTATTCCTTTTTTTCTTATGTTGAAAAACAAAAAAACCTTTGTAGCAAATATGCATAGAAAAGAAAAACAAATTCTTGCATTAGTCATGTCTGAAAAGTATATAATTCAATCTGCATCTTGAGTACATTAGCTTTCTGTCAGGAAATGTTTAGCATATTTCATCATGGGTCTCTGGATCCGTGGTCTAGACTCTAGAATATTATAGTTGGTCAATACATTAATCAGAGTTCTTAAGTCTTTCAAAATGATTTGTCTTTACAATTCTGTTGTTGTTACTATGTAATTTTTTTCTCCTGGTCCTTATCACTTCATTCTGCATCAGTTCATATAAGTCTTCTCAGGTTTCTCTGAAACTTCCCCCTTCAACACTTCTTGCAGCAAAACAGTATTCCACTACCTCCACATGCAATTTGTTCAGTCATTCCCCAATTGAAGGCACCCCCTTGGTTTTCAATCCTTTGCCACCACAAAAAGAGTTACTATTAACATTCTTATTTGTATACATCTGCTTCTTTTTACTTTGATCTCTTTGGATTATAGGCCTAGTGGTGGTATTGCTAAGTCAAAGGGTATGATAAACTGTTAAGTAACTTTTTGGACATAGTTCTAAATTGCCTTTCAGAATAGCTGTACCAATTCATAACTTCATCAACAGTACACTAATGTACCCATTTCCCCACAGTCCTTCCAACATTTATCATTTTCCCTTTTTGGTCAACTTTGGCAATCTGGTAGCTATGAGGTATCCAGGCTATCAATAATCATATAAAAATATTCCAAATCACTAATAGAGAAGTTCAGATTGAAGCTCAGAGTTGCTGTTCATATCCTCTGACTATCAAAGGGGATAGTTCATATTCTTATAAATTTGAATAATTTCCCCATATATCTTGTAAATGAGACTCTTACCAGAGAAAAGTGCTAGAAAGATTTCCCCCCAGTTACCTGCTTTCCTTTTACTTTTAGTTGCATTGGTTTTGTTATGCAAAAACTTTTTAGCTTTATATAATCAAAAGTGTCCAATTTATCTCCGGTGATCTTTTCAATTCTTTTTGTGATCATTAACTCCTCCCCATATATACATCTAAAAGATAATTTCTTCTTTGCCTCTCTAATTTTTTTGCAATGTCAGCCTTTTTGTCTAAGTCACGTACTCATATGGAACTTATCTTCACTTATGCTGTGAGGTGTTGGTCTTTTACTACACACATTTGCTTCTGTGTACTGTATGTCTAATCTGTTCTATTGATCGATCCTCTTTTTTTTAACGAGCACCAAACCATTTTGATTATTATAGAGTTTTTTTTTCGTTATTTCCCTTGAGATTCTTGGCCTTTTGTTCATCTAGATAAACAACATTACTTTTTTTAGCTTCATAAAGTAATTCATTAATGGTTTGATTGGTATACATAAAATATGTATATTAATTTGGGGAGTATTGTCATGCTTACATTGACTTAGCCTACCCATGAGTAATGAATATTTATTCATTTATTTAGGTCTATATTTGTGTAAAGAATGTTTTGTATTTGTATTCATATAGTTCTTGTGTGTCTTGACAGGTAGAATCCCAAGTATTTTGTATATTATGTAGTTACTTCTAATGGAATTTCTCTTTCCATTTCTTCCTGCTGAGATTTGTTGGTGATATACAGAAATGATAATTATTTGTGTGGCTATATTTAATATTCAGCAAATTTGATACAATGAGTGTTTCAATTAGTTTTAAGATGAGTCTCTAGGGATCTCTGAGTAAACTATAATATTATTTGCAAAAAAAAATTCCCTCTTTTCCTATCCTTATTTCCCATATTTCTTTTTCTTCTCATTGCTATAGCTAACACAATTGCTATAACCATTAAATAGTAGTGATGATAATGGACATCTTGGCTTTATCCCTGATCTTATTGGGAAGCCCTTTAGTTCTTACTCATATAGATAATATATAATGTTGTCTCTTGAATTTAGATAATGATAATAATAATAATAGCTATCATTCATGTAGCATTTATCATGCACCACAAGCTATGCTAAGCACTTATTTTTAACAATATTTTATTTTCCCCAATTATATGTAAAAACAACTTTTAGTATTCATTTTTTTTAAATTTTGGGTTCCAAATTCTCTGAGACAGTAAGTAATCTGAATAGGTTATACTATGTAAAATATTTCCATATTCGTTATTTTGTGGAAGAAAACTTGAACAAAAAAATTAGGAAAGTAAAAAATAGTGTACTTCCATCTGTATTCAGAATCCATCAGTTCTTTCTTTCTTTTTCTTTTTTTGCTTTTTGGAGGGGGGAAGGCAGGGCAGTTGGGATTAAGTGGCTTGCCCAAGGTCACATGGCTAGTAAGTGTTAAGTGTCTGAGGCCTAATTTGAACTCAGGCCCTCCTGACTCCAGGGTTGGTGCTCTATTCAATGTACCACCTAGCTGTCCCATCAGTTCTTTCTTTGGAGGTAGGTAGCATTTTTTATCATGAGTCCTTTGTTATTATCTTGGATATCATATTGCTGAGAATAGCTAAGTCATTCACAGTTGTTCTTCATACAATATTTCTGTTGCTGTGTACAGTGTTCTCCTGGTTCTGCCCAACTCACTCTACATCAGTTCATGTAAGTTTTTCTTGGTTTTTCTGAAATAATCTTGGTCACCTTTTCTTATGCATGCTAAGCACTTATTATCTCATTTGAGCCTCACAAAAACCCTGGGAGGTAAGTGCAATTATCATCTCCATTTTACAGATGAGGAAACGGGTTAATCAGTTTGCCCAGGGTCACATAGTCAAATTTCAACTTAGGTCTTCCTGACTTCAGGTCCAGTGATCCAAGCCTGCTGTGCCACCTAGCTGCCCCAATACTTATAGATACTACTTATCATATTTAGAAAAAGACTCATTTATTCCCATGTTTTTTAGTGTTTTTTTTAAACAGGAATGGATGCAACTTGTCAAGTTTTTTCTACATCTATTGATGTCATTTTTGTTGTTGTTATTAATATGGTCTATTATGCTGATAGTTTTCCTGATATTGAACCAACCCTGAATTCCTGGAAGCTGAATGTTTTTTTTTTTTAATAAATTGGTTTATTTGCTTTTAGTTTACAACATTCAGTTCCACAGTCCCTTGAGTTTCAGATTTTCTCCCGCTCCCCTACCCCCCCTTCATGGTGGCATGCACTCAGATACGGGATCTACAAATATCTTCCCATTAATCATTAGTCAGGTTGTAAAGAAAGATTGTAACTGATGGATCAGTGGGAAAGATGAAACAAAACAAGAAAAAGAAACAGAGCAAGTAGTTTGTTTCAATATGCACTCAGACTCTGCATCTGCTTCTCTGGATATGGATATCTCCTTCAATCATGAGTATTTTGGAGTTGTCTTATAACCTTATATTGCTGAGAGGAGCCCAATCTATTGAAGTTAGTCGTCACACATACATTGTGTCTGTGATTGTGTACAAATTTCTCCTGGTTCTGCTCTTCAAGCTGAATGTTTTTACAGAATCCTTTTAGTTCAAGAGTTCTTGACTTGGAGGGAAGGGGGTTCTATGAACTTATTTTGCTTGTTTTTAAAAATATTTGGATAGTTGTATTTCAATAAAAATTAATTTTATTTGTAATCCTATGTATTTTACTTTATGCATTTAAAAACACTAAAGAGTCCATAGATGTCTCTATACTTCAAAAGGATCGATGATGGTAAAAAAAAAAAAAAAAAGTTAAGAACTCTTGTTCTAGTCTTTTTTACACACCAAGTCAAATACTAGCCAATTAGAAAATTTTCTAATCACTGACAGACTTCTGATGTTCCTCTCACAATTCTTTCTGATCACTAGATAACAAAGTAGGGGCTTCCTTTTCCCTTCTCCCAAGCAGGGGAAAGAAAAGGAATTTGAGGGTAAGTCAATTAAACCCTCTGAATTTCCATCTTTTCATCTGTAAAATAGCTATAAGAACACTCATAGTATATACCTTACACAATCAATATTTAATCATAGAACCTTAGATTTAGAGCTGATAGAGACCTTAAATTATAGTGAGGACCAAATGAGATAATGTTATATTATCTTCATAAACCTTGAAAGTTGTAAGATATTACTATGCATGTAAGTTCTTACTATGCATAGAAATACAACCAGTAAGAGCCACACAGTGATGTCATTATTTTAAAATATCCCAAGTTTATAAAAATAAGCTAGCCCTTTGCAACTCTCCTGCTCTCAAAAGTTTTCACAGATTTCCCATTGCCTACAGAATAAAGTCAAAATTCCTTAACTTGGCATTCAAGGCTCTGAAGAATCTTTATTGTAAAGAAATGAAAGACTGAATTTAGGTGATGACTGTGTGAACGGAGAGAATGATGAAAGAATGTCAAGATAATGTGAGATGCTGTAGTGATAGAATGAATTGAAGTTGGGACTGATTGGATATTGAGGTCAGAGTGAAGGAAATGAAGAGGTTGACTCTGAGAATGTGAACCTGGATCTCAAGAAGGACAATAATAAATCCACTTGTCAGAAATAGAGTAGTAGTGGGGAGAGGGCACAGAGAGGGGGAGAGAATGAGCTTTGCTTTTTAGATAGTGAATTTGAAATAGTAATGGGACATCCTGGAGGAGCTGTCCAACAGGCAATTGATCATACAGTACTGGAATTTAGGAGAGACATTAAGGTTGGATATGTAGATATGAGAGTCAGTAACTTAAAGATAACCCAAGAAAACTGATGACATGGCCAAGAGAGAATGCAGGGGAAAAATATAAAAAGGTTTAATACAGAGACCTGGGATATGCCCATACCTGGGGCAAGGATGATAAGACTGAATAGGTCAGGCAGATAGGAGAATTCATTTAAAGTCAGGTGTGTATCATAGGGAGTGAAGTACTTGGGGTGAAAAGAACATCAGTTAGAATGGGGACATATGACAGAATCATCTCTGGTTCTTAGGTTTCACGGACTTTTGATCATCCTGTCAAATTACCAGTAGGTTCCATTGCAGCAGCCCTAGCGCATCTTGTCTTTAGCTCTCAGAGTTTTCATACTTTCCGAACTTCACCCATCACTCAACCCAACTTGCAGTATCCAGTCTCCTAGATCTTCTTAGATTCGTGAACTGCCATGTTTTACTGAATTCATACATTTGTTGTCTAAACCCTAATAACTTTTTCTTCTTTTTCTGATGCTACTGATATGTCTGGATGCCTAGTCCCAGAAACTACTTTCTTTTTCTCCCTTGACCCCATAGCTTTATATGCCCTAGGCCAGAGGCGTCAAACACATGGCTCTGCCCAGATCATGTTGAATAATGTGAGATGATGAATCCTGCCTGAGCCAGATTAACTGGGAATAAAATAAGTAAAAATACAATAAAACAAAGATAATATTATATTTTAAAACCAATTTAATATACACTTGCCAGGATTGTTTTTTAGTTTATTGACCCCTTTTTTCTATTTGAAGTTTGACATCATTGCTCTTGCCCATAAGAGCAAATTTTCAAGAGTTAATTTACAAAGGAAAGAAGATATATATATTTTTAAATTTTTTTAAATACTTAAAAAAATACTGTATAAGGTAATTTGAAGTAAATATAATAGAAAGTTCTCAATCCCAAATTAAATGGCACCTAAATTTTCTTATCTTATCCTTAACTAAAGCTTCCCAGGACCAGCATGATCCATTGAGTAGAGAGCCAGTATTTGATCTGCAAGGGACCTCAGAGATCATCTAATTCAATCCAGGTCCCTCTAGGCCAATCAGGAAACTTCTTGAGTGAACAGCAGGTTCCTGGCTTTCTAGTCATATAATTATATAATTGCTGAGCTAATGAATTTCTTCTCCCTCTACCCAAAGTAGTGAGATAGTAAAAACTCTCATGTGTTTTTTTTAATCAGCCTAAAAAAATCAAAATGATTGAAATCAACACACTGGTCATCTCCAAAGTTCAGGAAAAAAATACCCTTTCCCTTGAAGGCTAGCCATATAAATAATAAGCTCCTTCTTTTTATGAACATTTGTTGTGCACACAGATGGAGGGAGGGAGTTTAATAGCCTCTGTGGTATACGCACTAGTCTAGGTACCTAAGGAGTACAGGGAGAGTGTAGAGAGAAGAACCAAGGCAGGAAGTGAGCAAAGAATGAAGGAGTGGCCATTCAACATCAAGATAGCTTCCAGGGAAGGAGAAAGATACAAGACTATTGATCCCTCTGTATGGTGCCATGGGATTCTAATCTCTCCTCCTTCAAAGTCATTAATAGCTGTCTCCTGAGAAGTGAGGGGCATAGCCCTAGTTGGAGAGACTTTTACATGGGTGAGTGGAAAGGGACCCCCATAACAATCTAGTGACTGCCTTGTTAAATTCAATATATACTTTTTAAAAATATAACAAAATCATATTATAAACAATCTTTTGATCTTTATGTTCTGGAATGTTTGGGATTTTTCGTGATTATATACCTAATTTATTAAAATAAAATAAAGATGGCATTCAAAAATTAAAAGAATGGACAGATCAGCCTAAATGGGGCAGGGAAAGGGTGCTGTGAAGAGAGTGAGACAACTTCCAGAGACCAGGGAGAGGGCTTCTTAGTCTAGGCCTAGGAATCCAATTATTCTATCTCCGGGCTCCCTCTGCTGGAGACTGTAAATTATGTAAGGAGGATGAGGGTTTTTCAGAGAAGAGGTTCCGCACACATCCTGTCTTCCCCACAATCCTGCCCCAGGCTCCAAGGAAATGGAGGGTTTTATACAATTTCAGAACTAGAATGAACCTCTGAGGTCATCTAGAAGAGTCTGCTGCCATCCTGACCAACACATCCTCATCCTCTGCTAAAAGACTTTAAGCCACACAACTCACCACTTGACAAAAACAGGCAGCCCACACTTAGCTTTGAACTGTAGGAAGTTCTTCCTTAGACTGAGTTGAAACCTGCCTCCCTCTCACTAAGGCCAAGAGGAAATAAATGAAATCCTTCTAAGTAGGAGAAGAGCTAAGGGATGCAGGAAGCAGAGAGTCATGCTGGGCCTCTACACCCTCTCCTGGGGAGAAGTTTGGGAGTCACATGTGAATGTGTGTCCACTGTGTAAAAAACTGTTTGTGTCTCTGATTTTGTCTGTGACTTAGATGTGTCTGGGCTACTTGGGAACTGCCTGAATGCTTCAGACAACCTTCCTATATGAAGACGGCAATCATCTTTCCCTCTCTTCCCTTCTCTAGGTTAACTCTACCCACTTTCTTCAACTGACCTCCATAAACCATGCTATCTAATGCTCTCACCTCTTCTGGCAGTGTCCTTCTTAAAATGTGGTGCCAAGAACTGAACATAATTCTTTATATATGGTCTGACCAGGATGGAATAAGGCAGAACTATAAAGGGCCTCATTTTGGAAGACAGGCCTTTATGATTCATATTTCAAATGACAACCACAAGACTGGAAAGTATCAAGTTTATTTAGGTACAAACATTTGCAACATGGGAATCATTGCTGGTAGTAGCTGGGAGAAAGGGAAAGGGAGAGAGAAAGATGCTAGGTGAGAAGGACTTTGAGGGGGAGAAGCCCTGAGCTTCCTCTCCCCTCCCACGGTCCAACCCAATCACGAAAACAAGTGTCTTGTGTTATCTGAGATGAATGATGGAAAGCATGAACACGAGTGCACGCGTGCATGTGCACACGCACGCATTCACACACACACACACACACACACACACACACTATCCAGGAGAGGACAAGGTCCCTAAAGTGCACCAGGGCTACTCTGAGGGATTGGGTCTTTCAGTAACAGCCTGGCAGGTTCTCTTTTACACCCTTAATGGCCATGTGTCTGCCCTGCTCTTTAGGACTTGATGGGAGGAGGCGGCAAGCTCATTATTGGGTTCTAGAGGATACTAGAGGTGTATCCTCTTGGAACAGGACAGAGCCGAGAGTATGAGGGAGCAGTAGGCTGGGCAGAAGAAGTACCAAGCTGACATGCAAGAGCATCAGTGGCAGGAAGCCAGCGATGGAGTGGGAACAGATAATAGTAGATGGACCCCACTCCCCTCAGAGTCCCTTGTTGAAGTACACAACCTCAGTGTCTGGATTCGGCTCCTTGATCTGAGCTCTGAGCTCAGGCTCCCACCAGTTCACTGAAATGGAGCTGTAAAATCACAAGCCAAGCTGCTGGTCATTCCAGCACTCTTCCCTCCTCCCAGAGTACCCACTCATCTCTGTCCTGAAGTGTAGGCAGTCTTTGAGATTCCTCTCCACACCCCATACCCCTCCCATGGCTAGAGGGAAAGGGATAACCAGCCCAGACCCCTCCCAGGGGCACTTACCTCCCCTGGGGGAAAAGTGAGCAGCACAGGGGAGTGGAGAACAACAGACTGGAAGGGGAGGAGGGAATCTGAGTGTGGTCAAAAGTTCCCTTCCACCCATATCCAGAATTTGAGGAGGCTTCAGACCTCCCCTTCCCAGATTCCATTATCCCTTCCCCTAATTGACACTTACCAAAAGCCAACCAGCCCCACTTGCAAGGGGCCCAAGAGCCACGGCCTTTGTTGTGGAAAGTGAATGGGGAGATTGAGCATGAGAAGGGGGGAGAAGAGAACCACGCCTCTTCCCCATTGCCAAGAACTGCTCCGGACCCATCCAGGCCCAAACCTGTAAGCACACCCCCAAGACCATCCTTTCTGACATGCTCCCAAACAAAACTACACTGGGCTGTAGCTCAGGGTCTCCTCCCTGCCCCAAACACCTACCCAACCTTTGTCCACTTTCCCAAAGCACGCTGGGTTCTCCTTCAAAGATGGAGCTTACCCATTCCAACCCACTCAGTCTCTAGGGTCAAGCTATAGTCTTCGATTTCTATTTGGGGAGGGGGAAGGCCTGGGGGGATGGTCTGTTTGTGCTGCTCCCACATCATTCAATGTGTGCATAATAATATGATAACATATTGGTTTTGTAGCAGCATGTCGAGCTACTGCTCCCACTGTGTGCCTGTCTGTCACTGTCATGAATGACTGCTTGTATGTGATCTCCTCACCCCCTCCTTTGGCTTCTTCCAGCACGGGCCCTTTGCCGTTCCATTCTGACCCCCCAGGATGCCCAACCACAATCTAATCCAAATGGTTGAGACTAAGGTTGGGCTAGCAGCCTGGGGTCTAGGTGGGGACTGAGGTCTTCTTCTCTCTGGGAGATTTCTTTAACGGTCCCCTGCTATCATCACTGGTCACCCACAAGAGTTTTCTAGTCCTTATGATGGCACACAAAGTAATAAGGGAAGCAGGAGGGAGCGGGCACACCTTCAAGAAGTCTTTTTTTTCTGACACATTCACAATCAGAGGGGTTATGACTGCAGGAGGGAGACCGTAATGGCTAACACGCGTAAAGCACTTTACCTGCCATCTCATTGATCCTCACAACCCCGTGGAATAGGTGCTACTATTGTCCCTTATTTACAGATGACAAAACTGAGGCTAAGAGAGGTAAAGTGGTCAAGGCCACACAGCTAGTAAGTATCTAAGGCAAGGCAGGGTTTGAACTCCTATCTCTCTTCTTCCAAGCTTTGTCTCCTTCACCACCCAGCTTCTTGGAATCTGAAGACTGAAATAGGCCAGGTATTGCCTGGAAAAAGGGAAGAGCTCCAAGAGTCCAGCCATGTTTCTAGGGTCCTCAGTGCCTCCCCCATGGACACCCCTCCTCTTGTCTTCCCCATCCCATCCTCCTTTCATGCCAGCCCTATGCTCACTCATAGCAGGCATGATCATGCAGATCCGGGATGTCACCACCTGGAAGATGCCCAACTGAGCTGCCTTTGAAGAGTAGCCCAACTGCTGGCCCAAATCATCAGTCATGGGGATCCCCACCTGCATCTCCCTGGGTCCAAGGCATGGATGTGGAAGGGAAAAGGCAGAATCAGACTCCAAGCCCTGGATCCTCACATAGATGCATTTAGACCACTAGATTCCCCTGCCCCAACCCCACCCCCCAAGATCACTTCAGATAGTCCTGGCCCAGCCTTGTCTCCATCCCTCAGGCCATGTCTGTGTGGTGTCAAGGTTGGCTGCTGACCCATTCCCAGAACCCTTCAGGGGCTGGCAGGCTGACCAGTGGAGTCTAAAAGCCCGCCCCCAGGGCTCCCTCCCAGGAAGAAAGGCAAGTTCTCTTCTGTTTTCTGAGGTAAGAGTGAATGGGTCACACACAGGCCCACCCCTCACCCTGCTCACCTCTGTCTCATCAGTGGGATGTTGATGCAATTGGCAGTAGCCACAGCTGTGAATGGGACAAAGCGGCTAACCAGGGTAGGCAGATGCTAGAGGAGGGGGCACTGGTCAGGTGGAGCCAGTCATGGAGTACAGAATATCTGTGGTAGGGGATGGGAACTGTGGGGGAGGACTGACAGGAGAGCTTTGAGAGAGCTTCTGACAAGAAGCCTCTGGCCTTACTCGGGTGATGGATTTCAGTCCCAGAGTAGTGAGCACAGCCCTGGTGGTAGCGCTTGTGTAAGCTGTTGCCAGCTGCCTGTGGACAGAGGGGTCAGGTGATGAGAGTGAAGAGATGAAAAAGCATTTCTTAAGCATTCACTATATTCCAGGCACTGTACTAATTACTGGGGCTACAAGCAAGCAAACAAGATGGTCCTTGTTCTCAATGAGTTTACATTATAATAGAGGGCAACAGCACATATAGAGAGGAATGTTAGCCAGGGAGGACAGCTTAGATTTGGGGAGGCAGGATAGTGAATTGATCCAGTATGGCAATCAATCAACACATCCTTTCCAGAAGCAATGGCAATATTGATCTGATTACTATGCCTACAGCAGGGTACAAGCTCTGCAGCACAGCAGATGTGGAGATGCCCAAGGTAGACAGCTGGATGAGATATAAAGCATGATCTGATCTGGGGCCAGCCAGGTCCAGTGAGAGGGCAGAGGTAACAGAGACCTTCCACAACTCATGACCTGGTCCAGCATACAGTCTGGGCCCAACCATACCTTACACCAGGGGGAGGAGCTTGTACCTTTGTCTAAAGGCACAGAGACAAAGTCTCCCAATATTGACCCCCAAATCCTGCACAACAGCCTCCAAAGGTCATCTCGGGTAGATGAGGTATCCAGTGTAGGGATACAGAGGCACAGCTCCCAGGGCCAGACCCTGCGATTGTGCTATAAGCCCCATGAAAGAGAGGTTGGAGAAGGTGGGAGCCTGCCCTGTCAGTTATAGGCAGGAAGATGAAAGCTCTTTAAGGGCAAGACTGTCTCCATTTTTGTCTCCATTTCCCATTAAGTATGTAGCACAGCATCACACAGTAAATGCTTGAGAAATGCCCATCAGATGGAATTGAAGGGCTGTTTCTTACCTTTCAGTAACTGTCACACCCCCACCTCTATTGGAGTAGTTGACAACAGCATTGAAGGACTGGTTCACCCACTGCCAGAACACCACAGTTGAAATGTTCCTGAGGGGACAGGTAGGTTTATCCTTGTACTCTGGGACCCTAATGCCCTAATGACTATTCCTGACCCTTCTAAGTAGAGACTTCAGAGTAGTTGTACTCATAGCCCTTCATGCTATATACCACTGAACAGATTCCCTTTCCATGATAATCCCCAAACTGTCCATTCAGAAACCCTGATGGTTATCTCTACTTTCTGTCTCTTCCCAGAATTCCCAACGATTACCCCCAAGCTCTCCATATAGAGACTCTGGTGTTATTCCTGACTTCCCCTATTACAAACACATACATAAGTATCTAGGGTGGATGGATTCATAGGCCATATCGTCATGTGTAAGAGAGGCATAAGAAAGGGGTAGCATTAAGAGGCCAAAGAAAGCACCAGTGAAGAACCCAGTTTCCCTCTACTACTAGGCCATGATTAGACTGGGTTCCACCGACTAAGTATCTCCCTTCTAGGCTGGCGCCTAGAGTGTATAGATCTGAGGTTAGGGGAATGTGAATCATGCCATGATGGCCTACAGGGGCCCAGTGTTTGGGGTGCCCTTTTAAAGGGCTGGAGCACCTACCTGTAGAAGGTGAGCATGCAACCACTGACAATCATATTCATGGGCACTTGGGCTGACATTTGTCCAATGAGATAGAGCTTCTCCCCAGTACCACGGTGGAAGGCTGAGTCATATTTATACTTGGCCTTCCATAGGTCATCTTCAGTCAGCCCAGGGGTCACAATTCCTGCCCTATTTGGGAAGAACAGTCTTGCTATCCTGGGAAGGCAGCTGTTCACCCCAGGAATCCCCAAGTCCTCTCATCCCATAAGCCCACACTTGCTTGGGTACAGAGAATTAAGTACAACTGAATCTTGGAACCAGGGAAGCATCTTACAGGGTCTTAAAGTCCAGAGACCTACTGTTTCCCTACCCTTGGGCCAAGCTCCTCTCAGTTACCCCTGATTCATCACTACAGCTCCAGAGAAAGGGCCCCCAAGCTCCATCTGAAGAGCCCAATGCCCACAGTAATGATGTCAGGCTGAAGGGATCCACACTAGGAAGGATCTAGGGGCTGAAGGTAGGATCAGGAGCTATTTGAAGGACTTTAGTTTTTGTGAAGGTGACATAGTTAGCTGCCATCCATGTTTACCTCTAAGAGTAAGTGCGCATCATTTCCCCAGGTGAAGGTGAGCTAGGAAGAAGGGTCTCTTCAATCCTTATCCATGATACTTAAAATTTGACCTCAAGAACATTTGGGTGGGGGCAGTTAGGTCTCGAAGTGAATAGAGCACCAGCCCTAGGGCCAGGAGGACCTGAGTTCAAATCTGGCCTTAGACACTTGACACTTAACTAGCTTGTGACCTTGGGCAAGTCACTTAACCCCAATTGCCTTGCCTTCCCCTCTCAAAAAAAAAAAGAACATATGGGTTAGGAACTGCAGTTCTCAGAATTCTTGAGAGATCTAACAATGAGGTCAGAAGTGGAGTGGTCACTTGCTCCTTTCCTTGGGATTAGGGAGGACAGGAAGGAAGGGCAAGGAGGGTATCACCTGTAGTTCTCCACAATGCTTCAGGCATTATGGAGTTTATCCTCAGATAGCAGGAGATTCAAGGGGTTGGTAACAGTGAAGAAATGCTTAGCTCGACCCACAAAGGTGGCCTGGTCCCATCGAGGATGACGGATGTTGATGTCTAGAGGCAACTCCCCCATCTTCTGCAGATAGAAGGGAGGGCAGGAAGACCAAAGACCATGCAACTCCCCAGCTCCCACACTTTGTTCAGTCTTTTTTTCTGGACCCCAAGTTGTTAAGGCATGAACTATTCATGGGATATTGTTGTTTGTCCTTTGTTTTCAAAGAATACCAATGACATCAAGGGGTGATTTACTTACTACATGTTTGAATTGGATTTAAGTGAGGCAGAGCTACACAAACTCATCAACCTCACTCTCTTCCTGAGTCACTGAAGTCCGGTGGCAGGACAAAAGTCAAGAGGACCAGTGATGGTTCAGAATGCGGTGGATGACCTTGGAGCCTTCGAAGCCTGACCAAGCTCTAAGCACTCCACAAAGCCTGCTTCAGCCACCTCCATGGCCCTTGGAACAAAATGTTATCATTCACCCATTCCGCTGGGAGAAGTCTTCCTATGCTTGAGGTAGACACCCCACTAACACACCGATGGGTTTGAGGCCCATCAATTACCCTCAACCTGGTTTAGCCAGTCTGCTGAGATGGTTTACCAGGGTGTGTCCACTCTACATGCAACAGCTTCTTGGAACCACAGGACAGAGTTGAGTGCCAGGTAGACACCAAAGGCAAATGAGCAGCCCCGAAAAGGGCTCTGCTAGCCATCCCACCAGAGGTACTATTCCTCCTTAAATACCCCAGAAAGGAACAGGTGGTCCAAGCCCACATCCCCTGCATTGGTATACTTCCCCTGAAGAGTATGTGTGTGTGTTTGTGTGTGTGTAAGGTCAGATGCCATCATCCCATATGAGGATCTTATCCCTGTCTCCATCACATGGAAGAGGTCAATCTAAGATTCTCCTGAAACCACAAGATTGATTCTTCTCAGACCTTTAGGCTTCTCCAAGAAATAACAGAAAAGTTAATGAGTTCAGATGAGATGAGGAAGGAGACCTGTTCCCTTATTAACCTAGAGTTTGAGGAGTAGGGAAGATCAGCAGAAGTGGACTGAAATGATCTGGGTCCTGAGGCCTTTTTGTACATAAGCATCAACTTGTATGTACACCTGAATTCCTATATGGCCAGATAACATATGTGTATGTATGTGTGTACATGTACATATGTGTACACTGAGATCCCCAAGTATCATGGTAGGCAATGGCAGTGCAAACAGCAGATTGCCTGGCCAGGAGCTAGGAAGCTAGAACAGAGCCTCTATTACTCAGCTGATAAGGATGTGTTCCCCAGTCCTGGCTCCTTTAAGGAGATTAGCTTGAAGCCTTCCCCCTTCTCTCTACTACAAAACCTACTCAGCCCAATACCATGAACCATCTGAGAAAACATCTCCACTCTCCATCCTAGTAGGTGGGAGCTACAGCTGATACTGAGCCCTTCCTCCCAATACCTCCTCTCCTGTTTGCCATCACTGGACCAAGACTGGTGGGATTCTAGCCCAGGTATTTCTTGGGGACTGGATTTGGAGACCCCCTTTCTCTGGAACTTCCTTGCACATGTGGAGATGCTAATTCAGAATACTACACAGAAAGAGTGCTGGGTCTTCTAGTTAAGAGCTGGAAGCTGGGTACAAATCCTACTTCTGATACTACTGATGTGACCTTGGTCCTGTTTCCTCATTTGTAAAATGAGGGAGTTGGACTATATGGCCTCTGAGTTTCCTTGCTGCTCTAGATCCATGAACCTGTGATCTTACTTGAATTTGTTTCAGTGAATCATTCGAGAAAAACACCACCTCACACCCCTTTAATACCATTAGGCATCCAGACACCAGGCCTTGATGCCAGGATCCTTGTAGGGACCAAGACCTCAGATATCAGTACCATTCAGAAGTCAGATGCATAATGAAAGTGCAAAGTATCCTCTGGCTATGCAATATCGCCACCATTTTTAAAATTCAGCCCAACCTTTTCTTTCTAGGTAGATGGAGAAAGAACGGACTAGACCCTAGAGGGTGGAAGCCTCAAACAATTGGTCCTTCCCCTATCCCAGAGCTGGCAAACTCTTATGTCCTCCTCTCCTAATCTCTTTGACTGCAAGATCCCTTTTCTCCTATTTGCTTCCCTGTCTCTTCAGCAGAGGACCTCATCTCATATGTTACTGAGGAAGTCAAAGTTATTTACCATAAGTTCCATCTTTTCTCCTGCTCCACACCTTAAAACTCTTCTACCTTGTTCTCTATTCTCTTCTCTTTTGCTCCAGTTTTTGATGAAGGGGCAGCCTTTCTACTTGCCAAGGCTACCTATGCCCTTGATCCCATTCTTCCCTATCTCCTTTGGAAGTTTCAATCATTCCCTCTCTTCCATTGTCAATCTCTCCTTATCTGCTGGCTCCTTCTCCACCACTTTCAAATATACCCAGACCACCTCCATCCTTAACAAACTTTCACTTTACAATGATATTCCTTCAGGCTGTGATTTTACATTTCTTCTTATTTTCAAAGCCCAACTCCTAGAAACCATTCTCTATACTCACTGCCCTCCATTTACTTTCAGCACCATCATTGAAACTGCTCTAGGATCCCCAACCATCTTTTAAACACCTAGTCCAATGATCTTTTCTCAGCCATCAGGCTACTTAGTCTCTATGAAGCTTCTGACCCTGTTAATCACACTCCAATTCCTACATACCTCTTCTGGAACTGAGGAACTGGGCATGTTTTTCTGGGAGAAGAGAAGACTCCAGAGGGGACACAATAATTCCCTTCAAGTGTTTGGAGATGTGTC
The DNA here is from genome assembly GCA_028646515.1 of Pseudochirops corinnae. Classification (NCBI taxonomy): domain Eukaryota; kingdom Metazoa; phylum Chordata; class Mammalia; order Diprotodontia; family Pseudocheiridae; genus Pseudochirops; species Pseudochirops corinnae. The sequence continues at coordinate 84,002 of JAQQSV010000038.1, forward strand.
AGTAGAGGAACAATGAGATTTGTTTTCTTTAGTCTCAAAGTCTCTCCTGCAAAAGCAGGAGTGGTGAAAGAAAGTTTAAAAAAGGTAAATCTAGATTTGAAAGAAACTTTCTAACAATTAAAGATTTGCAGAAGTAGAATGAGCTACACAGAAAGGTGAGAGTTTCTCCTCCTTGGAGGGTTTCAAGTGCAGACTGGGTGACCTCTCATTGGATATTGTATAGCAGAGATTCCTTTTAGCCAGTAAGATGAACTAGAATCTACCTAGGCCCATTTGGCCCCTGAGGTCCCTCACCATTCTCAAATTCTGGGATTCTGGTGTCTGTGACATTACTCTTTCCTGATTCTCCTCCTACCTATCTGACTCCTCCTCCTCAGTCTCCTTTGCTGAAATATCATTTACCTCCTACCCACTAATCTTGGGCTTCTCCCAAAGTTCTGTCTTCTTTCTATTCTTTTCCTTGAAAATCTCATAAACTGCCATGGGTTTAATTATCATCTTTGTACAAATGACTTCCAAATTAACAGTTCAAATCCCATCTTTCATCTACTGAACTCCAGTACCTAATTACCTCATTACAGAGCCTAGAGGAATGCCCACAGTTAGAGAGTATAATATGATATACCAGAAAGGAAACTGAGAAGTCAGGTTGATGGAGAACCCAGAGAAAACCGTCACAAAAGTTCAGGGAAGAAAAAATATGGGGGGCGGCTAGGTGGCACAGTGAATAGAGCACCAGCCCTGGAGTCAGGAGGACCTGAGTTCAAATTTGGCCTCAGACACTTAATACTTACTAGTCATGTGACTTTGGGCAAGTCACTTAACCCCAACTGCCCTGCCCTCCCCTCTCCAAAAAGAAAAAAAAAATAGGGGAGAAGAGGGTAGTCAATAGTGGCAAATAAGGTAAAGTTGAGAAGGATGAAGATTAAGAAAATTCCATTTTGAAAAACTTAAGTAAAAGTCTGACAATTAAGAGATTGCTCATAACTAGAGAAGGCAATTTCACCTGAGTGGTGAGGAGGGAAGCCAGATTGCAAAGAATTGAGAAATGAGAGGATAGGAAGTTACATTTAGGATATGTTGAGGTTGAGTTGCATATGGACTATATGGGTAGATATGTGCAGTAAATGCTTGTCCTCTCTTTACCCTCACTCACGGGGTAAATAGCAATTGTTTTCTGTTCCGGCCAAAAACTCTGAAGAGTCTTCCCTTCTGGAATGATTCTTTTGTGATGGCAAACTAGGTCTCAATGCCCACCTAGCCCTTAATCACTGAATGGCCATTGCCTCAGACAAACTGAGACCTTAGCTTAAAAAATCCAAAGTCTCCCACTGCATCCTGGGCCATCACCAGTCATCTTGACTTATGTTTCACCACTGGACTCTGGAGGAGAGATTGAGGCTGACTTTGCACGACTCTTCCTCACTAAATCCAATTCACTCCCAAGTCAATATCCTTGTGACATTGTTGGTCCTCTTCAAGAACAAAGAATGAACAACACTCTCTCTCACTAAGTAACCTGATTATCTCCCATTAAGTTTAACCATCATTTCTATTCAAATGTTGCCCAAATCTATATGCTCAGCTGTGCATCTCCAACTGCTCATATTTTAAGCTGAATATTACATGAGCATCTCAAACTCAACATGTCCAAAATGGAACTCATTATCTTTTCCCCTAAACCCATGCCCCTTCCAAATTTTCCCCTTTCTGATGGAAGTACCATTGCCAGACCTCCTGATTTATATCTTGTCACTGGCCCCAGATGGCCCTGAGGAGAAAGTGAAGCTGGTGACTTTGCACAGCCCTCTCTCACTTAAATCCAATTCATTTGCAAGTCCCTGATGTCATGGTCCTCTTTGAGAACAAAAGACAAACAACCACCATCCTCACAGTCATCCAGAATTTTAGCCATGTTGTACTTGACGCCTGACTCCTCCATTCAATAAGTCTACTAAGTTGCCAAATCTTGTCATTTCTATCCCCATGACATCTCTTGCATACACCCCCTTATCTCCAACCATGTGGCCAACCCCATATTTCAGGATGTCATCACCCTGAAGTACAGCAATAGCTTCCTTATAGGCTTTCCTTTCTCTACTCTTTTCCTTTTCCAATCCACCCTCTAAATAACTTTCAAGATGATCTTCCTAAAGTTCGGATCTGAACATATCACTCCCCTCCTCAATAAACTCCGATGGCTATTACCTCTAGGATCAAATATAAATTCCTATGTTTGGCTTTTTAAATCCTTCACAACCTGGCCCAATCTTTTTAAACACTGACCTCCTTCAAGTGACTTTGGACTGGTTAGCCCTTGTGCCTGGAATATACTCACTCCCTACTCTTCTCTTGCCTTTTAGAGTCCCTTGTTTCCTTCAAAACCTTGCTCAAATACCACCTTCTACATAAAGCCTTTCCTGAGCTTTGCCCATCCATTCTCATCATGCTGCTCTCTTTCTCCCCCCTCCACCCATTAATGTCTTTTAGACCAAAATTTTAGCATATTCTTTTAAAAAATATATTTAATGGCCTGGAGAATTTTCTAGCACAGACTCACTCTGTGTCAGATGATTCTGACCCGCTTGTCCAGTATAAGCGTCACAGATACCAAGGCTCCTTCAGAGTCTACCCATTATGACAAATCTTTAATGAACTTTGCTTTTATTGGGCTGAGAGAAGGCTTGAGTGGAATTCATTCAGCAGAACCCGATGTGTTGGTATTTTGGGGTCTGGAGCACTCCTGACTCCTAACCTCAACAGAGTTAGGTGAAAAGTATGAACTCTTCTTCCTAGGTCCATGGTCTGTTGGTTTTCAACTCTACTAGGGAGCAGTTACCAAGCTGTGAACAAGCCTCAGGCAATAACCAGGAATTCACAACTTGAAGGAAGGAGGGGCTTCAGGGCTCCAGGTATATATAAAGAGGCCAGAATACAAACTCAGAGATTCTCTGTGTGTGCTATAAGCAGAGAAAAAGGCAGAATCCCGAGTCTAAAGAACACTTCTCAGAAGACACAAAGGGTCATGACTGATGAAGTTGAGTTAGATGATGGTCATCTTTGTTTTATCTGTTTGAATGAAGTCATAAACTGAATCACAACTGAATGTGGACATACTATTTGCATACCTTGTCTCAGGAAAAAAACCTCTCCACCTTTATGTTGCCCTACATGTTGGGAATTCTCCCAGCTGAGAACTCTTCAGGCTGACATTGCCATGCACCCTGAAGGAGAAGGCATGTGTGAGTTGCACTGGGAAGACCAGAAGCTGTTCTGTGAGAGCAACGAGACCATACTGTGTGTGACCTGCTCTAAATCGGAGGGTCATGAAGACCACAATCATTGGTCCATTGCAGTGGCTGCTCTAGGCTATAGGAAGAAGATCCAGGCTCATCTGGAAATCTTGCATGGAAATGTGAACAAAGTTCAGGAACTTCTACTTAAAGAGGAGGAGCAACCTCTTGCATGGGCTGTGGTTCAGGCTATGCAGAAAAAAACAAAGAGAACAATATTTCAGAAAAAATGTCAGCAAATATGGGGTTATCTGAAGAGGAAGAAGGAGAAATCAAAAAAGGAGAAATTCATTGTGGGGAAAGAGAACAAGAAGTTCTATGAGGTCTATCAGAGGCTGAAGGAAATGGAGGCTATATAGGAACATCAAATCATGGAGGAAAAGTAGGAGGGGGAGGCCATGATGTCCAAGCAAAGCAGATTTCTAACAGGTATAATCACTGAGCTGGAGGAAGAGATGCAGCAGCCAGATGTAGAAATGCTACAGGATGTGGCAGAAATCTTGGAAAGGAGTTTAGTACAGACAAATTTGGAACCTTTCATCCTGAGTGTGGATACTTCTTATGTCACTGCTGTGACTGAATCTTTAAAAGTCTTTCAAAGACATAAACTATGTGAGAGCTATGATTACTATGACTTGTCTGAGGAGAAAAAGAGGGCACTCAGGATCTTCCCTGGCTTCTCAGGTAAGACATATATAGCTTACATAACTGGGAGTGTTGAAGCTGAGATCATCAGGTGAAGAGCATTCATACTGAAGACTTCATCTCTGGACATAATTGTTGAAGAGGAAAAATTTGCAAGAACTAGCACCACTTTCGGGAATGATATTTAAAGGGATAAGTCATCTATGGAGTCCCTTTACATCCATTAGGAAGGCAGCATGAGCAGAAGCCTATGTACACAAGCTGAGGTGGTTGTGGATGCTTCTAAATCTATTTGTATTGAATAAACTTCCATCTTGTAAAATAATAAATATATATATATTTAATGGGGACAAACTGGTCAATGCAGGCCCTGGTTTTCCCCATTTGTCTTGAGTTCAAGGAGACATGTAACATGGTGAATGCTGTATTTTGATTCTGTGATAAGTTATAACATTGTGAATGCTGTATTTTGATTTTCTATAAATGCTTTGCTCTGATTTGTTATTGAGTAAATAGAGAGCTAACTATGCTATGTAATCAGAACCTTGAAAGCTATTCACAGCAGCAGTCCTCTGGAAAGCTGCTCGTGCCTGGCTTTACATGATGCCAGGCAGTTTAAGGTCTGGATAGATTGCAGGGTGGCAATTTAGAGGTCTGGTTCAGCAGCACATCAACCCATCCAAAAGAGATGATATACCCTGGGAGGAACCAGGCCCATAGAACATCTAGTCCCTCATTGATGCCACAAGGAACAGAACCTCATGAATATTCCACAAAGGGAGAAAAGGACTTCCTAGACCAGAAGTCAGACAGCACCCCTTTGCCACATAAGTTCTCTGCACATACGCCTCATTACCATTGTATTTTAAATTTTATCCCACTATCCTTTTGAGCATGCAAGGCCAGGGTATGCCTCCAGTTTGAGGGGGAGGAAGGTGTTTTATACCAAATGTTCATAGCATATCTTCTTAGTAAATACATGTTCTAAAAGATAGTCTATGTCTACAGGCTAACTGTGACTAGAAGGCAAAAGAAATGGATTGGGGGAGGGGGAGTTAATCATGGGCAGTATGAGAAATACAGCCCTTCAGGATTATTCATAGAACCTTGAGAGACTCAGTCAGAGCTGTACTCTGAAGACCAGCTCCACCCCTATGAGTTCACTTGAGGGAATTAGCCCCAGAGGGATTGCTATGGATATTATGACTATACATGTTAACGTATAGATTGTCTCTTCCTATAGAATGTAAGATCCTTGAAGGCAGGGACTGTTTCACTAACAAAGCACCTGTCACATAGTAGATGCTTAATAAATGCTCTTTATTACCATCCCCACCCAAACCCAAGCCTCCTACAAAATTCTCTATTTCTTCTGAGGGCACAACCATCCTCTCAGTTACCCATATTCACAACATCAGAGTCATCTTCTCATTCTCCCTCACCCCACCTGCCACAGCAAATCAACTGACAAGTTTTGGCAAATCTACCTCCATAATACTTCTCGTGTGTCCCTTTTCCTCCATTTATATGGCAACCTGCCCACACTGCCTCTCACTGGGACGATTGCAATAGTGTCTTAATTGGTTTCCCTGCTGCCAGTCTCTCTGATCTCTAACATATCCTCTAAACAGCTAACAAAAATGCCCTTCCTAAAAGCAGTCCTGATTGAGTCAGACGCCTGCTGAAAACTCTCCAATGGCCCTTTGCCCCTCCCCAGCTTGGCACTGAAAGCCTCCTCCATCCAGCTCCAATCTGCCTCTGCAGACTTAGTTCCTATTTTAGTTCACACACTCCACATTCCAGCCAAACTACCCTACTAAACCTGACATTCTATCTTCCTTCTCTGGGCCTTTGCATAGACTGTGGTTCCCCGGGCCTGAAATGTTCTCTCTCCTCTCCTTTGCCCCTTAGAATCCTTAGCTTCCTTCAAGGCTCAGCTCAAGTGCTACTTCCTTTGGGAAACCTTTCGCATCTCCCTCGTTGCCAGTGTTATCTCTCTTCTCAAGTTACGTATCTGTGGAGATGTATCTCTCCAGGAAGCTTTATGTTCCTTGAGAACAGGGACTATCTTGTTTTTGTCTCTGGATCCCCAATGTCAAGCAAGACTACTTGTACAAAGTAAGGACTTTGAAAATGCTGGTTGAATTGCTTCTAATAATGAACTCCTCTGCACACCAGCATGAAGTGTGTGTAGTCTGTGCATAAATATGCGTGTTGTAAACCTGTCCTTAGGCTGTTCAGGGATAATTTCTCCCTTTCCTGTCCCAAGTATTTCAGTTACACAGTGATTTTCTGTCTCAGACTCAGGAGCTAAACCCAATTGCCCCCTGATGGGTGTCAGTCCCTGTCTCTCCTTCTTCTTTGGACTCTGAGTCCATGCTTTCCCAACTTTCCTTGCCCAGGTGGAAGCTGGAAAGTTGTAGTAGCAGATAGACGTACCCTCTAACCCTGCCCCACCACTTTCAGGAAAATAGGGACCTCTTGAGAGTCCTTTCCCTTTCTGCTCCATAGATATAGAGGGACCCATCCAGGGGCAGACATGTTAAGAGATTGCTCCTCTACAGGGAAATATTCATTCTTCTGGGTGTCCCTTCTATCTCCCAGCCAAAATGAGAGGCCCCCAGGGACCATCTGATCACAATTAAGCAAAACCCTTCATAGGGATTAATCTTCTACTCTCATCAGCCCCAACACCATTAACAGGCACAGACACACATAAACTCTTCACTCAAAGACATACACACACATACCCATCCCATAACTACACAATGATGGCACATGGAGGGCATCACAGACACAAATGAAGTGATTCTGGGGGCATACATCCAATATATATACATCACAGACACAAACTAATCACTTGTTCAAATTCCTAAAACTTGGAGGTGGGTTAAGTGGAGGGGGGAGGGGAAGAAGGCTGTAGCCCTGGGAAGATGAGTGGAGAGAGGGGCAAGGGAGATCAGCAACATCTGAAGCTCACCACAGAACCACCCTACCATTTTTCCTCCACTGGACCCAACCTTGCCAGACCCAGCTTTCATTCACACTCGTCTGGCGGTTGTGTCAGCTCAGAGACATCTCCTTCCCTCCCTCTCCCCTTCCACACTCAATGGACAGTCCAATCTTCCCTCACTGCCACCACTGGAAATCACTCATGATGTGGTCTGAAGCCCCCAACAGCTAATAGGGCTAAAGGAAGCAACACAGGCCTTTGAGGGTGGAAGGGAGGTCCAGGGGGCCAATCAGTGTAGGGCCTGGGATTGGCCATGCCAAAAACCACTGAGAAAAGGCCCAGGCTGTCCTTGTAGACCCTCAGTCACTACCTCAATCCTGCACCATTCAGAACTTGGGGATCAGCTCAAGTGGGTGGGAGAAAAAGAGGCTATCAGATCAGGCTGGTCTACTCTGCCACTCTGGGCCCAGCTACTCCCTCTGTAAACTCTCTCTCTCTCTCTCTCTCTCTCTCTCTCTCTCTCTCTCTTTCTCTTTCTCTCTCTCTTTCTCTCTCTCTCTCTCTCTCTCTCTCTCTCTCTCTCTCTCTCTTTCTCTCTCTCTCTCTCTCTCTCTCTGTCTTTCTCTCTCTCTCTCCCGACCCTCCCCCACCTCTAGCCATCCCTTCGGAAGTAGGAGCTGGGGTTGAGGGGTGGGAGGAGATGGGTGGCAGAGGAGGGAGTGCCCTCAGCAACTAAGGGTGTTAAGAGGCTCAGGTTACAGCTCCTAGTTGTTTATTTGTTTTCTGCTTTTGCTGACCATTAGCCAGGAATCTCTGTCCTCATCCTCCCAGCTCTGCGTCCTCCCCTAGAGTTTCTTCCGTCTCCAATCTCCAAGTCCCTGAGCCTCACAACCAGGGCTCCTCTCTCTTTCCCACCCCCAATCTTTGGGATCACCTTCCTCACAATTCCTTCCCCAGCTCTTTGTCATTCTCCCCAGAACTGTCCTCCAGACAGCACCAGGGACAGCTACATAGGTTTCTCCCCCCCCCAAGAGATTTGGGGACCCATACCTGTGCTTTTCTCCCAAGGCCGACCTCTTCCACAGCCCTACACCCATCCTGCTATACTGCCTTCCCCACCAGCTCAAGACTCCTGGGAGGAGGATTAAGGTGAACCCTCTCTCCCCACAACAACTAGGGAACTCCCAAACCCAGGCACAAAGACTCTCCACAGACCTGCCCCCCCCTTTCCTTAGTGGTACTTATCATAGAGCTAAGTTTATTCCCCTTCCCCAGGCCTCCCCTCACATTGAGCCTCTTGTGTAGCCTCCTTTCCTCCCAAATCGCCTCCTCCTAAAGTCTCTTCCCCTGGATTTCCCCCCTTATTCTTTTGGCACATTACTCTCAGAGTTGCTAGGGGATGGGGCGGGGTGGGAGTCTTGAGGGTTCCATAGGAATCTGACTACTCTGTTAAAACAATAAATGGTGGGGGCGCTAGGTGGCACAGTGAATAGAACACCAACCCTGGAGTCAGGAGGACCTGAGTTCAAATAGGGCCTCAGACACTTAATATTTACTAGCTGTGTGACCTTGGGCAAGTCACTTAACCCCAACTGCCCTGCCTTCCCCCCTCCAAAAAGCAAAAAAATAAAAAATAATATAAAATCTTAAAAAAAAAAACAACACGATAAATGGACCAGTGGGCCTAGGCTGAGGTTACCCTATCTATGGACAGTTCACCTAATGTTGTCCTTTAGCCCTTGCACAGAAGTCATACCATTGTCAAGAATTCTTGGAAGACCCACTGCCTCTGGGAATTGCTGTTTCTAGCCAAGCAGGTCAGTGGGTCAGGAGGATTCCCTCTCCTCTTGGGATTTGTCCAGCTTGACAGAAGTCCCGCCCCCTGTTATATTGGTCCATAATGGACACAGCCTTAACCTGAATACAGATACAGAGAGATACACACTCACAGGCACACACACACACACACACACACACACACTCCTACCCACCATAATTCCACATTCACATGCAGATATGCACACAGAAACAGATCAATACGTAATCACAAACACAGTCACACAAAGATGCACATCAGCACACAAAGAAAACACAAAGGGAAGCTAACAGCAGTATAAGCAGGCAGCACACACATACTACTCAGAGAATAACATAGACACCACCTCCTCCCCGACCCGAGAAGCACAGACCCTTGGTTTAGCCAAGTGGCCTTCTCCTCCACCTAAGAGCAATGAATGATAGATATCTCAGGCCCCACAAAGGACAGTTCTAAGCAGGCTGGGGCTGGAGGTGTGTCAGAAACAACAACGAAAACGGACACGTTTACGCAGCGGTTTAAATGAATCATCTCATTTGATTCTCACAACAACCTTCGCTGTTGATAAGACCCAGGTTTTTCAGGCTTCCCTAAACTGACAAGAGGAAGAGAAAGCTATGGGAAGCAGAGCGCCCCGATCAGTCTCTTTTCGGGGGCCGCCTTTGCTTGCTTCTCCACTCAGCCCCTAGCCCTGGAGCCAGCACCCAGTCGAGGCCAGACAGCCACCCCGGCGCCTGCCTCACCCCTAGCAAACCCCGTTACGCAGGGGCGCAGAGAGGTCCGAGTAGAAGCTGGGAAGAAAAGAGGACTGGCAGCCAACTAAGCCAATAAGAAGCTCAGCTTGACCCAGGCTAGACCTATCCGTGCAACCCCTCCCGTGAGGGGCGGGGCTCTCAGCTGCAGGCAACCCGCAGTGCTGCTCAGTCTCAGGTGAGGCCCGCAGTAGCGGAACACTGAGCCAGGTAAGCGGAGCTAAAGAGCCAGACTGAGCAGATACCCGGCTGAAGGAGGAGGGTGATCGAGAGACAGAGGGTGGAAATAAACTCCCCGTCCCGCCACTTGATGTGTTCCTGGAGGTCTGTGGAGAGTCTTTGTGCCTGGGTTTGGGAGTTCCCTAGTTGTTGTGGGGAGAGAGGGTTCACCTTAATCCTCCTCCCAGGAGTCTTGGGCTGGGGGGGTGGGGGGAAGGCGGCATAGCAAGATGGGTGTAGGGCTGTGGAAGAGGTCGGCCTTGGGAGAAGAGCACAGGTATGGGTCCCCAAATCTCTTGGGGGGGGGTGAGAGAAACCTATGTGGCTGTCCCTGGTGCTGAAGCCCTCTCCCCCCTCCCCAACCCCTAGGGTTTCTTTTTATTGCATTTTCATCCCTTCTTTAATATTCACAAGTACTGGGGGGGGGGGGGGGGAAGGGCGAGTGAGAGGAGTGGTGAAATTCCCTGAGACAGTCGTCTCCCCAAAGGCCTGAAGCCAGGAGTCTCAGGTCTTTGGTCTCACCCCTTTTTATGTCCACGGGACTCTGTTCCCTAAACTCAGTATCAGGGCCCTGGCTGGAGGATTACACAAGGAGGTTGAGGTAAAAGCAGGAGTTGGGGGACAGAGCCGGGACTGAAATGCTTCCCGATCCCTAAAGGTCTTGATGCCTGTCTCGAGGTGGGATGTAGGGAAGGTGACTGTAAAGGGGGCATCTGCCTTGATGGAGTAGGGCATCGCCCCATCTCAGCCCTAAGATTCTGCCTCTTTCGTCAGGCCTAGGATGTCCCCGCTGTGCAGATACGGTCAGAGAGAGTGAAAGGCCCTGGGGGCCTGAGACCCCGCCCCCACCCCAAGGACTATGTTCTGGCCTGGCCAGAGGGGAACTGCTGCCTCCAGGGTGAAGACAGCAGAGCAACACAGGACCCGTGGTCCAGGGTTGAGGCTCGAGTGGATCGTGGGGCCATAGAGTGACCCTCTGTCATGGACCCCCTGGGCCTGGGGCACCTGTCTTCCGGCTCATTGAGCTCGCTTTCCTCCCGTGGCCACCTGGGCAACGACACTGGCTCCGCAACGCGATACCTGCTGAGGAGGCAACAGCGGCTGTTGGATGGGCCCCCCCGGGGAATCCGAGCCTCCTCACCCATGGGCAGAGTCATCCTCATCAATTCCCCCATAGAAGGTAGGGAGAGTGCCTGCAGAGAAGGGAGGGGCCCAGGACTGGAAGGGGAGGGCTTGGGGGAGTGCAGCAGAGGGGTAGCCATGAGTGGGCACCAGAGAGGAGAGACAGGTGGTTTCCGGTGGTTGTGCTTCGGTGCTCCTGCCCTCCTGCTGCCACACTCCTTCCAACTCATGAGAGTAAGATCCCTTGAATTCCCCTCTAGCACACTTCGTGCTAGAAATGAGGTAGAGGTGGGGCAGAAATAGGAGCAACCATCAACCCCTTTGCAGTAAGGCCAGTCATTCTTGTCCCTGAGAGCCTAACAAACATCTAGTACAGGAGAGCCTAAAGAAGAGAAAGGATCATTGAGTAGAAAAGGAAAATGTGACCAGAGGAGTAGCGTTCCCAGGTTAGATCAAGGGACCAGGGCATCTGAGTCCTTAGGGCCTTACGAAAAAGGATTCTGAGTGACTAGATATCGCAGGCACTGAAGGATAAGTATATGGAGCTGCTCCATCAGAATCTAAGAGCAAGGGGGTGTCTAAGTGCAAACTCTCAATCATAGAATCCTGGTCCATTATCTGCCTGAGGCAAGATTCCTCTCTACAACAAACTTAATTTCATTTCTAACTGTTCCCTTTCAGGCTCTCTTCCAATCCATCCAAAGGTATTTGCTGATGTCCCTGTGTGTGCTGTCTTGTGTTGGCCTATGCTTGGGGCATAGACTCCTAGAGAATAGACCCCTAGTTCCTCCCAGGGAGTTCAATGTCTGGCTGGAGCTGGAGCATGTGTCTTGACCTCACAGAATGACATCATGTTTGCTCCGAGCTAAATGAATATACGAGTTGCTGTAGGAGTTTAAATGAGAGATCAGTATGAACAGGTAGGGGGCTGGGGATAGTTTACTCAAGGGAGTCAGAATAAATGTGCATCAAGAGAAGCAAGTATTATTTGGATTAGGGAAGCCCAGAAGGCAACCCCGGGGAAAAACAAAAACAAAAACTTGGAGACCAGATGTGAAAGTTTTGTGTAAAGATGGGGGCATAGATGAAGGGATCTGTATTGAAGAAGAGGAGTACAGTTAGAAAGGTAAGCTGCAGTCAAGGCCTTGAATGCTGAAATAAAGTGCACAGGACACCTTAAACCAGGGATTTCCACCCTTTTCAGCTCAAAAAACCTAAAGGAGATCAGGTGTCAGGAAAGGGAAAGGATTTCCAACATTTAAGTCTATCCTATAGCATTACCTGTTTTCAATACTAAGAGAGAGATGAGAAAAATATTTGGACACCCTGCATCCCCTTCCTCATCTTTTCTTCCTAGCTGCTTCCAACTCCCTAACTTACTTAGGATATAAACTCCTTGAGAATTGGGGTAATTTCATTCTTGTATATATTTGTAGCACACAGCAGGCATTTAATAAATGCTTATTGATTAACTCAAGTCTATCTACTTCCACCCTGAGTTCCTTTGCTCCTCCTATCCTAGGTTTCGCTCTCACAAGGCCACACAGATCCCAGGAACACAGAGGCAGTCTAATTCCAGAAATACTTAGAAGCACCTGATTTCAGGAACACTGGGTTCCAGAAATGTCTTAGGTCCATTTACTCCTAATTCTATTGGGTTGCCCCAGACACATGAAATTTTCAGTGAATCTCATTCTCTTAAGACAGGAATTCTTAACCTGGAGTCTGCGAACACTTTAAAAATATTTTTATTTGTAACCATATGCCAATAGAATTCGTTTGTAACCCTATATTTTTCATTGGATTCATTTAAAAGCATTTTTCTGGGAATGGCTCCATAGGCTTCACCGGACTGCCAAAGGGGGAGTGGGAGTGTCCATGACAAAAAAAAAAAAAGATGGAGAACCCTGCCTTAAGAGAATCCCAAAGCTGCCTTTATCTAAAATGATGGGGGTGGGGTGGGACGAAAGCATGGGGGAGGGGAGTCTCTACCCTTAACACTGCCTGTAATAGCAATGGCCTCCTCCACACCTCCACCGGGGCAGCTCAAATTCATGTTCCAAATTGAGTCTGTCTGAGCCTCCTCCTGCCTCTGGTTGGCTCAGGTTACGGGCGCGGGAGGAGGAGCAGGAAGGGGAAAGGACCTTGGGATCTAAGCTCGATCACCTCCCGGAGGCCGCCAGAGCGAGGACTACTCCCATTTTATAGACAGCAGAAACGAGGCTCAGGGATGGGAAGGGTCCTGCCCTGGGGGAAACGTCCCCCCGCTTTGCAGCTAAGGGAAGGGGCTCCCGTCTTAACCTCTTCCGTATCCCACCTCCACCGCTGATCCCAGGCCTTGGGACCTAAGGCCGCTTACTGGTCCAGGCCAGGGCGGACATATTGAAGTCCTGGCTCTGGATGAAAGCCTGCAGCCTCAGAGCTACTTTAGCCAGGACCTTAAAAAAAAAAAAAAATGGCCCTAAAAAGGTCAATACCAAGTGGGCCGCTCTACTACCAACCTCTCTGGGGTCGGGGTAGGGTGTGAGTGCGTGACCCCTTTAAGATTCCTCTCCAAAGCCCCACAATGCCATTCGAGCCCCCAGTGCCCTGGTGCCCCCTGGAGGTCATTGTCTCTTCCCCTTGGAGCCCTGGGGGAAAAGAGGAGGAGGGGCATTCTCTCTCGCTTAAAGAACCTCTTCAAAACCCAGCCCAAGGCCACCTGGGGATGGGGCCCTTCAGCCGGAGCCTCAAACTGCCGTTTAGCTTCTAAGTCCAGAACCTTCAACCTTCGTACTAAGTACTCTTACGCCACCCTCCTCTACGCCTGGGACAATGCCCCTCCCCCAGACTTTGAGCCTCAAACCTCAGGTTCTCAATTCCGAAACTGAGACCCTCAGCCTTTGATCCCGAAGCCCCCTCCAGCCTTAGGCGCCTAGAACCCGCCACGAACCTTAGAGACCAGAGCCCTCCTCCCCTCACACTAGCTTTTGAAGTTAGAACCTCCTCTAGCTCTAAGCCCAGGAACTGAAATCTCGCCTTCTCATCTCTGAGTCTCAAGTCTCAGAGCTTGGAAAAGAAAGCCAGGCTTTGAGCTTTTCGTTCTCTCGATAGTGAGTCTATCTCTGAGTCTAGAATCAAGTCAGCTAGCACTTATTAGGCACCTACTGCCCGCCAGGCACCGTGTTAAACCCTGGAGATGCAAAGAAGGGCAAAAAGCAAACAGCCCCTGCTCTCAAGGAGCTTACAATCTAATGGGGCAACAAGCCAAAGACAGGCTCAATTGGAAATAATCCAACAGAAGAAAGGCACTAGAGTTAAGGGGGATTGAAAAAGGCTCCTTGTAGAAAGTGAGACTTTACCTAAGACTTAGAGCAGCAGTTCTCAACCTGTGGGTTATGTTCAATTTGTAACAATGAAAATACATCCTGCATATCAGAAATTTACATTATGATTCATAACAGCAGCAAAATTACAGTTATGAAGTAGCAATGAAAATAATTTTATGGTTGGGGGTCACCACAACATGAGGAAGTGTATTAAAGGCTAGAGGCATTAGGAAGGTTGAGAACCATTGACTTAGAGGAAGTCAAGGAAGCCAGAGGGGATGAGCAGCACTTCCTCTACAGTTAAGCTTGGAACCTGGGAGCCTAGAACCTAGAACCCTCACCCAATCTTTGAGCCTGGAACCCAGGAAGGAAGGATGGATGGATGGATGGATGGATGGATGGATGGATGGATGAAGCACCTACTAATGTTCTAGGCACTGTTCTAAGTGCTTTATAAATATTATCTCATTTGATTCTCACAACAACCCTAGGAGAAACAGAGACACGATGTCAAAGTAGGGGTAGGAGAACAAGTGTGGATATGGAGACAAAGAAAAATCCAAATCTCAACCTATACACCTCTGTGTGGATGTCTCCCTGGCTCCTCAAAATCATGTCCCAAACAGAGCTTATCAGAACTTTAGGCTTGTCCCAGAACCAGGTTTGAAGGAAAGCCTATCTGTGGTTTGGGATTAGGGCAGTGGATCAAAAATGAATTCCCCCAGATGGTGCTAACACAGCTCCTTGAAGGAGTCAAAATCCTTTATGACTTGGTTTTCCCCTGAGGTCTCCACTTGGTAAGTATAAGATTCAGGATCATGGAGGGACTGCAATATCCTTCCAGTGCCCACCCACAGAGTCTGTCTGAGATACACCCAACAAGTGGTCATTTAGCCTTTTAAATTTTTTAAAGACATCTAGGAAGAGGGAACCTAATACCCTCCTAAGGGCATAACTGCTTCTTAGGAAGTTTTTCCTTACATCAAAACCTAAATCTATCTCTGTTACTTCTATCCAGTGTTCCTAGTCCTGCCTTCTTGAGCTGAACAGAGCACATCTAATCCCTCTTGCATGTGACAGCCCTTCAAAAACCTGAAGGCAGCTATCATATCCTTCCCTACATCTTATCTTATCCAGGCTAAACATCCCCAATTTCTATGACCATGAGCTTGAGGCCCATCACCAATCTGGTTGCCTTCTTCTGAAACATTCTCCATTTTATTAATGTCCTTACTCAGATATGGTCCCACAAAACTCTAGCTGTGATCTGACCAATAAGACTATCACCATTTCTAGACTCCCTCCAGTAATTCAGAATAAAATTGCATTAACATTTTGACTACCGTATCATACTGCTGACCAGTATTGAGCCTGCAGTACACTTAAACCCCCAGATCTTTTTCGAAAGATCTGCTATTTAGCCATACTTCCTCCACCTTGTGCTTGTAAAATTGATTATTGGAACCCAAATATAAGGCTTTATATTAATTCCAATCAAGTTTCATCTTGTTCAGTTCAGCCCCAAAGTGATTCTGGGAATTTTATTGTCATCAACTTTCTATATTATTCTTTCTTGCTCCTTATCTTCCAATTCCAGAATTCTTGGCCAAAGTTTATTGCAATCTAATGTCACCTGCCAAATCATGGATAATTACGGCATAGACCTTTTTTTGTGTGGGTATTATGAATCCCATTGGCATTCTAGTGGAATCTGTTGACCGTTTCTCAGAATAATGTTTTCAAATGAACAAAATAAACACATAGGATTACAAAGGAAACTGAGTATATTGAAATGCAGTTATTAAAATATTTTTTTTAAAGTGGACTCCAGGTTAAGAACCCCTGGTGTGGGGGAAGGAACAGTAGAATGTGTGTCTAAAATTGCTCTCCCTGCACCCTCTGGAGTCAAGAAAAGTTTTTTCTTCCACATGACAATCCTCCAAATTTCTGAAAAGTGCTATCATATCCTCCCCATTCATCCCTAAGCCTTCACTTTTATTCTGCAAGCTAAACATCCACAGCTCCTTCAGCAAATATACATATGGCATGGTTCTGAATGACCTCCTCTTGCATCATCTTTACAGGGCTAGACACAAGGTTTGATATATGGGGCTCTTTATAAAGGAATGTTTAAAAAGAAGAGGAGAGAGAACCCTTTTTTCTTTCAAAGGGAGTCTTTAGGTATCATGTCATAGGGCAGGCACCCTCTCTGGCTTATCAAATACAAATAATAATCATTAAGTAATAATGGTAAGCTTTGGTTAATACTTCATATATATCACATATGTGTGTTATATATATATAAACAAATATATATATCACACATATCACAAAACATTTTACACATTATTATCCATATTTGAGCCTAACAATAACTCTGTGAAGTAGGTACTATGACTATTTACAGATGAAACAGACTTTGAGAAATTAAGTGATTTGCCTAATGTCACACAGTAAGGGTCAAAGGTGGGATTTCAACTCAATTCTTTTCTGACTTCAAGCCCAGTATTTTTTACCCTGGACCATGTTTTCCCCCATAACCCTAGACATCTTAGCCTAGAAGGGATGTTACAGGTTGTTGCATCTTTTCCTCTGCCCCCCAGGGAAGAGGGCCTCTCACTGCAGTAGGGGAAAGAGGATAGCAGGTGGTATCTTACTGTGCTTATAAAAAAAAAATCTTGGAGTTCTCTCTGGGAAGGTGAGTGTCCGCAATGCCAGCTCATCCTTCTTTGCCTTCAGCCAACAGTGATGAGAGTGACATCATCAATGCAGTCACTGTGGAAAAGAGCCCAGCAGGAAAGTTGGGCTTCAGCGTCCGTGGGGGCTCAGAGCATGGCCTAGGCATCTTTGTCAGCAAAGTGGAGGAAGGGAGCAGCGCAGGTGAGTTTCTGCCATACTCTCCAGATCCTGGGGGGAGAGAGGGAGAAACTGGGCTCTGCTCTCAAGGAGCCCACAGTCTGAATGAGGAGATAAAACCCTGTCCTCAGAGTCTTTGATCAAAAAGAGGAGACACTGAGTGGGAAGACGCAATGAATGGGTAGACAAGGCTCTACTCTTAGAAAGTCCCTGCTCTAAAATGAGAGACATTGCTATCCTCAGAGGGACCCGGGTTTGGAGGAGAGAGACTGGATCTGTGCAGGGAATCACCTTTCTGCCTTTGAGGATCCCCTGTCTGAAGGGGGAGACAAGATGAATTAAGAGTTCCCAAGATGTGTAGGGAAGAACTCAGCTCATCCGGTACCATTTGCAGAGAGAGCTGGGCTCCGAGTGGGAGACAAAATCACGGAGGTGAATGGGCTTAGCCTAGAGAGTACCACTATGAGCAGCGCTGTGAAGGTACTGACAGGGAGCAGCCGCTTGAGTATGATGGTGAGGCGGATGGGCCGTGTGCCTGGGATCAAGTTCTCTAAGGAGAAGACCACGTGGTGAGTGCTCCATCTATCTTATCTGCCCCTCCTCCAGGTCATCCTCACCTAGATGGGGCCTCTGGGCAAAAGGAGTGGGGTGAGACTTAGGTCGGGATCCTGAGAAGAAGGCCTATAATTTGGTAGGCCTCTGTAAGGAACCTGGAAAGTACACATGTGGCCACAGACTAGTTCCTGCAGCCTGGGGAAGAGAGTGATTCAGTGGGCTGGGGGAGCTCCTGAATCTAAGATGGTGATAGGAGCCCCTCTCTCCCTACTGGGTCTGTTATCCTGTCCTGTGCCTTCTTCTCCCTATGTCTCCTACATCCCCCCTTTTTCTCCTCAGAGATTGCTGTTCTTTTCTTCCTGCTCTTAGACTCTTTCTTCCTGTCTGTGTCTCTTGGGCAGGCCTTTGGTGAGTGAGCTTGACCATCTTTGTGGCATTTTGGGAACAGAGACCTTATCCTTTCCTTTCTTTTTCTGAGGATTCTCCTTCCCCATCTCTTTGTCCCAGAATTATGCTTACTCTCGTGGGGGCTTTTTATGCATCTCTGGGGGAATCCTAGTTGGGAAAAGGGCTACTATTTCCCCTAACCCTTGCTCAGTGAAATATGAGCGGTATCCAAGCCTGGGGGAGGGTCTGTGGGGGGCCATGGCCTGGGGAGGAGGGGCATTGAAGTGCCAGAGGGCTTCCCCCACCTCCTAATCCAGGTTGTTAGTGAATGATACCCCCCTCTCTTTGTTGGTCTGCTGGGTACTAGGGTGGACGTGGTCAATCGAAGGCTAGTGGTGGAGAAATGCAGTTCAACACCCTCAGACTGCAGCTCAGATGATGGAGTTAGGCGCATTGTGCACCTGTACACGACCTCTGATGACTTCTGCCTTGGTTTCAATATTCGAGGGGGCAGAGAGTTTGGTCTGGGAATCTATGTCTCCAAGTGAGTAGACAGGATGGGGGATGGGGAATAAGGGCTGGGAGGAAGCCCTTGGTTGGAGATATTCTGACCGATGTCCCTGGTCTCAGAGTGGACCATGGTGGACTGGCTGAAGAGAATGGCATCAAAGTGGGAGACCAGGTCCTGGCAGCCAATGGAGTGAAGTTTGACCACATCAGTCACAGCCAGGCTGTGGAGGTGCTGAAGGGCCAGACGCACATCATGCTGACCATAAAGGTAGGCCCTGACCATAGGGTTGTCATAGACCCCTAGGACCCTGGGATGGAAGACAGAAATGGTAGCTACTAGGTTAGGATGCATAGAACTTTCTAAAAGTAGCAAGTATAAGCACTAAACAAGGCCGCCAACTTTATCAGAAAAAGGAAACCCTAGTTTTTCAGTGGAAGGAGGCGCTCTGTATCTCGGAGTAGTGGGCGAACAGGATGACTTCTGGAGAGAGCTAGGCCTGGGGACAAGGAGGGGCCATTACATGGGCAGTGAAAGAAAAAAGAGGCTGTAGGTCTTCTAGATTTGATTTGGGGGTGGGAGGGTGGGAAGGGAAGCAATTGGAGTTAAGTGACTTACCCTGGGTCACATAACTAGTGAGTGTCTGAGACCAGATTTGAACTCCTGACTCCAGGGCCAGTGCTCTATCCATTTTGCCACCACAGTGCAATTCTAGTTTTTTGTTGTTTTTTTTTTAAGAGATAAACCAGGAAGGGAGTGGTGATGATTAACAAGTTCTTTGGTCATATTCTTCCCATTGCTTAAGATACCCTGTTCCTCCCCTTTTCTCTATTTCTCAATTCCCCAATTCCCTGTCCTCCACCCCCATTCCCACACTGATCCTCCAATTTCCCTCCCATCCCCATCCCTAATGCATTCCTCTCCCATTTCTCCTCTCCCTTCTCCCCTTTTTCCCCTCTCCTTCAGGAGACAGGAAGGTATCCAGCCTATAAGGAGATGGTGTCTGAGTATTGCTGGCTGGACCAATGTAAGATGCTCTGAAGGCGAATGGGTCAGACTCCACGGGGCTCCATGTGTGTCTGGGGATGGGGTGGAGGGACCTCCCCAGAGCCCAGATGTCTTAAGCTTAACCCAGAAGTCTCCCTTCCCTCCAAGAATCTCTACCTCCCAGTCACTCAGCTGGGATCCAGGGTATCTTTGAATCTCCTTGGAAGGAGTTTGACACTTTAAACTCAGTCCCCAATTCTACCAACTCTCAGAATCGTGCCCCTTAGGAAAGCTTAGATTCAAGGAAGAGCAGGGCCTTAGAAGGACCACCTACAATTGGGATTTTTTGGTGCCACGGACACCACTGGCAGTGCCTGCTCTCTGGGAGCTCACAGTCTAATGGGGGAGACAACAACTGTGTACAAATAAGATATCTCCCAGGGAAGGCACCCAGGTGAAGGAGGACTGGGAAAGGCTTCTTGAAGAAACTGGAACTCTAGTTAAGACTTGAGGGAAACCAGGAGGCAGAGATGAGCAGGGAGAGAGTTCTAGGTATGAAAGCCCTTATCTGCAATAATAATTTAGCTTGCAATGAATCATGTGCCACTTTATAATTCACGAAGAGCTTTTTGTCATTTGAACCTCACAACTACCCTACAAAGTGGGTAGTGTAAGTATAATCACATATAGCCCAATCCCCTCACTCTTCAGCTGAGAAAAGAGCCCAAGATAGAAATCGACTTGCCCAGAGTCACCCAGGGAATCAGTGGAGGAGCTGGGACTAAAACCCCAGCTTGGTTAGTCCCCTCTTACACTCACCAGGGATCTTAGAAAGTCAGGAGGAAGTAGGACAGGGCTTCTAGGGAGCAACTCCTATCCATCTCCCCAGACTGACCTAGGCCCTGACTCTTTGTAGTGAACAATGGGCCACTGCAGCAGCTGTCACAGACATCGGAGAGTAGTTCAACTGTGTCCTCCTACTCCTCCAGCATCCCCTACAGTTCTGGCTCTGGCTCCAGCTGCCTCCCCTTGGACATGGTGGACGTTGGCCTATCCACAGAGGAGCTAGTTGGGCCAGGGTCCAGGGGCTGGGGACGGGCAGACACAGCCATACAGACTGAGCCAGAAGTCAGCGGGGTGGTGGAGACATGGTGCAGCGTCCGGCCTACGGTTATCCTCAAAGACACAGCCATCCGATCCGATGGGCCCCTCCTTGCCCGAAGATCCGGCTCACGACTTGACACCGCACTGTCTGAGTCCCCCAAAACAGCCCTACTTCTGGCTCTCAGCAGGCCTCGGCCACCCATCACTCGCTCCCAGAGCTACCTGACCTTATGGGGTATGTTGGGGATGGGTGTGTCTTATTCTTCTTACCCAGTGGGGGTCTTCTACAATAACTTCTAACTCCTTACCTATCCCAGATCCTGGGTCCCCATGCCTGGCTCTGTCCTTGCAATCTTAGACTAGTCTCATCCTCTTTCCATGATCATATTATGTCTCCTCCTCCACTTCCACATAAGTCTCTCCAGATTACCCTAAGCCAGTTTCCCAGGGAGAGTTAGGTTGGAGAAGAAGAGAGAGAAGGGTACCTAGATGCCATTTCTCCTACAGTGAGATCTCTGGATGAAAGCTGGTAGACTCTACTCCCTCTCCCTTAACCCCTTCTGATGGACCCCCATTCCCTTCCTAGACCATCTCCACCCTCCCCTGTTACTCCCCCTCCCACCCCAGCCCTCCAGCCTCCTGTCTCCTACACCCAGAGGAGAAAAAACAGCGACGGAAGGAGAAGTCGGGGTCGCCCCCAGAGAAGGGTGCCCTGCAACGCTCTAAGACACTGATGAACCTCTTCTTCAAGGGGGGGAAGAGTGGGCGGCCAGCAGGAGATGGAAAGAATGAGGTCTCGATGCTAGAGAATGAGAGTACCTTCAGGTTCCATTCACATCTGGAAGGAGAGAAAGGTAAGAGAGAAAAATTGTGATGGAGACAGTCCTTTGGTTCCAATATTCAAAATGTCCCCTCACTTTACCTTTAGCAGTATAAGTGACTGGTTTAATTGACCTTCACTGTCCTCAGTGAAATTAGTCTGGCTAGCCTTCCCAGGTGGTGGGGAGCAAGGTCACCCCAGAAGCCTTTTTCTCTGTAAGAAGGGCTAGCTGAGTTTTAGAGAGGGTGGACGAGATGGGAGGGTCTGTGTTCTGGTGTGAACACTTCCTTCCCCTGGGGAAGCCAGAGTGAGGGATAGAACTGGTGTGGTGTGGTGTGGTGTGGTGTGGTGTGTGTATGTGTGTGTGTGTGTGTGTGTGTGTGTGTGTGTGTGTGTGTGACAATGGGGACAATAATAGTGCCTATATCTCCAAGGGCAATTATGCAGATTGTTTGTAAAGTGTCTAGCACAGTGCCTGACACATATGAATTTTTATTCCTCTCCATTCCTCCTCATAAGAGCTGACATTTAGTGTAAAACTGGGTTTATTTCACTGAAGACAGTGAACTTCAGGGGGAAATGGGGGATCATGCCTACAGGAAAGAGTCTGAGTCTTCTTACTCTGGTACTCCTAGATGGCCCCAGACTTATCTCATTCTAGCCTAATTTCCGGAATGGAAAGTCTTCTCTTCACCTTCCAGGCACATTCTAGCACCCTCATTTACATGCTTCTCCCCACCTAAAATATTTTCCATGCTTCTTTCCAAATTCTGCCAGTTGTATAAGGCCCGGTTCAAGTGCCATGTGGTCCATGGAGCTGTTCCTAGAGCTCTGTATTCCCCACTGATCACTCTTTTCTCTGAGCTCTGACAGCCTGCCTGCCAGTCCTCAGCCATCCAGTTTATTACTGTTATAGCAACACAGTACCCTGTCTTATTTTCTATTGCTCAGTGTGTGTGAGGTTGTCTCCCCAGCCAGGCTGTGAATTCTCAGGGCTGGGAGTCTTTCTTCAATTTCTCCTCTCTCTTCCTCCTTTACATCCCCCTGCCCCTTGAGTTTCCCCTATACTCAGTGTCGTCACACCCAGGGCCCGGCACAGAAGAGGTGGTCAGTAGGTACTTGGTGACTTGATTCAGTCATGAGGCTGGAGTTCAGCTCTCTTCCATAGGGGGATCAGGACCTGTGCAGAAGTTTGTTACCTGGAAACTGAGAAGGGGTAAGTTCACCCTGGCAGTGTTAGGGTTTGGTTCTCAGAGAACATAATGTGTGTCCTGGGTTGGGTTCAAGGTATGGGGAGGGGGGCAGTGTGCATGTGGTTTGGGGGAGAATGGAGTCTATAAAGGTAAGATTTTCAAACCCTGTCTGCATAATTATCAAGAAATTTCGTTCCTTGTTGGATCCTGGTTCCCTAACTGTGGGTCCTTCTCACTCCCATCTCCAACCCTAGACAGAGAGAGAGCCCAGACCATGCTCTTCCCTGGATCAGAGAGACATTCCCGCCAACTGCCCAATGGAGAAGACCGGATTCAGGCATGGGAGAGTCGTGTCCCCCTCATACAGGATCTGGCCCGACGACTTCTGACCGATGATGAGGTCCTGGCTGTCACTCGTCACTGTTCCCGGGTAGGCCTCCCCCTGGCTCCCTCTCCCACCATTAAACCCCTACTATCCATTCATTTAGAGAAGTAGCTTAGTGATGGAGTGCTGGTCTTAAGAATCAGGAAGACTTGTACTCAAATCCCACCTCCCATACTTATAGCTTTGTAACCATAAGCAATCCTTTCACCTCTGGGAGCCTAATTTCCTCATCTGTGAGTAAGGATAATAATGGAAACAATCTCAAAAAAGTGTCAAAGTTAACAAGATCCACATCAAGTATTTTGCAAACCTTAACTTGCTATATAAATGGCCATCATTCCCTTCAGTACCACAGTACCCTAGTAGGGGAGGGCGTCACTCTGCTCTGGCTGTCACGTCCCTGCCTCCAGACGCCCTTCTATCCATACTGGAGGAGATGGCCGGTTAACCAACAAGTATCTACGAAATGTCTGCTATGTACTAGGTGCCCAGGACATTCCTTGCTCTCAAGGAATTTACATTCTAGTGGGAAACAAAATATTCACAGATAGATATAGAGTATATTAAAAATGCACACTGATTGGGAAAGAGGTAGAGCTGAGGAGAGAGGGCCTTCCAGGCAAGAGGTACAGCCCATGCCTTT
The DNA here is from genome assembly GCA_028646515.1 of Pseudochirops corinnae. Lineage (NCBI taxonomy): Eukaryota > Metazoa > Chordata > Mammalia > Diprotodontia > Pseudocheiridae > Pseudochirops > Pseudochirops corinnae. Next base: position 107,548 of record JAQQSV010000038.1, read on the forward strand.
ACACAGAGGCAGAAGATGTAATATCTTTTTTGTTTTTAATTTTTGCTTTTTGGAGGGGGTAGGGCAGGGCAGTTGGGGTTAAGTGACTTGCCCAAGGTCACATGGCTAGTAAGTGTTAAGTGTGTGAGGCTGGATTTGAATTCAGGTCCTCCTGATTCCAGGGCCAGTGCTCTATTCACTGAGCCACCTAGCCACCCCTGAAGATGTAATATCTTATATGGAAAACAGCAAGCATGCCAATTTGGCTTAGTCTGTGTAAGGGGGAGTAATTCATAATTGGCTTGCAAAGGCTGGAGGCAGATTGTGAAGGGCTCTAAATTGCAAACAGAGGAGTTTGTGAGTGGTTAAACAAAAGCAGGGACTGATCAGCCAAATGTTTGAGGGTATCCCTCCCTGAGGAAAGCAACCCTTTCTCTAGAAGATAATGTACAATTTTGGTTGAATAAGGCCTTTGTTTTACAGAGGGGGAAAATGAAGTTCAAAGAAGCTTCCAATTTTGTCAAAGCCTGACAAATCATCATAGCAGAGAGCTAAAGGACAGTAGCACTAGAAAAAGCCTTTGAGACCATCTCATCCAACACATTTGTTTAATAGACAGAGGAATGGCAGCTCAGAACCTCTATGATATTAGCAAAATGTAGATGATACATAGAATAGGACATGGTCTTAGGCAAGTAACTCTCCTTCTCCAGGCTTGTTTTGTCCTCTGTAAATTAAGGGCTTCAATTAGACAATCCAGCTCTAAATCCTCTGATTCCGTGTCTGTAAGGCAAGGGAAGACCCTGTGGATGGCAATATTGATGCAGTTTATGTATGTATGACTGTCTGTGGTATGTGTCTGGGTGTGTGTGGTGTAAGGGTCAAGGAAAGGAAAAGCTTCCTAACAATTAGAACTATTCCAAAGTGGAATGGGCTCTCTCGGGAGATAGCAGATGCCCCCTTACCAAGGGTCTTCTGTAAAAGGTTGAACAGCCACTTGTCAAAGTGTGCTGTGAGCAAGTAAGAAAAGGAGATTGTTCCATTCCTTATATTTATGTAGTATGGTGCCTGACACACAGGGGGTATTTAATAAGTGCTTGTTGATGGGTGGGTGATGGAGAGAGGATTCCTTTCTACCTCCAGTTTCAGGTGGTCCTAGAAGGATGGTAAGGTACCTCCCAAATTTAAGGTGCTGAATCTTTGCATTGTGTTATGAGTTTGTGCATCGGCCTGTGGATGTGTGTGACTGGTAACCTGGAAGTCTGTGTGTGTCCATGTATTGATGGGCACGCGCTAGCTCTATGTATACGTGTGTCCATGCATGTTACACTGTGGCCACCAGGGGGCGCGCTTCTGTGCCACGCCTTATCTGTGTGTCACACTATGGACACAAGGTGGAGCTGTAGTCCACATCGTTGCTAGGCAGATGTTCTGTATGGGTGGCTGGACTGGGAACTCTGGGGAGCTCAGCCCACGGGCGGCTGTAGACCTGGAGACTCACCTGGCTGATGCTGGAGGTCCTCCCTTCTCTCACCCCCACCCCCGCCCCCCCAGCCTCACCTTTCCCTTTGACCAGAAATTCCCAGATGGTGACTTCTCCAAGACTCCCAGCCCAGTGCTTGCTTGTCAAGTCACTGCCCAGTGTCCTCCTCTAGACAAAGTCAGAGTCCAGTGTTTAAATCAAAACAAAGTCACTTTGGAGCAAGACCCTGAGGTGGCCAGACAGCCTACAGAGGGCTGCTTCCTGTAGAAGCATTGCAATGCCAGTGGTCCTCTGTCCACCCTCTGCTAGGGTGAGCCAGAACACCAGGGTCCTACCTTCCCTCTTCTCTAGCCCAGGTCATCCCGTTCATTTCTCTATCCTGTCAAGAAATGTTACCAGTACCAAGGATAGCAGAAGCAGCCTAGAGGACATGTTTTAAGGTTATGGCTACAGGACTGGCAGGTCTCCAACTTTCTTCAGCCCCCATTTTGCACACAGAGCAGAAGGCCTTTCATTGTTTGACCCTTAGTCACTGTGTCTGCAGTATGTCCATGAGGGCGGGGTGGAGGACCTGGTGCGGCCGCTGCTGGCCATCCTGGACCGGCCAGAGAAACTGCTGCTGCTTCGGGACATCAGGTATGGGCACCAAGAGGAGGCAGCATCCAGGAGGATCTATCATGTCTCACACACACACACACACCCTCTTCCTTTTCTGGAGCTGAACCTTCTGACCACAACCCCCTTCCTTCTTGTACCCTCCAGGAGTGCAGTGACCCCTGGAGACCTCAGCAAATTTGACAGCCTAGTGATGCCCATGGAGCTTGAAGCGTATGAAGCTCTTAGAAGCCGAGCAGGTGTGTGTGTGGGGGGGTGGTATGCATGGATCTCTTGGCATCCCCAGAGGATCCACTCCCTGTATGGTATGAAGCTTTCTACCTAACAAAGAAGGCCTTGGGCCAACGAGATCATTGACTATCTGATTCCTCACAGTGAGGCCCCCAGCTCTTCGACCCACCCGCCAGGACACACCACCCAAACGCCACCTCATCACACCTGTGCCTGGTTAGTGTTTGAAGCAAGAGGTGGGGGAGGGAAGGAAGAAAGAAGAAAGTACTATGCCAGAGGCCAAGACTCTGACTTCTAGACAGAGAATGCCTTATGAGTTATGGGTAGGTGGATAGGGAATGATTCTGCCCCAGAGTGGAAGAGGAAGGGGGCGGTTTGGATTTTCAAACCATGTTTTTTACTGGTCTCACATAAACGCAGGTTGGGTTCTTCTGGCACTATGTAAATACTAAAGGAGAGGGAAAGGGCAATTTCAGTTGTACCTAAATTAGCTTGGGGGTGGTAGTAGTAAGAGGCGGGAATCTTAGAGTTTCAGAATTTGAAGAGCTATTAGCTGGCATCAAGCTCCATCCATACCTGAGCAGAAATTGCTACTACAATATCTGTAAGTACAGCCTTGGATTGGCTCCAAATGATAGGAGGTCTAAATGTTTCTCCCAATATGAATTATGTTTACTGTAATGCCACATTCTCATCCCTAGGATGAGTGCGGTCTGTCCTTATACATAGACTCTCCCGGGGTTTACCATTGAAGCTTACCATCTAAGCCCTACTTGCTAAACTGTTATGTCCATCTATTCTAACAGGTGCCATGCCTTTCTCAGTCAGTCAGATCTGGCCTTCCAACAATCATTACCAAGCACTGTATATACAAATGTATGCATGTATGTATGTATATATGCACATACGTGTGTCTATAGATGGCATTACAGATACAGAAACAAAAGAACTTGTTTTTGAGCTCAAAAGCTCACATTCAGTTGGGAGAGATCCAACATGTGAATAGTATATATTTGTAATCATTTGCAGAGGAAGAGGGCACTCCCAGCTGTTGAGAATCAGGATAGAAGTGGCACATGAGCTAGGCTGTGAAAGAAGTTAGTTCTTAGAGGTTCTAAGAGGCAGAAGTGTGGGGAAGAGTCCATTCTAGGCAGGAGGAGAGCCTGGGCAAAAACATGGCGGCGAGAGCTGGAATGTCATGGACAAGGAACTACTGCTCGTTTGGTTTGAAGGACAATGACACACAATAAGCTGGACAGGTCGCCTGGAGCTAGATTGTGAAGAAGAAAGCCAAGTTGAAGAATTTCTATTTTATCCTAGAGCAGCGGTGGGGAACCTTCAGCCTTGAGGCCACATGTGGCTCTCTAGCTCTTCAGGCTCAGCCCTTTGACTGAATCCAAACTTCACAGAAAGAGACAATTGTCCTAGAGACCATAGGGAAGCACTCCAGTTTCTTGGATAGGGGAGCGACATGGTCAAACTCATGCAGCCCTGTGGAGGAGGGATTAGAGAGAGGGGGGAGATTGTAAGGAGGGGATCCAGTCAACAATAATACCTAGTATTTATACAGGTAGCTTTGCAAATACACATTATTTTGCTCCCAACATTCCTGGGAGGTAAGTGGCATTTGTTATTGTCTCCATTTTACAGATGATGAAAATGGGACACGGGTTAAGTGACTTGCCCAGGGTCACACAGCTAGTGTCTAAGGTCAGACCCAGTGATCCATCCACTGAACTACTAGCAGTTATTGCAATAGTATCTGTGAAAGATCAAGGCTGAGAGAGACCAACAGCAGGAAACCCTTCCCATTCCTTCCTGCTTTGGGCCTGTCAGCTCCCAGGTGCTCAGGCTACTGAGCCTATAGTAGGGCTCAGACTAGTCATTTGTAGACCCTCCTCAAATCTGATTTCACAAACCCAAAGGTCTGGTTTCAATAAACCCTACATCGATATAGGTGCCTAGTTTTAGTAGGCCCTACACAAAAGGTCACTGTGGTCCAGGAGAAAGGAGCCTGGGTTTGGAATTGAAGGACAGGAATTGTGAGATGTTGCTACTTCTCCAGGTAGTGCCTTTGTGATCTTGGGCAGTCACTGTAAGTGCTGTGCCTCAGCTTCCTCATCTGTAAAATGGGGGTGTCTGAAGAGTAGTCTGAGGTCTCTTCTTGCTCTTTACCATCGTAAAGACTGGAGGCTGGTGTACCGAAATCCTAGGAAACAGAGCCGTGGAGGTGGAGAGCCTGGACTTCAGTGATTTTTCCTTAGTGACCTTCGTCACCAAAAAGGGGGCCAGTTGAAGTCTAGGGAGGGTGGGGATGAAGCCCCCCCTTTTCTCAACAGATAGCCGGGGAGGTTTCTACCTGCTCCCCGTGAATGGCTTCACCCAGGAGGAAGATGAAGAGGAGGCAGCCGTGGGGGCGCTGGGCGAGCGGCTGGCTGGGCTGCAGGTCTCACTGAAGGAGGACACCCAGAGTCCCCTGGCTCCGGCTGCTGCCCCTCGCCGTTCGCACAAGCCCTTCCCCCCGCTGCGGGACGTTCCCGTGGACGCCTTCTCCTGCCCGGGCCGCCGCAGCGCGTCCCCCCCGCCGCCGCCGCCCCGGCCGCCCCCGGTAGCCCCTAGACCCCCGCGGCCCAACTGGCTGCTAAGCGAGCCCCCGGGGCGGGCTCGCGAGGATGCCCGACGCAGCCGGAGTCGGGGTCGCAGCCGCAGCCGGAGCCGCGGCAAGTCCCCAGGCAGCAGACGCTCCCCGTCCCCGGCTCCCGGGAACGGGCGCTACACCAAGTCCCGCCGCTCTCGGCTTCCCCTCCCCGCAGCCCTCCCCAGACCTAGCCCGCAGGTGATCGCCAGGGACCCTGACCAGCTTGGAGACACCCAGGAGCAAGAGACGCCTCCCGAAGGCCACGCAGAAGGGGAGCTCAGGACCGTCACTCTCTCCAAGCTCAGACAATCCCTGGGTGAGCTGGGCAGTGGGAGGGGTCGCTGAGGGGCCAAGGTGGGAGACAGCCATGGTGGGGGTGAACTCTCCAGCTTTGAGAACCTGCTAGCCACAGTGCCCTGGAGGTGAGTTTGGAGGTGGGAATCTCTGACCTCATGCCCCACTCCCAGGAATTAGCATTTCCGGGGGGATCGAGTCCAAGGTGCAGCCCATGGTGAAGATTGAGAAGATCTTTCCTGGAGGGGCAGCCTTCCTCAGTGGGGCTCTGCAGGTATTGGCAAAAATACATCCGGGGGAGGCATTCCAACCTCATTCCCAAATATGGCCCATCCACTGCGGGGAGGGGGAGGCTGGGACTAGAGGAAGCAGTGTCTTTGGGGCCAAGGGCACTGGGTGGAAAGCAGGCTAGATGTGACTTCAAAGGGCCTAGCTCACCTATTTACAAGTCACATCACCTCATATGTAAAAATCAAGAGCTGGACAAAAGGACTGTGGATCCCTTTCACTACAAGTCCAAAGATGCTATGACTAAGCAGAATGGGGTGGGAGTAGGAGGAGGGAGAATTGTCTTGGGTGGAGCAAAAACCACCCCCCCACACACACACACCAGTCCTGGCACAAAGGAACCATTGTCTATGTCTTACCACCCCCCTACACAGCAAGAAAAAAAAAAACAGAACAAAAATACCATTGTCAGTGTTGCCCCCCCCCCCCCACTTCCCTTGGATACTTCCCCCTAACTCCTCCTCCGGTCTCAGATTGGGAAGTGGGGTGAGAGGCCAGAGCCCCAGAGAGGGAACTGCACCAAGAAGGGAGCTAAGGCTGTGACCTCTCCATCAGGCTGGCTTTGAGCTTGTGTCAGTGGATGGGGAGAGCCTCCAACAGGTGACTCACCAGCGAGCTGTGGACACCATCCGAAGGGCCTATCGAAACAAGGCTCGGGAGCCCATGGAGATAGTGGTCAGGGTCCCCCACCCTTGGCCATCAGCACCTTCCACAGTCTCTTAGCCCCAGGGCATACTCCTTCAATGACCTCCTGGTTCAGACTCCCTGATCTTCCCGCCAAGTAAGTTAACAGAGATCAGGGTCAGTCCCAGGACTACGAGAAGTACCTGGATGACCACAACTGCTTTCCTTAATCCATTTTATCCCATAGCCTCATATCTCTCAGAAACAGGGCAGATCTGTGGGCAGGACTGAAAGTGAACAATGGTGCTACTAACCAGCCTTCCCTACCCTACCCCCCCCCTCCCCATTCCTCCCTAGTCCCAGCAGAGCCTCAAGACTTGGCTTATTGCAGGGGTCAGATAAGGCTAAGAATAGGGATTAGGGGTGAGGGTTCCCTGCTCTGTCTGGTCTCTCCCAGATAGGATCCTCTAGGCTTCTTCAGGTGAGAGGAACAGGGGCCATCTCATGCGTCCCGCTGCTTCTAGCCATTACTTAGTTAAGGGTTAAGAATGCAAGGGGAGAACTGCCCTGGTAGCTCAGACCCTGTAAATTCCATTTAAGTCATTCTCCATAAGGACTTCCAAGTCTTTTTCTACTGGACTTGTAGGAGGACTTCCCAAAACCAGGGTGGGAGCTAAGGAAGAGCCAGCAACAGTGTGTATGTGGGCAGAGTACAGACTTCCCCCCTCCCTAAACACACTTTCAGTGTACTCATTTTCTTAAAAACAAATTTTTTAATCTTTTCTTTGGGTTTGTACAAGAAATTTACACGTGTGAAAAATATACAATTTAAAAGATGCCATAAACTCAGGAAGGTGGGTGGGGTGATGTTAGAGACCGGAATAGTAACAAACACAAATAAATGAGAAGTCTCTGAGATCTTCCTTTGGTCTGAAGGCAGCTCCTGGTCACACAGGGGGCTATGGAATGGGGTTCTAGAGAGAGGAACCCGATGAAGAACCAAGGCATCTTCACCCCAGGTCCCTTATCCTTTACCCCAGGACATGAAAGGGAGGCACATATTGAGGGAAGGGGGGAAAGAGGGAGCTTCTCTCTCTGGCATAGAACCTTTAGGCTCTCAATGCTAGGGACAGTTATGGTCGGTGTTATGGGAGCATATTTGGAGTGGTGGTGGACAAGGTGAGTGGGGGAGTGGTCTTTACATCTCCCCCCAGACAGGGCATTAGCATGCCTGAAGTCTCCCTACCAATAATCACATGGGGCCATTAAGCACTACTGAAATGTTCTCTTTGGGCACAGAACTGTCCCAGGAACTTCTCCCTGAACTCATCCTAGAGGCCAGAGCAGGCCAAAGAAAGGTGGAGAGAATGAGAGAATCCCTCGACTCAGGGGCTTCTAAGCTGGCTCCCGTCCCCTGCCTCCTGGCTCCTCTGACCCCTCTGTTTTCAGATTTCTGTGGCTGTGATCTCCTCCAGGTGGACACAGGGTGGGGTTTCGGGTGAGCCATAGTCTGCCAGCTCTCGGGCCTCCAGCTCCAGGCTCAGCTGCCGCAGTTCCTGCTCCAGCTGCCGATTGCGCCGGTGCATCTGGATGTAGCTGTGCTGCAGCTGCCTCTGGTAGCGAATGACTTGCTCCTTCTCTGCCTGCCAGGCCAGGCGCTCGCTCTCAAAGCTTCCCTGCTGCTCCTCGGCTCGACGCCGCTCCTGCTGCAGCTCAGCCCTCAGCAGCTCTACCTGGGCCCGAAGGCTCCCCCCAGCCCCAGCTGCTGCTGCCCTCTGAGCTTTGGCCTCATCACTCTCCGACAGCAGGAAGGGGTCAGGGGTGGGCATAGAGATGGGCTCTGGGGCCCCCCGAAGTCCTGCCACAGCCATGTCCAGCTGGCCCGCCTTCTCTCGAAGCCATTCAGCCTCATTCTTTCTGCGCTGTAACTCATGAGTGCAGACCTCAAGCTCTAGCTCCCGTGCACGGGCTGCCTCCTGCAGCCCTCGAGCCCGCCCCTCACTGGCCCTTAGGGAGGCCCGGGCCTCCCGAAGTGCCACCCGCAGCGCTGCCAGCTCACTGCCCTTCTGAACCAGCTCTGCCTGGGACTCCTTTAGCTGCTGCTTCAACAGGGAGATCTCCCCCGATTTCTGGCAGACCTTAGGAGTGAGGGGGACCAGTAGTGAGTGACAACCTCACACCCACAAGGGGAAAAGGGTCAGCAGAGGCAAGAGGATGCAGATGAAAGATGTGGAAGCAAACCACCTTACTTTGAGCCCCAGCTCCCCCATTTACTAGCTGGAAAACCTTGGATAATTACGTCATTTAAAATAATGAAGGCAAAACCCTAACTTTTGCCTGAAGAGCAGATGCTAGTCTGGTCCCCAAAGGTTCACTCCCCCCCAGATTCTCAGCCTATCCTCTTCCCCTAGTCTTCCCAGGGTCCCCAAACCCACCTCCCACTTGGTCTCCTCAAGTCGAGGACCGAGCTCACTCTGCTCCCGCTCAAAGGCTGCACATCGCCGTTCCAGTTGTTCTCGCTCCTGCAGCAGCTGTGCAAAGTCATCCTGCAACTGGCGTTTTTCCTGCTGCAGCTGGAACACCTGCAGCTGCAGCAGCTGTTGTGCCCGCTGAGCTCTCTGGGTCGCCTGCATCACCTGAGCTACACAGCCCTCCTGGAGCTCCTCCCGTTCTCGCTGCCAGCGCCTCTGCTTTTCTTCATACACCTGGGAAGACAGGGCCATCAACACAGGCAGAGTCCCATTCCAAACATTCACAAATATTGAGGTTGTCTACACCCCCCACATTTGTGCAAATATCTGGTTGGCTCTCCACCTTCTTGCACATGTAAAGTGCTTGGAGATTTTCCTTATGACAACCCAGTGATTTGGTCGACTATTATCTCCATTTTACAAATGAGAAAATGGGCTCAAAGAGGCAGTCGTGTGCCCATCATTACAAAGCCACCAAGTGTGGGCCTGGTATTTGAACACATCTCCAGAGATCAATATTTTCTACTATTCCATACCTCCTCTATGCCTATTCCTACTCTATACCTCAGCACACACTTAAACCTAGAACCTCAACCTCTCCACGAACAACATGGTATTACAGATAACTCTTACATAATATGCTGTAGATAACTCACAGCTGAACACATCTGGGTCCCCTCCTTGGCTGGCCAGCCTAGGCTCTGGGAGATCAGCTTTGCTAGAATATTAAGCTAGAACCAGCCAGGTAGTGATAATCAGTTGTTGCTGCCAGCCTAGGGTACAGCCCAGCACCAAAGATTTGAGGAATTGCACAGTAGTGGAGGGAACACCTTGGACTAGGGAGGGGTCTAGTTCTGGCCCTGCCATCAACTTGATATATGATCCTGGGCAAGTTAGTTCACTGCTCCAGGCCTCTGTAAAACTGGAGGCAGAGAGACCTGCTCTTCCTCCCTCAAAGTACTGGTATAAAAGAGTTTTATGAACTGTAAAGTGAAGCAGCCATGGGAAGGTTCTATCACTCCTTCTGAATTATCTATTGTTTTAGATTATTCAAGCTGTCTGTACTTCACCCATCCCCTTCTCATATTACCAAAAGTAACTTCCAAAGCATCTTTCCATTTTTCATCCCTTAAGGAGAGGGGAATCTGAATGAAAGTCACAACACTGCCCAGAGACACATGACATATTGAGGCATGAAGGATTAGACCCAGGTTTTTTTCCACTCAGTCTCTGTCTACTCAATTCAGCCCCTCCTTTCAGGCAGGGGATGGTGGCAGAGGGAGAGTGGGGAGTCAATCACCTGGCAGATGGCAGCTTCATTTTCATCCAGGCTGTCCCGAAGTTGCTGCAGTTCTGCCTCTCGCTCCCGAAGCTTCTCCTGCAGAGCACATCGCAGCAGAGACTCATCTGGCAGGGGTGGGGGGGGAGGTGGGGGGGGGCCAGGGAGAGGTGATCGATCCCCACAAGAACCACTGTCTGGAGAGGCCCTTGTGCCCCCACCACTGAGGAGGCCTCCCCGGGATCCTGTGCTCTTGCTGGAGGATGAACGCCCACTGTCTGAGTGTGAGGGACCCATGGGGACCCCACGGTGGCTGCCTCCAGTGCCAGGCAGCACCCCTCTCCCAGGGCCATCGGTAGGTAAGTGCCCTACTGGAGAACCTCCAACTGGTTCAGCTCCCCCTGTGCTATAAGTGGGCAAGCTAGACAACGAGTTTCGGCCAGAGTCAGAGAGTGTCCCCGAGGGGCAACCATTGGCCCAGCTGCTTAGGGTCAGAGGCTTGTCAGCAGAAGACGAGGAAGAAGAGGAAGATGAGGAAGCAGGGCCTCCAAACAGCTGGGTCAGACTACCCTGGCTCCCTGACATCCCCCCAACACCAGCCCGTGGCCCCAGGAATGCCGGCAAGGATGGTGGCCCCCGAGGCTTGGGCAGCACAGGTTTGAAGGCTGTGGGCCGGATCAGACTCTTCTCCATGTTCTGAAACAGAGTAACAAAGTACTACCACCTAGCTACTATGAGGTACCCTCTCCCAAGCCCTATATGCTCCCTCTATCTAAATCCTGGCAATCCCTTGGTGGAGTCATCAAAGGTACTAAGAGGCTCTATCCCATCCCACCCCCTCCTCTCACTGAGCACTGTGAAAAGTCATTTGGATTCGGAAGGAAGGGTCCCCTTCTCACCTTCTCCAACTTTCCAGACACAGGGATGAGCTTTGGAGGTGGGCCCCTGAGATGGGCACTTCGGGCCTGCTGCTCTCGGGCATCCTCAGGGTCACTACAGGGACTGGAGGGTGAATCTCCCCGGAAGTCCTCATTGATGTATGTGAAGCCAGCATTTCCCACAGGCTTTCTGGTGGGTACTGGGGGGCACAGTGGCTCCTGAGCCCTACAACCACCCCCTCGAAGTAGTAGCCCATCCTGCTGCCGGAAGAAGGGAGGTCCCGAGGGGGCATGGTGGCAGGGTGCAGGCCCTCCTCCAGGGCAGGGCCGGCCTGAAATAAGGCTACTCACACTGCCCATGGTGGGCAGGTGGGGTGGGTGTGAGACCGTACTCTCAGGGGTGGCTTCCAGGGGCACAGGCAGAGTCTGGACGATTGCCATGGCTGCAGGAACTGTGGCCAGGCCACAGGCCTTGAAGGCAACCTGCTGTACAAGGAAGGAGGCCACAGTCAGAGCTCCCCATTCTTAGGCCTCCCTGCCAGACTTCTACTCCCACCATAACCCACAGCTGGAACAGTGCCCACCCAAAGTTCCTCTACCAATGACCCACCCCCAGCTCTTCTCTATGTCCATGACCCTACTAAGCCCCAGCCCCCCACGTGTTACAAAGCAACCCCAATTCTAAGTCTCCTAGTCCTAAGCCTATCCCATGCCCCATTAGGCCCCTCTCCCAAACCCTGAAAACTTACCTCCAAACACACACACATACATACAAATACATGGATACGTTTTATTCCTTGACTCTTGTTGAGGCTGAAGGGAGGGGTCATAGTTTCTCATGTCTCTAGAGCTCCCTTCTATCTCAATAGGGGCCAGGGGTCTGAGGTAGATTTAAACCTTATGGCTTCTCTTGAGAGGAGGGTAGGAGCACATAAAGGGAGGCAGAATACAGAGAGGCTAGAAAAGGTGTCAAGAGCAAGGGCCAGATAGGGGGAGGGAAGTGGCCAAGCCGGCCCAACTGGTCAGATGAGTCTGGGGCCTCCAGGTAAGGCAGAAACCCCGGTCTGAAGTTTCAGATCTTGCTGAGCCCCTACACTAAGATCTGGGAACTTGTCCTCTCCTAGGTTGGTAAGTCTCTCTGGCTCCCAAAGGAAACTTCTCTTCTGGCTCAGTCCTTAGGAGAAACTTACTACCCACTGCAAGAGAGATACCATACACATACTATCCCTGTTCCCAGATGGTAATTAGGGAACTGAGAGCTGTCTGTGCCACTCCTCCTCAAACCATATCAGTCAATGCTCTGCTCCCCAAATTAATCAGTGGTCATTTGCCCCTCATACAAACCAATGCCAACCTACCCCCTAGTTTTCACAAAGTTGGGCTAGACTGAAGCCTAAAACACTTAACTCTTAACCATCCCAGTACCCTCTGTCCCCAAAGAAAATTTGAAGGGTTAATGAACCCCTTCCTAGCTTACCAGAGACATAGAGTTTGATGCTTTGTTTCCATGACAAACTCTGCCCCACCCCCAATATCACCCACTAAACATCAGATTGGTCCCAAGGAATATAGACAACCTCAGTGAAGAAGAATAATTATTAATGATCTGCAGAGATTTCTCCTTAAAAACACAGGTTCTTACCTCACCTGTGCAAATGTTCCCAGGATCTAGCTGGAGCTAAAGAGAGGAGGGTCTGGTGACCCTTGACCCTCAGTTTCATCTCCTTCTTGGGTTGGGAAGGGGAGGTGCCCACCCGGAACCCCAGCCCTTCCTGAGGCCTCCAAGGGTTTTAGACATCTGTTTAAGCCATCAAGACACAATCCAGAGATCAACATGAGAACGTATGTATGTGTGTACGTATGTGCATTCAACACAGAGCACTGAAGCAATATGACTTTAAGTATGAATATGTATGTAAGTTTATGAATTCACATTCAAAGTATGTTGTTTTTTCCTATTCCCTGTTTAGTGAGGGCCATACAAATACACTCTTCCTTTTTTTTAACCTCTCCTCTCCCCATTTTAAGAATCAAAATATCTCAAGAGTTGGAAAGGTCCTCAGACAGAGATCTAGTAAAATCTGAACCTCAACAGAAGGCCCTTCAACTCCACTTCTTTCCTCCTTACTTCAGCCCCTCCCTCCCCAAAGCAACACAGAAAATTGGGCTTTGAGCTTTAGAAACTGAGAGAGCATCAGGTTCCCTCCAGCTGCAGCTTAAGACCAGAGAGCCTGATCCACCCCAACTCAGGCCAGGCCCCAGACAACTAATGGGGGGGCCTAAGTAGATGAGACCTCCCCTCCAATTAATATACCATCCTTAAAGTTACCAGGCACAGAGGAGTTCATCAGCCCCCACACACAATGGTGAGTGGAGGGGTCTATCTTAAGGAGTCACTAGGGGAACTAATTTTCCCCCATCTGCCTCCTTGTGAGCACAAGGAAAGTGAGGAGCACAGGGTGGGAGGCAGAGGGAAGCAGAAAGATGGCAGAAGTGCAAGGGGGAGTGGGGGCGGTGAGACGGAGCAGGACAGCCACAGTGTCTGGAAGTCCAGACTAGGCCAGAGCCTGGGGGGGCCGGGCTCCCGCTCTCTCCTTGCAAGCTGAAGAGGGAGGGGCTACCATAGGCTCCATTTTGAGCAGCGTCTGTGTCTGCTCGGTGGGAAAGGGGGCCCCTCGGCTCACACACACACTCGCCCAGCGGGAGGACTCCCCTCTTCCCTCTCCCCCACCCCCAGTCTGAGGTTCAGTGGTAAGGCCAGGCGATGCAGGACTCCAGCTGCCGGTGCGCCACCCCCCACCCCAACCCTGAGGGTCTGGAGTTAAGGAAACTGCCTACAAAGCCTGCAGGGCTGAGAGGTGAAGGGTGTTGGGGCCCTCTTCACGCCAAGAGGAGCTGAATCCAATGCCAGGACACAAAGTAGGAGGCTCCCTCTCTGCGCCCCTCAACTAGCACAGAGTGTAAGATCACCCCCCAAGTCCATTAACGGAGGACCTTGGCTGCCGCCTAACTCTGGGGGCACCATGGCATCCCTCCCCGTGCCTGCCCCCCTCACCTCCACGGCGCTGCTCCATGCTCAGACCCCGGCAGCTCCCTCTGAGACCTCGCTCCGGCCCAGATCCTCGGACACTCCGAGAGCCCGACCGGGGCTCCGCCTCCCCTTCCCCCCCCCCTCCCCGTCTCCGTCCCCTCCCCCTCCCTGACCCAAGCATGGGAGGGGCAGAACCCCGGGAAGGGGGAGGTAGCCCCGCCCCCAAGCGGCTGGGCTCCGACACGCGCGCAACCCACGTCACCCGTGTTCTGGTAAGCACACAAGACGTGCACATGTAAGTACGGATGCGCGCTGCTGCTCGCGCAGGATTCACACACATCAAACGCAGCCTCCAAAGAACTCTGAAGTCTATAACTGGGCAGTCACACCTCCCTACATCCCCACGCGGGGCGTGCACGAGAGCATGAAAAGGCGAGGGGCAGCCAGGGAGGGTCAGAACGCTCCCCCTTCAGCTGGCCCGAGTTCCAGCACAAAAGGCCTGACGGCTCCTCCCCTTCCCAACCCGTTCCGGCCGGCCCCGAGCATCTGTGCCCCTCACCCCCTTCCCAGTCTCCCGCGGAGGCGGGGGAAGGGGGGGCGGGAGTGAAGGATACTGAGCTCCCCCAACACCCCAGGGTTGGCCTCTGCTACGCCGCTCAGCGGCCAGTCCCCGGGATGGCCCAGAGCAGAAGGGGAACATGGAAGGAGAGACGAGGGGTTCCACGGGGCCCCGACGGGTTTAGTTGGCCCCTCTTTCCTGCGCTCCTGTCCGGCCCATGCTGTGGGCTTGGGACCTCTAAGGGAAAGGTGCCCCCATTCCCAAACCTGCCGAAACAAGCCGGGGATAGAAGACCGCGCAACGACGCCCGCTGCCCCCCCGGCCACGTGACGCGCCTCTGGGCATCGGCCCGGGGGTCTCGGGAGCTCAGACAGCCCTTCTCCCCGCCCCAGGCCCGCTCTACCAGAAGCCTTCCCAACCTCAGGGATATTTTTAGCTCCCTGGAAAGAGTCTTGTTTTCCTTTTTTTTCCCTCGAAAGGGGAAAACAGCCCCGCCCCGAGAGGCCTGAAGGCACCACCCCCGTCGGGACCAGACACGCCCCCCATCCCTCCCACTCCGAGAACTTCGCCTCTTCCGGCACCGACCAGGCTTTTCTCCCATCACTGCCCCATCCTCCGAGGACTTCGCGCTCCGGCTTTGCTGTCTCGGCGGCTGCAGGCCTGTACAGGCTGTGGGGGCTCCTTGCCCCCACAAGGTCCCCTGGGGTTAAGCCAGTCCTTCGGGTTCACCGACACCCTGCCCCCCTCCTGGGCCCGGCGCCCACGTGTCCGCGCGGGGGGCACGTGACCCCAGTTTACCGCCTAGCCGGCCGAGGAGCAAGAACCGGGGCAAACTCGTCCTGGCTCCGCCCCCGGACCTTCCCCGCCCCCTCCACCCCTCCCTCGTCCCGCGCGCCGCGGGTCCTGGCAAGCGCACAAGGCTTCCGGTGCACGCTGGGGGGGGGGGGGGGCGCCCGCGGCTTTCTTTGTGCGTGCTTGGGTCTCTCGGCGCGCTGCGGGGGGGAAGGGTGGGGCTTCGGGCCACTTCGCGTGTCCCGGCCTGGGTCCCCAGTGCACTCTTGCAGCCCGTAGGGGCCAGCCCCAGCCAAGTTCTGCCTCCGAGGGAGCCCTCCCCTGCCCCGCACTCACCGAAGGCTGCCTCGAGGTTCTGGCTCAGTCTCTCGTCCGGCTGAAGCCTCCCGGCTGCTCCGCCCGCTGCCATCGCCTGCCTAAGCAGGAGAGGAGGGGCGGGGCGGGGCCGGCAGAGCCGCACCCGAGGGCCCGCGGGGGCCCCGGTCTGGCCCCACGCCTCTGCCCCCGAAGGACTTATAGTCTCTGGACCCTGGTCAGAGGTGAGGGTGGGGGAAAGGCAGAGATCCTAGGACAGCGACACCCCCGGCCTCCGACCTTAGTTTGGGCCCCTGATCGAGGGTCCCAGTGCCCCGCCCTCCCCCACGTCGCTAAAAACAAAACAACCCACGCCCGGGAGCGCTTCTTGCCGCCTCCACGTGCTCTTGCCTCCCGCTAGGCTTCTAGGGTCCCTGGGGCAGGACAGGGGCTGTGCCGGCTTTGTTTACTGTTCATATCCCCAACCACAGACCCGGGTCTGGCACGTTTTAAGCACCCAATGCTTATTGAACTCTTCCGCCCTCCCCCGTAAGGTTTAGTGACCCAAGGGGACTCGAATTTCAGCGGAGTTGGCAACGTGGGGGTGGTGTGGTTAAGCAGCAGTACAAACAGCTTTGCCAATTTGATTCAGTGCCCGAACCCCGTCCTCTCGGGCCCATTACAGACAGGCCAGATCTTCCCCATCTCTGGGTCCTCGTGAGGCCTTGGAAATTTTCTCCTCCCATAGACTAAGATATCCTCTCTTAGTCTTGGAAGTTCCAACTAGCTAAAACAGGAAATGGGATGGGAATGGAGGGAGTGCAGGACACTGGGAGGTTCTGAGGAGCTTAAGTTATACTGGCGCTTTGGGATTCATAGCACAGGCCCTAGGAGTGGAAGCTAGCTGCAGAGTGAGGGGCTTACAAAAAAGTCCTGTAGCCAAGTATTCCCCTACTTCTTTAAGCTGCTTTTCTAGATTGTAAACCTTAGAAAATGGGAACTTTGGTATTGATTGCTACTACAGATCTCTGGGCATAATCGTAATCAGTTATGGAGTTCTCACTTAATGAACTCACACAACAGACTAAAGAGGCCCCACCTAGCCCAGGCAAGGGCATTGGACTGTATCCCCTACTGGAAGGCTATTTTTTAGTATACCGGATCATGTTTTCATCCCCATTTCCAAGGGCCCTTATATGTGTTGAATAGAAAAATGAGCAAACTGGCACATGAACTAGGACCTGCCTGTGCCCATGCTCACATGTTTCAGTGGGAGAGTTCCAGAAAACCCCACTGTAGGTTTGAAGTTCCAGGAACATGTATAGGTATCCATTCTTGTAGGGGCCCAGGGTGTTTGCTAAGGTGTGTGTTTGTTTAAAGGGTGGGGTTGTGGGGGGGGGGGGGAGGAGAGGGAGGTTGTTTGGTTTCCTCCCCCTGGCCCTTCTGGTTTGTACTGGGAGGTGCTGAATGTGAGGCAGCACAGATGGCTGAGGATTTTACTTAACCAGTTCCTCTAAGCTCCACAAAGGTCACCCGGAGGAAGATCCATTGAGGAATCCATACTGTTCATATAGGCTAGGCTAATCATAAAAACCTCCCCAACCCCAGGAACATGCAGTTTTGAGGATTGACTGTACGGCAGTCTCAGTGCCTAAGTCTCTCAGCCTGGCCAACTCAGGGCTAGGAATGACTAAAACAAAGGTCTGGGCTCCATCTAGTCTAAGAGACCTAGAGTAAACCAGAAACTCTATCCCACTAACCTTCATATACAGCCAAAAAAACACCTACCCATCCCTGAAGACTGCCTAAGAGTAATTTTTCCCCCACCCCCACCACAGCAAGGCTAACAGGCTTAGGGCTTCATCCTGAACTATTCTTAGAGCTCTTCAGCCATATACCTGCCATTGCAACTCTACAGACACAAATGTAAACACACAGGTGGATACACGTAAATGTTCTACAAGCTTCTAGTGGCTGAGCCCAGCCTCTTGAAAGGATCAGGGATACTGACTTGGTATCACCCCTGCTTTCCATACTTTGGGTTGGATGGGAAAGGGGTCTGGAGTGATGGCAGGACAGCAGGAAATGCCAAGTGTGCAGGGTAAGTTGGGCTCCCCCATCCTGATACTGTCTCCCTGGCTCTAGTTCAAAGGGCTGCTGGGAAGCAGAGTTAGAGGGTCCCTAGGTCAGGGGCTTGGGTGGACATCCTCATTCTCTATCCCTTCATGGTATTGGGGGCACCATTGCCACCTGGTGGTCATATTTGGGAATCAGAGAGCTAAACAAAAAAAAGCCAAACTAAAACATCTTTTTAAATAAAGGTGTAAAAGTGTAATGGGTAGGGTGTCTTTAGGGAATACTAGGACCTCTGGTGTGAGGGCTGTTCATCCACCTTTGTTGTCCAGGACTCCACTGTCACCCGTGGCTACAAGAAGCTGTAGCATCTTCAGCTGCCACACCCCAATAAACTATTTCAACAGATGGCTAAACCATGTTGAAGGTGACCAAGGGGTCTCTAGCCCTTCGGTGAGTTAAGGGAGTGTCTATCCCAAGTATGTGATGACTTCCCTGGTGGAATGGCTGGAGAACAATTTGTTCCAATGGCCATGAAGGCTGCTAAAGGAGGCAGTGTGGAGCCCTTAGAGCTTGATCAGACATTGCTGATGCTAAGGTCATGCAATGCATCTCAGGCCATCACCAGTCATCTTGATTTTGTTTAGACATTGGACTCCTATGGCTTTCGGAGAGTGAGGATGATGACTATATGCAACTCTGCCTCACTTAACTCTAATTTATGCTCAAAAGACACCGCCCATACTATTTTGCCATTTTAGCCAAATTTCCAGCTGAAGAGGAGGTTTTTGAATGCCATCAGGTTCCTCTTGTGTGGCAAAGTGCCTGGTGTTAATTCTGTCCTAGCTGAGATTTACAAGATGGGGGCCACTGCTCATACAAAAGCTGACAAAAATCTTCCATGTTATGTGGCAAGAGTGTCCCGCAGGAGTTCAAGGATGTTTCCATTGTCCATCTCTATAAAGGTAAAGGAAATAGATTATCTTGTGAAAATCACAGGAGAGTCTTTCTCTCAGACAGTGCTGGCAAGATTCTTGCCAAAGCCCTCCTTAATGGGCTGATGCTTCACCTGGAAGATGGTCATCTACCCAAGAGCCAGTGTGAGTTCAGAAAGGGCCAAGGAACAGTCAGTATGAGCCTGAAAACTCCAGGAGAGATGACAGGAGCAGAATAGACATCTGTCTGTACACAATGCTTGTCAATCTGACCAAAGCCTTTTGTCAGTTATGAAGGTTCATGGAAAATTATGGCAAAATTTAGTTGCCCAGAGTTTATCAGTAATGAACATCAATTTCATGATGGCATGCTCACATGAATTCTGGATAATGGACAATGCTCTCAAGCTTTCCCAGCCACCAATAGAGAAACAAGGGTGTGTGCTTGCTGCTCCCATGCTTTTGAGCATGTTTTCGGCAATGTTGTCAGATGCTTTCAACAAGGATGAAAAACATCAAGGTCAGCTATCACACTGATGATAAATTATTTAACTTAAAAAGGCCACAAGCTAAGACTAAAGTGGAGGAAAAGTTGGTGTGTAATTTTTTGTTCACAGATTGTGCACTGAATACAGCCTCTGAAGCTGAGATGCACAAAGTATGGATTGATTTTCTTCCACTTGTGCTAATTTTGGCCTAACGGTTAACACCAAGAAAACACATGGAACTATTGGTTACAACAAATGGAAGAAATTTTGAATATGATGGATAAGCTCGCTTGCCTTGGCAGTATACTTTCTAGGGATGTACATAGATGATAAGGTTGATGCACACACTACCAGAGCTAACTCAGTGTGTGTGAGGTATCAGACTGCCTACCAAACTGAAGTTCTACAGAGCTGTTGTGCTGACTTCATTATTATATGCCTGTGAAACCTGGACAGTGTACTAGCACCCTGCAGGAAACATTAGTGTTTCCATTTGAATTGTCCTAGAAAGATTCTGAAGATCACCAGGCAAGGTGAGGTATCAGACACTGAAGTCCTTTCTTGAATTCACCTGCCAAGCATTGAAACTCTACTGCACAGAGCTCAACTCTGATGGACTGGACATGTTTGAATGCCAAAAGTAGTTTTGCCTAAAAGACTATTTTACAGAGAACTCGCACAAGGCAGATGCATACATGGAGGTCAGAAGAAGCAATCAAGGTCTCTCTAAAGAACACTGAAATGTATTTCATGACATGGAAGACAATAGCAAAGAACTCCCCCAGCATGGCATGCCCTCATCAGAGAAGGCACTGTGCTCCGTGAGCAAAGCAGAATTGCAGTAGCTCAAAAGTAAAGCGAGATGTACAAATTTAGAGACATCTCCACTCAGATGTTCGTGCAAACTATTTGTGCCTGACCTGTGGTAGTCTTCCAAACTCATATTGGTCTGATCAGCCAGTCAGACATACTATACCTTAACTCCAACATAATGATGTCATTTTGGTCCTCTTTGAGAACTAAGGACAATAAATAACAACCAAAAGTGTGAAAAAATAGGTTTATTTTTCTAGAGAAAAGCCCTATGACTTCAGCTTTCTTCATGGCTGTTGACCACCTCCACTGGGATCAGAATCACACACTGTTCTGAGGGATGACAGTCATGCTGTCTCTCCTGGGACTGCAAACTCTTGACTCCCATACCAAGGCAGGTGAGGGGGGACATTCCTGCTCAGCAACTCCAACAAAGGTAAGGCACCAAGCTCACAGCTGGATCTCTCCTCAAAATGGTGTGTTCAACCCCATAGCCTTTACAATGCTCTCACCATGGCTGTCAGGGGGGAGGGGTTTGGGCTGTTTTGTCCTTCTGCTTCCCAGGTGCTCCTCCCCCTTTCCTAGAGGGAGGCTTTTGGGGGTCTAGTTCATTGTCTTTGACCTTCTTGAGGCGGGCCTTGCCTTTGGTTGAGGGTGAGAATGTCAGTGAACTCTTACTGAATTCCAGGGGGAAGACACCCACATCCCCATCAAAACGATTCTTAGCCACCTGTAGGTAGCGTTTTCCTGGACCTGTTGCCAGCTTCTTGTCCTGAAGGATCAACACGTTGTCTGCTTCCTGGCTGGCCTGGGAGAGTGGGATTGATAGGGGAGGGTCACGTGGATAGAATAGGGAACAAAATGTATTAGAGTAACAGGGAATAAGTAAATGAAGGGAAAAAAAGGGAAAAGAAGTAAGAATGAGGGGACAGGTTTTAGGGGGTGCAGATAAAGACAGGGGATTGTTACTATGCGTACATCTTGCCAGTGGAAGGCTTATACTATAGAGGATCCTACAGCATACCTAAGTCTATACTCCATTCCTCTCATCTACAACAAGGTGTATATCTCCAGAATACAGACCTTGGCTGAACCAAAGATAGATGCCGTTTGCAGCTCTCTGTCACCATCCTCTTTCCGGGGGTGAATGACCAAGGTTACATGGCAATTGTTGTCTGTGGCAAACTTGCGGAAGGCTCCTACAATGTAGTCTTGGGCTGCAATCCTGCCATCAGCACAGGAGGGGTAGAAGGTTATCGATCACTGGCAGAGGAATAAGGACAGACAGACCCACACTCTCCCAAGTTACCCATCATGAAGACTCACAACAGTCACAGACAACATTCCACCCCAACCCATCCCACTTATGCTCGCTCCTTCTGCCTCAGAAAAAAAGGTGCACACACACACATGCACACAAGCTTGTGTGTGTATATAATTCCTATCCCATTTCCAGGATGCCCAGCTTGCAGGGAGGAAAAATGATCTTTGAGTCCCAAAAGATACATGTTCAAACTTGTCCCAAGTTTGAGGGTTGCCCCCACAGCCTTTTCATTGATAAGACCAAGACTGAGGGAGGGGATGGGATGGGATGTTACCTATCTGCAGAGAGTTGCTCCTGCCCCATCATGAACTGCAAGTTGTCAATGATCACATGACAGATATCATAGACGTAAACAGCATGTTGCATTGTGTCCACCACGGTCCTGGGGGAGGGAGGGTGCACACAGGAAGAGGGGGAAAAGATCTGTAATCACCAACATATAGTGTATCCATCAACCAGCATCCTTGGCATGATGGCCAATCTGAGAAGTCCTGAAGCTTCAGCTAGCAACTTCAGCGCTCCTTCAAATCACAGCAATCTGGACCTGAAGTCAGGTCAATCAAAACTTGGTTTCTTACCTGACACTCTGTTGCCCATGGAAGGTCATAAAATACAGTGCCAAATCCTCAAAGCGGTCAGCCCACTCATCATACTCTTCCAGTCTTTCCTCAAGCCTTGCCATGGCAAACTGGGTCAGCATGATCCTGGCCAGTCGAACATTGCTGATCTCAAAGCTACCCCACAGTGTGTTCACTCCCTGTGTACATAGGTCCAGTGCGTATTCACTAATGAATGTTGTCTTCCCACTGCCTGTTGGTCCTAAGGGTTACATGACAAAGACATGTTTGAGAAAGGACTTGGGGATCATCACCCTCAAAGCTGAGGGCACAATCAAGTGTTTACTATTCTCATCCTGACACTCTGCCCGTGAAATCCCCAACCCCTATGCCAATGAAATCCCCTTTGAAGACAGCCACCTTTTCCCCCAAGTGAGAATGGTCAAACCCATTTTTAACATGGTCACCTGTGAAGACAGTAAGTTCGCCCTTTCGATGGCCCTTCAAAAGTCGGTTGAGGTCAGGGAAGCGTCCCCAGCGAACTCCAGCCACCTGTTCCACATTAGATAGTTCTCCCAGGACTTCTTCCCTCAATTGCCGGAAAGACACTATAGACTTGTGGCCAGCAGGCAGGGCTGACCGTAGTATTCTCTGCAGATTCAAGCCCTGGGTCAGAGCTTCTAGGGGACTGGGACGTTTGTCTCCTGGCCTAACCAAGGAGCATCGTTTGGGGTTCAGCTTTCGAGCAAACAATTTGGCAGCCTCCCATGCCCGCAAGTCATTACCCAGCCACAGTACAATTCGCCGAAACTGTTCCAGGTAGGGGAGTAGGATAGGGGGCAAGCAGGCTATCCCTCGGGGTAGTGCCAGTGTGGGCAGCCCTGTGGCCTGATGCAAAGCCAGGCTATCCAGCTCTCGACTGGTCAATACCACTTCCACATCTCGAAGGTTGATCAACGGCAGCCCAAATAGGTTATGGTAGGCACTGGGCCGAGGCAAAGTGGTCTCCACATAGCAGACTCCATCCCCCTGACCTACTGCCTTCAGCAGCTTCAGTCCCCTAAGACTCAAGCCCCCTGGAGAAAACCATGGAAAGACCAAGCTCCTGGCACCTCGAAGATAGCGCACGTTGAAGAGCTTCAGTGTAGCATCAGAAACCTTGGCTAGATTGAACACTGTCCGGGCCACCTGAATCTCTTCCTGGTCTGGCAGTTCAGCCAGTGGCACTGCCCGATCCCAGATCCTCAGCACATCATTACTCTGGCTGTCTACAGTCTCACTTCCTTTACCCTCACTAGCCAAGGACCCAGCTGTACCACCCTCCACAGATGCCTGGAAGTCCTCCCAGTTGCCCTCAGCCAGGCTAACAGTGCAAAGGAAGTGGCCTGTGGTCTTATCAATGAAAAGGCTGTGGGGGCGACCTTCAGTCCAGTTCTCTGCCTCTGCACCCCGTGGCCCCAGGAATGGACTGGGTGTGCGCAGGCAGCTGTGCCCATCCTGGAAGGGGATCCCCTGGGCTCGAAGGTACTGCCTTATCTCAGCTGCAGTGACAAATACCACGGGGACTTCAGGGGCTGGCAGAACCTCCTTCCGATAGGGCCTACGGGGAGATCCTCCCCGGGGGAGGCCCCTGCAACCCACCCACATTATGGGCCATCGAAGGGTCAGCAGGGCCCGCAAGGGGTGCCCACTTTGGGGAAAGATCCACATCTCAGCCTGGCTCCTAGGAAAGGAAAGAGGGGCGATACTACCTGAAGCTCCTCAGCCCACCTGGCCTACCATCAATTACACAATTGAGAAGCATTTATTAGGCATCTGCTGTGTGCCAGGCACCATGCTCGTCACGGCGCCCTTTCCCAGTGAAGCTCCATTCTCTCACAGGCTCGCCATTCTCCAAGCCCGCCCTCACTGGGTTCCCCACTTCCTCAGTGCCAGGACCTCCCTACAGCGCCCGCCCTCACTGGGTTCCCTGGCCCACCGCATCTCTACAAGCTACTCCTCCCCCTCTCCAAGGCCATGGGAGCCTTCTCGAGGGAGCGCCCATACATCCCGAAGGGTCTGGTCCGTTCCAAGCTCCGAAACGCCCACGCTAACAACGTGGGAACTAGTCTCGTGCTACAGCGGCCGACCTCGGAAGCAAAACTCTGCGATCTCTAGGGCGCCGGAAGTCTGGTGGCTACGCCCCGCCTCCTCCTTCCAGCGGGCCTCCCCGCTCTCTGACTTTCGGCTCTCGCTTCCTAGGTTCCGGGAGTTTCGGCGTACGGGTCCGCTGTAGTGGCCATGACGGCCCGCGGGACCCCGAGCCGCTTCCTGGGCAGCGTCCTCCACAACGGCCTGGGACGCTACGTGCAGCAGCTGCAACGCCTCAGCCTCAGGGTCAGCCGTGATTCGCCTTCGTCCCGCGGCGCCAGGTGGGGGCCGCGCGCCGACAGTTGACCCCTGACCCTAGAAACATCTTCCCCTCTCCCCTCGAGCCGACCCGGGAAAGGGCCTCGGACGGGGCGGGTCCGGGGCTGGAGGGGTTGGAAGTGCCCTAAGGCGCGCGCGCGTCTCCCCCCACGCCCGCAGGGAGTTTGTGGAGCAGCATGTGACGGACTTTGCGAGGAGGAACCCGGGAGTCGTGCTCTACGTGACGGCGAAGAAATGCCACGTGCCCCAGCTGGTGGCGGAATACCGTGAGTGCAGGGGTCGGGCGGGGGACGGGAGCCGGGGGCCTCGGGTCAGATTTGGCCGCCGGGAGGTGGCGAGCCAGTAGGCGTGGGCCCACGCTCGAGACCGTGACCCGAGCGTCTCTTGCCCGTGGCGCTAGTGAACGGCGCTGTCCAGGAGGTAGCCATCGGTAATAAGACGGCGGAAGAGATTGCCACGCTGATCCAGAAGCTGGCCGACCAGTCCGGTCTGGACGTGATTCGCATCCGGAAACCCTACCACACGTACAACCCGAGTATCCAGGGGCAGTGGCACCCGTTTACCAACAGGCCCCCCCAGCTGGGCAAGGCTGGCATTGCCGGTGGTCCTAACCAGAAACCCCAATAAAATCTACTTATTTCTGCGGAGCCATCGTGCTTCTTGCGTCACCTCATCTTTCCCAAAGGACATCGTCCCACCATGATTTAGGGACCTATAGAAAGAGCCCTGGGTTTGTAACCAGGTTTGGTTCCCAGAAGCGCCTGTGTGAACTTAAGCTAATCTGGTGCTTCCTTTGCACTATCACACTTGGGAGACTTATGGGTTCCTTTATGTATTTGTTTTCCAGGTCTGTATATTTAGCACTGACCTCTCCTGAATTCAGGTCTTCTCACATCTCGGGCTGCCTTTTGGACATCCTCAATGAGATGTCTCAAAAGCATTTCATATTCAGTATGTCTAAGAACTCTATCTTTACCCCTGAACTCTTCCCATCTTCCCTCTTACTACACTTGTGTCACATACCCATTCTGTTTTCAAGAGGTGTCATTTCTACATTCATCACAGCCATCTCTCTCAGCTCACGAGGGGCACCTTCCTGAACCAGGCTCTCCTCACCTCAGGCATGCCTGGGTTATTAGCAGCAGCCTTCTGATTGGCCTGCCTGACTCTTCTGCCCCATCCCCCAAGCTGCCAAAATGGTTTTCCTAAAGTACAACTCTGACCGTGTTTCACCCCCACCCCACTCAACAGACTACAGTGAGTCCGTGTGCTCTAGGATCAAATAGAAATCCTTCCTATTCTGGTCGGGTCTTGCACTTCTTCCTAGTACTGCATACTCTGCCATGCTCCATGCCTCTACACTGGTTGTCCTCATGCATGGAATGCTCTCCCTCACTTTCTGAAAGGTCTTTTCCTGCTGTGTGCCCAGCTTTAGTCTTCGGTTATTTTCTGTCTGCCCTGTACACATCTTGTACCTACCTAGTTGTTTGCCTCACTAGGTGAGCTCCTTTAGGGCAGGAAAAAACAGCATTTCTACCTTTGTATTCCACATTTTAGCTCCAAACCCTTCCTTTTCCTTATCTTTCAGATGTCAATATTAAGCATAAAGAAAACTTCAAGGTTCCATTTAATTCTAAATTGACTGTGAGATGAATTCTGGAACTTCTTATAATCTTTTCCACCTCCCTGAGGGAAGCCATCAGAAGTTTGGTCCTGGATTCTTAGAACCTGTTCGGGTTTGCTCCCACCCCAGAGCCTCCTGTAAAGATTAAAAATGTAAAGCTTATGTGGGTACTTGGTAACAAACTCAGCACAT
Source organism: Pseudochirops corinnae (assembly GCA_028646515.1). Lineage (NCBI taxonomy): Eukaryota > Metazoa > Chordata > Mammalia > Diprotodontia > Pseudocheiridae > Pseudochirops > Pseudochirops corinnae. The sequence goes on from JAQQSV010000038.1 coordinate 133,419, forward strand.
GTGCAAGTGCAGGCCTACATTACTTTAAGATGGGCTGACCATGTCATGAACTGGACACAGATGGAAGCTAGGAGGTTATTAACCTTTCTCCTGAAGGGCTTCTTGTTCCTCGAGCCCAAGTTCCCTCCCAGTTATCTCTGTCCTAAGCCTGTCCACGTGGGAAGGGCACCACAGGCCAGAACCCAGACAGCTGTACTGAGATCACTCTTCACCTGAGACCATGGGGAAAGTCTGCTGTGCTCTGGGAGTAGATCTTATTAGAATGTAGAAATGACACCTCTTGAAAACAGGTAGGGGGCAGATGCTGGCAGCAAGACATTTGTTTTATTTCCCAGCAGGCTGAGAAGTACCATGTTCTGAACTAGACAAAGACAACAAGGTTTAAAGGACGATATTTACTGACCAAAAGAAAGGAAGTGGAGAGATGAGCCCATGTCCCACCCCCACCCCCCAAGCTGAGCTTCTTGCTGTCTGCCCTCTGCCCTACTTTGTCCTCCCCCTGGGGGCTAGTAATAAAATAGAGCCCTTCCACTGTTCTCATAATAAATACATTCGGCTTGGGGGAAGGGAAGGGTTCATGGTGCTGTTTGAAGGGCAGTAAAAACATGGTAGTCCTGGGTTCTCTCCCAGCATCAGTATTAACAGTCATCCTGGCCCAAAGGGGTTAACAACCTCTGTCAGGGGTTTTTGATTGTCCCACCTCATCCTGGGGTCTTACACCTTCACTGACCCAAGGACTCCTGCAGCACCACATTGAAGTAGGACAGAGGCAGGACCAAGGAATCCCATCTCCCAGCCTGCCTACTACCTGCCCTTTGCATAGTTCCAGTGGGAGTGAGAGGGAGATGGTCTCAGGGAGTCACTCCCATGAAATGTTCATGGACCAAACATGTCAGAAACAGATTGGGGACCCCAGGCAATGAGGGGAGGGACAGTGCAGCCACCATCTCATTCTTGGCAGGGCCTGGGGGGCTCAGAGTGTGCATGTGGAACCTTGTTTATAAGCATGTATAGGTGTGAGCAGAAGTGTGAGGTGGGCATGGAGAAGACAAGTGTCAGCTATGTGCTGCTTCTCAGTGCCAAACTTGGAGACAAAGCCCTGAGCCAGGGTGGGGATGGTGGTGTTATCACAGAGGACTGGGGTTGGAAGGGCAGAACTGGATGGGATTGGACAGGGTATGTGCCCCTCTTAAATGGAAGAAATACAACCCAAGTGTACTTATGGGAAAAGGGGAGGGTGTATCACCTAGGCAGACACACACGCCCACCAGACATACTCCCTCATACACATGCACACACGCAGCTCAGCTGGTTGCAATGCTAGACTTTCTAGCCATCACAGAGATGGGCTGCTGGGCACAGTGTACTGAACAGGGTCTTGGACTTCTCCAGTCACCATTAGAACTCAGCACCGAGGCAGCAGGTGGGAAGCAGACAGCAAACATGGGAGACTCTGCTGCAGCTGCCCTCTGCCCTCAGCCCAACATGCAGCTGCAGTGCTGGAAAGAGACGGGGGCTCTCTGAAACAGCATAATCACTGGGCAGGAGGCCCTGTCTACATGCCAACTGCCCCCTTGTGTCTTCTCAGCTTGGGAGAAGGAAGTTGTGTAATTCCAGCTACCTCCCACCCCTTCTTTTGGGAATCGGGGGTGGTGCTCCACAAACAGACCTACCTCTCTGTAGCTCACTTTGAGGTCACAGGTTCTGCAAAGGGTGGTTGAGGGAAGGCTAAAGGTCTAGGGGCCTAGACCCCTGACCAGTGGCCCCATTCAATCATTCTGGAGGATGGTCTCAAGAGGGACATGAGAAGACATTCTGCTATGTGGTACAGGACAATGATGACCTGGGCCCCTGTAGTAGGAGTTGAAGGGTAGGGCTAAGGCCTAGAAGGCTAACGGCTAAAGGACCTGCTTGAACAGAGGGCATCAGTCTGGAAGTCAGCTCTGGAAGGCTGGAGAGGGTGAGTTAGGGGCAGGAAAGCTGGTGGAGACTGGGGGGAGGGAAAGGAAGGACCTAGGCCAGAAGGCCAGGGCCAGAGATCAAGGGAAAGGGGAACTGGGTGGGAGGTAGGAGGGCAGCTTAGACAGAGCTCTCATCCAGCCTCTCCACCAGCTGTGTGTGCTTCCGTTTCTCCAGAATTCGGCTGAGCTCCTCTGTGAAGGAGCAAGGTAGAGTAGGTGCCCGGTCCTCATTCTGCTGCAGTAATACATAACTGTTACCATTCATTCTCCTCAGACGGCTGGGGAGTGCAGCCAGCCCATTGGAGAGCTCAGTAGGGGGAGGAGGGGGAGGAGGAGGAGGAGGTGCTGGGGTCCCCTCCCCAGGAATTATCCGGAGACCACCCCCGTCGGGTCCTCCTGCCCTGTCTGTTCCCTCTTCCCCTTCATCCTCCTCCCCAGGGCACTGACCAGAGACTGTCTGCAGCTGGACAGCAGAGCCCCCTGCCCTGCCAGTACCTCTAGCCAGTGAATACTTGCGTCGGCGGCCACTGCCTCGAAGGCAGGCAACATAGAGGAGCGTGGAGGCCAGAACAAGGCAGAGGCCACCCAGGGCTGCAATGATTAACACATAGAGGAGACGAACATCTGAGGTCAGGTGGGCACCAAGGGCTGGTGGACTCAGGTCTGGGGCTAGGGTTGGGGCGGGGAGAGCTTGCTGCACTGTGAGGCCATAGGAGGCCAGCAGGGTGCGGAGCCCGTTCTCCTCCGCATAGCAGCTATAGTGACCGCTATGTTCTGGCCGGGTGTCCATCACCAATAAGCCATCCACACCCACACGGTAGCCATCCCTCCCGTCCAACAGCATCCGACTCCCATTGAGTAGCCACGAGGCCCGGGCCAGATTGGATGGCTGGTCGCAGGGCAGGAGCACATCATCCCCCCTCAGCACAGATCGATTCCTGGATGGCAGATGTGGCTCTGGAGGCAGGAAGGAGATGAAAGCCTGATGGTGGGGGCAAGGGACTGGGAAAGACGCAACGCTGGGGAATATCCTTCACCCTCCATACAGTCTTACTTCAGAAGGCTGCCAGGATGAGAGATTTAGAGAGAAAGGAGAGGTTCCCATTCCTGCTGCTAGGAGAGGAGGTGAAGCCATACCCACACACACTGGCTCCTTACCTGCAGTCACACTGCCCTGGCAACCACGGTTGCCTCTCTCCATGTCCTGGATCAGAGCTGTCCTAGAAAAGAGAAGTGGGAGAAAGCATGAGCAGGTGCACGGCTCACAGATTCTGTCTCCCCAGTAAGAGAAACCAAAGGTTATCTCAATCTGTCTCAAAGATGCTCTCCCTACCCCCATCCACCTAGAGGTCCAAATGAACAATCCCAGCCCCTGGTACCTGTTGGGTGCTGTGGCAGCTTCATGGCAGGCCCGGAAATTAGGGTCCCAGCCACAGTAGGGGTCCCGGGCCAGGATACAATCATAACAGGAACTGTACCGAGAGCATCGGGACAGTGGCAGCTGGACAATCCCACTGGGGGCCCCCACATACAGGCTGTGCTGGGGCCAGAAGGAGTAGGGGTAGTTAGTAACTACCTCTCGTGCCCCACACAGTGAATGCTATGACCCCAGCCCTTTCCCTCCTGGTACTGTTACAGCCAGTGGCAGTGTCACAGGAAGGAGGTCAATTAGGTATGGGGAGTACCTGGGCAAGGGAGATGACCATGTTCTCCACAGGCTGGGGCTCCATGAACACCTGGGCTTCTTCAATAATGTGCATACCAAGGCCCAAGACCACAGCTTTGTGAATCCAGCCATCAGCTGAGAAATTGGGAATAGGAGCAAAGTCAAGGCCCCACCAGGACAACTCCCCCTCAACCTATTCCCAAGAGGAAAAAATTCAGCAAGCTCAGGATGAAGGGGTGGGGTGAATAGGTGATTGGAAGGTAGAAGCAATGGAGTCTGGGATATGTCCCATGACTAGGAGCTGGTAGGGGTGACTTCTGAGAAATGGGTTTAGTGGGGTCAAGAAGAGACTGTCATCTCCAGGGTCACACCTGTTCCCAGGAAGAGCACATCATAAGTCGGGCCAGCTGGCACAGTGACAGGGGTCCCCACAAGCCGAGTATATCTAATGTTCCGCTTCAGCAGGAGGGGGCGCCCCCGGGCTGGCCCCACGACCCTAGCCATGAGTGGGTGCAACTTGACGAAGTCCAGGACAGGGGAGGGTAGGTCCTGAGATGAGTTGTAGCCCCGCCTTCGGAGGCCATCTGTGATGCACTGTGGGAGACAGGGGTTCAGGTGAGGGAGCTGGAGACCCAGAGAAGAATCATCCTAAGGCCTAGTCTTGATGGGTCAGAACCCCCTTCATCTTACAGATGAGGAAATAAACTGAAAGGGAATGACTTGCCCAAATTCATGTAGGTAGAAAATAGCAGAGCTAGAACTTGAACTCAGGTCCTCTGTCTTCAATCCCAGACCACTTTTATCCCAGACTACCATCTCTAAGTGCCCAGACAAGCATCCCTCAGCTGGGAGAAGTTAGGCCCACTCCCACCCCCACCCCCTATCCCTTACCGAGCCTGGTCGGGGCTCTGGCACAGTCCCATCATATCTACCCCAGCGACGTGCACCGTCCTGGTATTCCATGTAAGGGCCAGAGAAGGATGCCTGGACATCAGACAGGTCATAACGACAGATGGCTGAGGCCTCTAGGGTCCTCCTGGGAGGTGGAGGAGGGAGACTGATTCAGATCCAAGAATCAGTCTGCCCTCTCCTCAGCTTTCTGAGATCTAGGACAGAAACCGGAGGGAGGGGGGGAAGGTCCCGCCTCTCTGCCCTTGGACTTTGTGACTGATTGGCCATTACTGAACAGTCAGCTGAGCCACCCCCACTATCTCAGCCATTGACAGAGGTCAACATGCTTGAAATTCCTCCTTTTCAGCCAATCCACCCCCTTAAGTACTCCTCACCAGGTTGGTAGGGCTGGAAGCATTCAGAAATCTGTCCCTGGAATCATTCTGCCTCCCAATACTAGTTGCCCTCTCAGAGGTAGGGTAGTCATCTGATCCAATCCCTGGATTTCCCTCAAAATGACTCCCCAATTCTCAGTTCGTCCCCAAATACTTTAGGGCTCTCCCCACCCCCACCAGGGTTCTCCCCTAGGACTGACCACTGAGCAGCCAGGCTAAATGCTGCATAGAATCGTGTGTGGGCCCAGGAACCTCCATCCAGGTTACAGACGCTACGCAGGGTCTCATATAGGGGGATATGACAGGTCAGCCGGGCCTTCAGGAAAGATGTCCACTTCTTCTGTAGGATTTTCTTCCCACCAAGATCACCCTAGAGCCAGAGGAGGGGTGGGCTCAGCCATCATGATAGGGTCAGAGACTCTAGGGAACCCTTCCATCCCAAACTGCCCTATGTCTTCCTCTGGTCTCAGATGTCTACATTTAGCTTACCTTGCAAACTCGGGCTACCCGGGCTACCCGGTGTCCCCGGATCTGTGAGAAGCCACTACCTTCCTCTGTGGCACGCTCCGTGAAGAAATAGTAGACTTTGTCATCATCTCCCACAATGCTGGCCTCACTTTCTCGGATGAGGACGGAAAATACAAACTCTGCATCTAGAGAGGCAGAGGCATCCTGGACCACCCAAACTGTACCAGGTATCCTCCTCAGACAGGAGATACCACAAATATTTCCTGTACGTTCCCCTTACGTTCATTATTATTCTAAGGAGTTCTCCATGGAGTTTTCATTTCCCCACCTCTAGGGATTTCTCCAAATATATGTAATATACATTAATCTAGAACATTCTGTTTGTGTCTGGGGGCTGGAATGAAGATGTCTCAAGAGGATGACCCAGCTGGGCCTGAAACAGATCATATTTTTAAGTGAGAAAAAGAATAAACAATGGAAACACATGTTCTCTCCCCACCCTCATCCCCATTCACCTCCCTGTCCATCCATCTCCAAATTTTATTTACCGTACCTAGGGTCTAGGTCCTGGGCTTGCCCCTCCATCTTGAAAACTCCAACCAGTCCCAGTCCTTCCAAGCTGCTGCCTCTTCACTTGCTAGGCCCCCAGGTTTTGAGCCTGGCCCCTCTTCTTTACTGGTCCCTAAATGCCTCAGTTACCAACTTTGTTTCCCTCACCATTGAGCCAGTGTAGAGGAGACTCCTCAGTTCGTAGGGAACGGGGATGACGGCTCCGACGAATGTCAGGTATGCTCCGGAACTCATATCTTGTGGCAGTGTAGAGGCCACCATCTAGGGTCAGGGAGACATCAAACACGGGGTAATGTTCCCCATGAGTGGCAGACATCAGCTCTGCAGGGAATGGTGTCACATACACATGGAGGGAACTGTCTGACACAAGCAGAATGTGTCATTCATACCACCCAAATTGAGGGGCATGGTAGCTCTGTGGGGAGATGGTGCTGTATACACGGGGTATCTGACATGGGCAGCACACAGCATCATACTGTGGCAGCACTATACACACACACACACACAAACACACACACACACACACACACACACACAAACAGCACCCACCAACGATCAGCCCTGTGTAGCCCCTGGCTGGGTCATAGGGACACTTCTCCTTCCCCTCCTCAAAGCTAGGGGGTAAAGTGAAGGCTTCAGAATCCTGGAGAAAGACAAACAGCTCAGAATGGGGGTTGGGAGGTGATCAGAAGTTGAAGAGCAGAACTATGGCAAGGCTACAATCATTGGGGCCTCAGAAATGGAGCAGGGAAGTCAAATCCCCTATTACATGGAATTAGGGAATGACCCTTGAATCTGCAAGGGTCAGGAATCAGAGGATGGTGAGTGAAACAGCGATGATGAGGCTTTACATCTGGACCAGGCTAAATGCTGAATTGGGATGGGGCAGGGAGGGGAGGTGGAAGGTCAGGTCAGCCTTACGATGGCAGCACAGAGTGGCTGGAAGGCATGAGTCCCACAAGCATAGAGATGCGTCGCATTCAGACGCTGCAGGAACCGGACATGGTTGAAGCACTCAGTCTAGAGGGGTCAGGTTAGAGGGACAAAGGTGGGGAAGGGGTGTGAGTCCCTGGCCAGGCTAGTGGCTCCTCTCCACCATCTATTCAACTGGAGTCACTCATCCTACCGCCTTGGTGTCCTTGGGCAGCCTTAACCATAATCGTCCTCTGCTGTTCCCTTGGTTTCCCTGACACTTCACTTTCCTAACCCTTCTTCTGCCTCTCTGACCCGTCTTTCTAATTCTATTAATATTCTGATAACTACATTTCAGCACAATTGGTTTCCTTTGAAACCTTATGTATTTTACTTCGTGTATGTAAAACTATCAGGCAGTGTGTGTCCAAGGGCTTCCCACCTCCCCAGATGCCGGAGACCCCTGTGGTACAGAGGAGGTTATGAAGCCCTGCTGTTCCCTTTACAGCACCCCCTTTTCCTCTTCCCATCCTCCAAAGGCAAGCAGCCTCTGAGACTCTATCCCTGGCCTGCTACTCTTCTCTCAGGACACACCCCCCCCAAAGTGATCACAGCTGCTTCATGGCCAACTTCAATAGCCCTCACATACTGCTCATTTCCACCCCTCTAGTTCTCCGGCCCTGCCCACTCTCCTGCGTTCTCCTTGGATATCTCAGTGACACTTCACAATCACTATGTCTAAAATTCATCATCCTTCCCTCAAAACTTACTCCTCCCCCATCATGCTCCTATCTTTGTCAATGCCATTACCATACTTCCAGTTACCCAAACTAATAATCCCAGTGATGTCTGACTACTCTTTAGCTCCCACATCTAATTAGTCACTGGGTCCTGTCAAGTGAACCTCTGCAGTGTGGTCCTTACCGTAAGCCCAGGCACTCATAATCTCTTTCTTACATTGAACTTCTAATGGGTGACCCTGCTCCAGTCTCTCTTCCTTCCATTCACTCAATGGGATATGGGGTTTAGGTGGTTGTAGTGAGGGGTGCAGAAAGGGATAGGGGAGTCTTGCCTACCTGGTTATTTCTTCCCTTCCGGACACATTCACTCTGAGTCTCTGGGGATGCTTCCCACTGGATCTGTGGGAGGGAAGGGAAGAAACTTCTTGGACTTCAGACTCACTACCCAGGGTGGGCAGCATCAATAAAGGACTATTGTGGCAGGGGGAGGCGGAAGAGCAGTGAGGGTGCTAGGTATAGGTATAAGGAAGCCCATGGATTCCCATGGGGGATTTCAGGTAGGATGTTCTTGGATCTAGGTTATGTACAGGGGCCTAAGGTATATAGGGTTCTGTGAGAAGGGGGCAGGGAGTGGAAAGGACTGTGTTAAATAAGGGATGCAGCAGTTTGTATATGGATCTGGAATGCACAGAGGGTACAGGGTGGCTGACCTCACGGTGGGCTCCATCTGCGATGTCTTGGGCATTAAGAGAGAACAAGGCACCCCGTGCCCCTACAAGCAGCCTTCCAGAAGCCTCCTCCAGCAGCAATGTAGAATAATTATGAGCGTGACCTCCAAAGTGTCGGGCCTCTGAGAGCTCTGGGGGAGATGTGGAGGATGGGCATTGGTCCCCAAGGCCCAGTTTCCTTCCAGCCCTCACATAGTCATATTCTAACCCCCAGCTTTGCCTGATCCTATGCTCTTTGCACCTGTAATAGAGGCTTACTTTTGTGTATTTCCATAATGTTATATTGAATTAACCTGTTACTGTTTTTCAAATGACAGGGCATACTTTTTGGCCTATTTGTGTTTCTCTGTCTTTATTTTAGTAGGAAGAGGAGAGGTTAACCAGTGATTATGTAGGAATATGGGTAGAATAGTCTTAATACTCTATCATGCACTCCAGAGACTTGCTGATTGGACAAGTCAGTATGGGCATCGCTATCAGTAAGAGGTTAGTGGGGTCAGCAGGTGATCAAGGGGATCAAGGGGATCAGGGCTCAGTTGGATGTTAGCAATTACTGAGAGAACCTGAGTTGACAGAAGTGGTGAATAAACCTGACCCATTCAGGTTCATTCAATGTGAATCCCACATTGGTGTGGAAGTATCTTGGGTGAGGCCAAAGACTTGGGGCCTCCCAGGGAGTCCAGCACCAAAGGATATGTTCCTAGACTAGAGGAAATCTTGAAGGTTGAGCCAAGCTGGAGAAACTAGGACTGAGGATAAGGTTAGGAAACTTGGGTATCATTCAGTCAGCTTAGTACTGCAAGATTTCCTTTTACAGACCCTTCTAATGGACTTAACTTGGTGTGTTCTTTTGTCCCTTGGCAAACGAACTCTAGAAGACCCCTTTTTATGGACTGAAGTGTGTGGCTGACAGGCACAAGGGAAGGAGCAGATTTTGAACTGGGGCATTCATTTTTAGTGGGAATGGTCAAAGTCAGAGGAATGTTTATTAGAATCAATCACATCAGATAATCTCAGGGTCCAGGGACAAAGAAGGTCACAGGCTTAGAGTCTCAAGATGAGGATAAGAAACTTGGGAAATTTAGACACTAAGAAGGGAAAAAAGCCCTTGGACAGAGGGTAAGGTCTCAAAAGTGTTGACATCAATGAGAAGCTAATAGGGTTCAACCACACCTAAATCTGAATCCTAATTTATCCAGTGCCCCTAGACCTAACCCCTCCCTCCTCACCCAGTCCCCACCTAGCCTCCCTGCCCTCACACCCCAAGCCTCAATGGGATGAGGTCACCTTCACCTTCATAAGGGATAGTTGTCCTTGGCGTGGCATCCAGCTCTCTGGCAGGTCTCCGTGGTGGGGGCCCAGGGGCAGAAGAGACCATAAGGAGGCACAGAAGGAGGGGCGCAAGCCCCTCCCACATCTTCCTAGGGGGCCCAAGGATAGCCCAGACCTAAGAGAGCCCCCAGGAGCCTCCTGAGTGAGGGACTAGGGAAAGAGTAAAGGGGAAGCCAGTGGTGGGGAGATGATGTCACAAAATCATAAGGGGTCACAGTCCAGGGAAATCAGGGCCCTGGGAGTCGTGGTCACATTCAGGTGTCCTGGCTTTCTACGATCCTGTGTCCACAAAATAAAAAGGGAAAAGCACTGTCTCCCCAACTCCAACATTGAGCCTCAGTTAATTCTACAACCACCCTCTTCCTCCACTTCACTCACAAACATACATACACATGAGCACACACACACAGCCCTGGAAATCTGCAAACCCTGGCCCCTCTGCCACTACAGGGGCTTGTGACCCTCCAGCCTCTTCTCTCCCCCTTCCCCAGGTTTTAATTTGTTCTTTTCTTTATTTCTCTCCCTTTGCTCTGTTTTTCAACTATATATTTTAGAATGAGTATTATTAGGAACTCTGCCTATCACGGAATGTTAGCGTTAGAAGGGACTTTACAGATCACCCAGTTCTTATAAAGAGCAGGAAACTGAGGCCTTGAGAGAAGTTGCTGTTTTTCAGTCGTTTCGGTCATATTTGACCCTCTGTGACCCCATCTGGGGTTTCCTTGGCAAAGATACTGGCATGGTTTTCCATTTCCTTCTCCAGCTCATTTTATAGATGAGGAAACTGGGGCAAACAGGGTCAAGTGACTTGCTCAGGGTCACACAGCTAGAAGTGTCTGAGGTGAAATCTGAATTCAGGTATTCCCAACTCCAGGCCCAGCATTCTGTCCACTGCACCATCTAGCCACCCCTAGAGATAAGTACCTTGTCCAAAGACATAAAATGGCACAGCTGGAGTTAAAATCCAAGCTTTTTGATTGCTAGGCTAGGGCTCTGTGCAACATTTACCCCTTCATTCATTCAACAACCATGCATTAATCCCCTACTATGTACAAAGCCTCACGTGTGCCTATTCACACCAAATATGCTGCCACATGCCTACTGGGATGGATTCATACATCTCTTCCCATCTGAATGTGAATCTACAAAGTATGCATCCCTATAAATCTGTAGCTGCGTAGCTCTGAGAAGCCTCCCCTGATCTTCAGACAGAGGGTGACTTTTCCCTAGGAACCCCCATAACATACTGCTAAGGTTTCCCCTGGCACTGGTCACTTGATGCTGTGCTGCCTGTCCACGTCTTCTTTTACCCTTGCCCCTAACATCTTCGGCTGGACAAGAGACCCCCAAGGGCAGGACCTTGTGTGGTTTCCTCCACAGACCAAACACTCAAAAAATACTTGTTATCACTATAGTAATAGTTAACCTTCAGATTCAATTCATCAAGCACATATTAGGCATCCACTCTCTGCAAGGCACTCTGGTGTCTAATATAGTGGAAACAGAAAGAAACGAGACTCAGAATCTGCTCTCAAGAAACGTGACAGTCTAACAGAGGAAAGGTCCACACACAATGACCCACAATATAAGAGAGAGAAAGATAGGTACGAAGGGGAAGTTCAGAACTAGAGAAATCTTACCTGGGGGATGAGGGGATTCAGGAAAGGCTTCATGGAGAAGGTAGCACCTGAGATGGGCCATGAAGCCAAGGGAGAACTTTAACAGAAGGAGAGGAGGATGAAGTCCACTCCAGGCACGGGGACAGCCTGAGCAAATACAAGGAGACTTGAGTCAAAGTAGAGCATAGGGAGTGTTTTACCCACAGCCCTCTTCTCATCCTGTGAAGGAGGTTACTCAAGCACCATTATTTTAGGAAACTGATGGTCAGAGAAGTTTAGTGACTTGTCCAGGGTCCCATAGGCTCTACATTCAGTACCCTTTCTTCTCTACTGCAGTCCCTGGCTGAATTGCATGTGTCTATCCATGTATGGATTATTTTTATATACGTAAGCCCGTGCACACTGAGGTCTGTACAGGGGGCCAAATTAAAGGTATATAGCTGGTTGGGGGCTAACATTCCCTGGGGTGAAGGAAGAGGGCCAGCTGGTCTCTGATCCATGTGGGACTCCTAAGGAAAAGAAGTCCAGGATCGTTTAATGATATTTCTCACTCCTCCTTCCCCCCAGAAGGCATGGGGGTGGGCACCTATACGTAAAAGTTCACGGTGCTATTATCCCCAGTTTACAGTTGGGGAAACTGAGACAGATTAAGTGACTTGTCCAGAGTCACACAGCTAGCTAGTGTGAGGCCACATTTGAACTCGGTTCTTCCTGACTCCAGGTCCAGCAACACTCTACCCAGTGTACCACCTACCTGCCTCTATACAAAGGGCAGCCTTGGGGCCTCAATTCCTCTTTGATGGAGGAGTGGGAAGTTCCCAGATGGAGACCTAGGAAAAATTGGCAGAGCCCAAGGGTAATGCCTGGAATCACAGTCAACAGCAATATCAGGACACCATCCATCCCCATAGGCTTTGGTTCTTTCCTGAGTGAAACATTAACCAGCATGCTTTGGAGGAGGGGAAGAAACTGCAGGAATAGCCATGGAGAGTGGGGGGGGGGGGAAGGGAAGTGGGGAAGCAGATCATATGTGTGTGGGGACCAATGGAGTTTAATTAAAGGGCAAAGGTTGGGACGGGTGGAAGATCTGGGGGGTGTGATTGTTTGCTGAGGGAGGGTATAGAGCCATGCCAGTACCATCAGATATGGGCAGCTTTGGCCTGGACACACATGTATATATAAACACATACCTGTACACAAACACATAGATGTGTAAGGCATGCACATGTAAGTGCAAGTGCACAATGTACGTATGTACATACACATGAGGACACAAGCACACATTCATGTTCTGATGTGTATGTAAATATCCACAGATACAAACAGTGAAGAAAGGGCTAGGTGGACCCAATCTTCCATGAAGAGGGGAAAAAGGATAGGAATGAGTCAGGAACAGAAAAGCAGGGATGAGGAATGGGACTAATTTAAAAAGGTTAGGCTTCTTTCCCCAGGCAGGGCTACTGGGTCGGGACCGAAAGTCACCAAAGCCTCCAGAGCAATAACGTACTGAAATTGTTCTTTGAAATTCTGAGAACAGGCTGTCTCTCTCAAAGGGCCCCTCTATCTGCAGAGGAAAGGTCAGTCACAGGGACTGAGAAGCAGCACTTCCAACCAAGTGTCCTGAGAGCACAGCCCAGCTTTCCTCGGGCTAGTTACAGTTCTGGCAGCGTCTTCCCCTCACCCCGACAAACCTCACCCCCAGGGCAGGTCCCAAGGTTGCATGAGGCCTTCTGAGTTTGGGGTCTGACCGCCCCCCATCCCCCAAGCCTCCTCCAGCTCCTTCCTTACTAAGGTGAGCATCTCGGAAGCCCTACTCCCGGGTCCAGTCCTCTCGGTGGCCCAGGTGGAAAGAGGTCAGCAGCCCCTTGACGTCCTTCAGGGCGTTGGGTGGATGCCCCCAGGGGGGCTGATTGCACTCCCCCAAAACCATCGCCCGGCCCAGGGGGGGCCCTAGGTCCCTCCCGACTACCTGGGGCTCTCTCCTAACCTCAATTTCTCCCGCTGCAGTTTGAGGACATTTTCTTCTCTTTCTGCTCTCTGGGGCCTGGACGTAACCCAGATTTGGGGGAAGACCCTACCTAGTCCACGGGGCCCTCCCAGTGCCCAGCATCCTCGCAGACCCTTGCCCCTTCCGATCTGCAGGTACGGCTCCCCGCCACCGCGGGCGGGCCGGAGCGGGAAGGCACCCCGGCCCGGGCCTCTCAGTCCCCACCTGCTGCGGCTCCGCTCCGCTTCCGCCTCCGACCGCAGTCCCCGGCCCGGTCCGGCCCGTGCACCTGCGGCCTCCGCTCCGGGCCGGACCGAGGCATCCAAGCCGGCGAGGCCCACCCCTGCCCCCAGCCCAGCCCCCGGAGACCGCTGGTAGGAGGGTCGACACCCCCCGCCCCCACCCACCTTTCGGGTCCTAAATCCGGGTCCATAGCGACACGGACACTACGGCTCCAGCTGCACAGCCCTGGCCCGGAGGGGGCGGGGCCGGCTCGGGGGCGTGGCCGGAGCGGCGCCTGTGGGGCGGGGCCGGGGTGAGGGGTAAGAGGGCGGGGCTGGGAGAGAGCCTACTACCTTCGCTCCGCGGGACGTCGGGCCTCGCCTCGGAAAGCTCCCGCGACCCGGGGGTCAGGGCCGCAGCTCGGACCACGCCTCCCGCCCCAGCCGGCCGCTCTGGGCACCTACTGTACTTGACCTCGTGGGCGGATAGGCTTCCTCAGGCACCGGGGGCCCTGGGCTTCTCCAGCGCCGGCTCCGGGCCGGGCCACTGGGTCGGACCGGCTTCGAACCCCTGCCCGCGCCCCGGCCGGTGTGAGAAAAAGCGTGGGCCCCAGCAGGCCTCCAAGCATCCGCTTCGTCGTCTAGGGGCCGCGACCTGCGCCAAGGAGAGCCCAGCGGGCACGAATCTTAGGTCACTCGCTCGGTCGTTTGGTCCCGGAGCACAGACCGGAGCCGCATTGGTTCTTTTCTCCCGGTGTCTCCAGGGACCTCGCACTATTGTTCATCGGAATCTCTGCATCGGAACTGCGCCCCCTGGTAGCTTGCACTGCCCCTGCACTTTGGCTTAGATCTTTCACTTTGGTCCTAATGGGGAAACCGAGGCAGGAGACCATCGCTAACCCAGATCGGTCCCGGGCCCGCATCCAGGGGGGGAACTTAATGGCTTATTGGAGGAGCCATTCCTGTCATCCCCACCCCCATCCCCACCCGTTTATAAGGCCCTGAGATAGGATTCCTGGGGTCATAAGCTTGAATTCCCCTTGGTTTTTTTTTTTCTTCGGACCCGCCTCAGTCTTCGAGCCCCACCCCCGCTCCACTTGGCCAAGTTGGGGGTCCTCATATAGAGAAGTCATGAGAGGAAAGCCTTGTCTAGTGAAAAGAAAGAACACAGACAGGGCTTTGGAATCCGGGGTCCTAGATTTTGCATCTTGCTTCTGGATCTTTCCACGGGGGAGATCTTGGGCAAATCACCTAATTTCTACATCTGTAAATAAATGAGGGGATTAGACTAGAAATTCAATAACTCGTCGTCTTCCACTGCTTAATCTATGTTCCTTAATCATTGAGCCTCTAGACTCCCTCCTCCCCCCAGTGATTTTGTACATTAACCAGTCCTAGAAAATTAGGACTATCTTCTCCCTGGAGAATCCCCTCCACAAAAAAGCCGACAAGATATTCCCAGCCTTTGCTGGAGGTCTAGTGAAGGGGTAATAGCCCAAGACAATTCACTTCTTGGATGGCTGATTGTAGGAAATTCTTCCTTACAGCCAAGCTAAATCTGCCTCTCACAACTTTTCTCCCTTGCTCCGAGTTCGATCTCATGGGGTAAGGAGCAGAAGGTCTTAGCCTTTCTTCTGAATGACAGACCCCTTCTGATACTTTTAACATCACATTCCTGCTGTTTTCTCTTCCAGAATCATGAGTTCACCTGTAGATGTAAGCCAGCCAGCCGCTGGAATAGAAAAAAGGACCTGAACACCTCCCATTCCCATGGAAGACTTATTAAAAAAAAATTCTCCCACTTAATAACTTAAATACGCCTTTAAAAATCATTTCCCAATATACCACTCCCACAATCCTCCTTTGCAATAAAAATGCGTAACTACCCCCATCTTTCTCGAGTATGTTGTGTATGGGGGGTGGGGTTGAGGGTGGTGACAGTCTGTTTCCAGACACACATGGGGAATGCTGCTTCTCTGGATAACCATAAGCACAGATATCTAACCTTTACTAAAACCCCCAGATTCCTAAAACAGTAAGAGATGACATTCAGGGTGAAGTGAAAGGAGCAGAAGCAAAGTAGAAATGTGAAAGGGTTAGATTGAGCATGATTAAATGGAGGAGCCTGGGGAAACGAGAATAAACTTTGGACAAGAAATGGGGGGCCAGATGGAGGGTTCTATTTTTTTATCTAAAAGACATCTAACCCCACTGCTTTTACATTAAGAGGAAACTGAGTTCCAAAGATGGGAAGTGATTGCCTAGGTTGCACAGCAATATTTGAACCCAGGTCCCAAATCAAATTTGGTGCTTTTGACTATAATGACAATTACCTTAAACCTAGACTCAGAAATTTAGACTTGGTGGTGTTAGGAAAAAGGGAAATGGGGAGATGCTCAGAGGAAAATCGTGTTTATGGTAGGTAATCCCAGCAACGACAAGCTCAAGGACCTACCAGAAAGGTTAAGCCCCAAGGGAATAAAAGTCTAACTGATCTGCTCCATTGTGAACTGACTCAGGTTCACTGACTTCTGTGCAAGAACTGCTTGCTAGGATACTGTAGGACCTAGGGTGGTTGAAAAATAAACAGGGAGAATCGGGCTTGGGGCTACAGGCTTTGGCAACAAAAACCAAATCTTCACTTTATCAGGGAGCAGAATGGCTAGAGCAATAGGCTTGGAGTCAGGAAGACCAGAGTTCAAATTCAGCCTCAGACACTTACCAGCCATGTGACTGTGGCCCAAGTCACTTAACCTGTCTCATTTTCAGTTGATTTTTTTTTATTTTTTTATTTTTTGCTTTTTGGAGGGCAATTGGGGTTAAGTGACTTGCCCAGAGTCACACGGCTAGTAAATGTGTCAAGTGTCTGAGGCCACATTTGAACTCAGGTCCTCCTGACTCCAGGGCCAGTGATCTACTCACTGCGCCACCTGAACCAGTCTCATTTTCAACAGTAAAATGGGAAATGCTAACAGAACCACCTACCTCACAGGTTTGTTGTGAGAATCAAATGACAATACTTGTAACCTGCTTAGTACACTGCATGGCAATGTAATAATACATGGTTAATAAAGGTTTGTTTCTTTCCTTCTTTACATTTTTTAAAATTCAGGAAAATCTGCAATATCACTGCTTGATAATTACTTTTGAATATTTGACTTGTTAGGGGAAAACAAGGCTTATTACTGGATCTGATTTCCAAGCCAAGCTTTATATCCTATAGGTAAAGAAAAGATATTATTAAAAACAACTTCCTCCAGAAAGCTTCCCCTAATTGCTACCCACTTCCTCAGGCTATTTCTTTACCAAATCATTTTAGCCTTTATTGTCTCAGTCTTTTAGATGAGAAGTACTTTGTGGTCCTAGAAAAACACTAGACTAAGAACCAGAAAGGTTGGGTTCTACTCCTAATTGTGCATATGAATCACGTAAATTCCTTTGGGCTTGTTTCCTCACCTGTAAAATGGGGAAAATACCTAACATTTATCTCTGTAGTATCACACAAACTGTTCCAAGTGCCTTTCCCACAAAAAGCCTGTAAGGTAGGAAGTATAAGCATTGTTTCCATTTTACAAATATGAAAACTGGTTCAAATGCCAAGGAGTCATGTCAAATGGTCACCTGCTCAAAAAGAATTAATGGAACTTTAAAAAGATTTTAAAAATCAAATGAGACTGAGAGAAAAAAAGGAACAATACAAGAAAAACAAGAGTATGCAAAGAAAGTCAATCAATTAGAAAAGGAGATCCAAAATGTTAAGGAAGAAAATGACTCCTTGAAAATCAGAATTGGGCAAAGGGAAGCCAGCGAAGTTATAAAAGATCAAGAAATAATAAAAATATAAAGAATGAAAAAACCGAAATGAACATGAAACTTCTTATAAGAAAAACAACTGATCTGGATTACAGATCAAGCAGAGAAAACATAAGAATAACAGGATACCTGAAAGCTATGATCAAAAGAAAAGACTCTTGATACAATAATACAAGAAATAATTAAAGAAAATTGTCCTGAAGCATTAGAACAAAAGGGGAAAGTGGAAATAGAAAAAAAAAAAAAACAAACGATCACCACCTAAAAGATATCCTAGGAGGAAAACTAATAGGAATATCATAGTCAAATTCCCAAACTCCCAGCTCATGGATAAAATATTACAAGCAACAAGGGGGAAAAATTAAATATGGTGGTGCCACAATCAGAATTACACAAGACCTAGCAGCAGTGACACATAAAGACCACAGGTCTTGGAACACTCTAGATTGAAGAGCAAAAGAACTGGGGTTCTGTGGAAAATATATCCAGCAAAGCTAAGCATAATCCCAAATGGAAAAAAAAAAGGAACTTTTAATGAACTGTCACTTTCAGGACTTTATTAAAACAAAACAAAACCCTGAACTTACTAGATCTGACATACAAGAGCCAAGAGAAATATAAGGTACATACCAAAGACTTAATTACAAGGGACTCAATAAGAACACTGTTTACCTTTATGTATGTAAAACATAAAACATATGTCTAAGATTGTTATTAGCAATTAGGCAGTTCATAAGAAAGATTGCGGTATGATATGACTTTATATGACTAAATATGATATGACTGAGTATAATATGACTTTATAAAGTAAAACTATTTAGGAACAGCTAAAAAGAGTAATTATTTCATACAAATGGGGGAGGAAGAACCAACACAGAGTAATTAGATGGGGAGGAGGGCTGTTACTTCTAGAAAGCTATTTTCATCAGGAATGGGTTCAAAAGGGAACAATACACATGTATAAAAGTCTTCTAAATTCAGAAAGAAATAAAATACTAAGGGGATAGGGAGGAGAGGAAAGGATAAGGGAGGGATCTCTAGAGGGAAGGGTGAGGAACAATGGGGAGATATAAAAGAGTGTTCAGATTAATGAACATAAGTAGAATTTCTTAGGGAAAGCATGTCTGTGTGTGTGTGTATGTGTATCAATATACCTATATATAAGTATATCTGTACTTAATTGTAGCCTTCTGGCAGGGAGTGGAGGAAGGGGGAAAAATAACAAAGTAAAAAGTGCACAGCACAGAACAAAAGAAAACAAGGAAGCAAAGATATATAGCTCTCAACACAATGTGTAGTATTTATTATATAAGCTTTCTTGAAATGGAAATTTATTGCTATGCATTTTGAATCCTCTCATGTTCTGTTGTGCACGATAGGCCTTTTAAAAACATTTGTCTTTAAGTTTATGTTTCTTTTTCTTTTCTTATTGTGTATTTAAGTTTCAGTAATTTACAAAAGCAAAAAAAAAAAATGCCAAAAGTTATCTGAGCCAGAAGTTGAATCAGGAGTTCTCTTTACATTACACCAACTCATGGACTTGTTGGAGCACATGAAAAGGCTTTGAAAATGCTATGTAAGCAGTCAAGCATTTTGAAAGTGAGGCTGTGTTAAGTAACTTGTGCTTTCTTACCTTTAAAGTATTGTTTAAGTTTTATCTTCTCCAAGAGCACTTTGAGATCCAACTAGTGTGTGCACATACACACACACACACACACACCACACACACACACAGACACACACACAAACAGTGTGAAAGGTATGGAAGCAGTTAAAGTAGCTATTTAGCCCTTAATAATTACCACCAAACACTAGAAGCTCAAACTGGAAAAAATGAAGCTTTAATATCACGTAACATACAGGATTTTAAACACTATGTAATACAAAACCTTTGTAAGAAAGGGGGGGGAGAAAGCTTTTTTCTTTCCGGACAGTTGAATTAGTGGGCAATCAGGGGTACAGAGGCAGGAGAACAAAGAGAAGAAAACTGATGATTAATAAAAACCTAACCCCTGCTGGCAGTTTCATCTGACTTGCCACCTGAACCCTGTCCCCAGATCCAGAGATATAAAAAGCAGGAGCCCAAGAGGACTTCCCAAACATTCCTGATACGTCTGCATAGTCTCGTGTAAATGGTTATTTCCTTGTCATTAAACCTTCTTATATTTTAAAAAACAAAATCAGCTCCTTCCCCCAGTTCTCATGAATTCAAGACCCAACTAAAAATCCCATCTTCTGAAGGAAGCTTTTCTCAATACCTCTTAATTCTGTCCTATTAATCTTGTTTCTAGTTTGTTCATACAGAACTGCTTGCTTGCTGTCTCCCTCATTAGAGTATGAGATCTCAAGGGTCAGGACTGTCCACAGTCTCTCTATGTAACTTTCATTAACTGCTCTTTCCATCAACTGTATTTATATGATTTATATTGATGTAAGTTTCAATTCAATTCAAACATCCATCAAAAGCACTTAATAAGGTATGTAAGCACTGTGCTAGCCACTGATCTCAGGGCTCTTATCAATAGATAATACTGATTCAGTTACCATTTTCTACCCGACACATCTGGGGTGATTTCTGCAAATCAAATTTAAACACCTTTTTTGTTTGAGTACTTCTTTGGGAGGGTTTGCTTTTGAAACAATCTTTCCAGTATCACTATTATATTCACTTGGCACTTTCAGCAAATTTTGATTCTTTGCAAAATCCATCTCCAGAGCACAATCAGGCAAAAACTATGGTCTCAAGAAGGCAGGACACAGGACAGTCCTGTGCAAAGAATGCTGATTCAGAAGTCCATCAGGTCTGGCCTCTAATGCTTACTACCTATGTGACCTGGGATGAGGTTTCCTCCTCTGACCAATGAGAGGGATGGCCCAGATGGCCTCTGCGGGTCCTTTACATTTTATTAGATTCACGATCTCAAGATATTTATATATTGACTCCCCCGTAAGAAAGAAGGCACACTTCTTAAGGGCAGATGTTATTTTGTGCCTTTGTCTGAGTCCCTGACACTTAGCACAGTGCCTGGAATATAGTAAGTGATTAATAAATATTTGTTGACTGATTTGGCAGGTAAATTGAAAGACCATTTGTATTAAAACGGGACCCAAAACTTTGTGACTGTCATTTTCCTATTTGCCTTTTAAAAAAAAATGATATATGCAATAATCCTTCCTACTATAGATGTTGAAGTTTAAAAATATTTATTTTTATAATATTCATGTTTATGAGAATTATTAAATAAAAGTTTACCAAAGTGGTTAAAAAAGTCACAGGTCTGGTAGTTTATGTGCTTTGGGGGGGGAGGGGGAGGCCAGGCTATTAAAAAAAACAAAACCACACACTTCTACACAATCCAGCCTTCTCTCCCTAATCCAATTCCTTTAATGAACATAAAAAAATATTTACATGCTTTAATTACACAAAAATCAAAACAATCTATTTTATACTCAGGAATTTGTACACTTTACACAATGGTCAATGCGAATATGTGAATACTTATAAAATTACACATAACAGGTTAAAAGATATATATACACACAAATATATATGTGCAGCATCAGCGAGCCTCTGCCCAAATCTAAATAAACCCTTTCATTTTTTTCCACTAAAGATAAACATTTTATACAAAACCTTCAAGAGGTAGAAAATACATTGTCAGTGGACTTAATAAGGGGAGGGAGAGAGATAGTGTGAGTGTGTGAGTGTGAGAGTGTGAGAGAGAGAGAGACAGAGACAGAGAGAGAGAGAGAGAGAGAGAGAGAGAGAGAGAGAGAGAGAGAGAGTGTGTGTGTGTGTGTGTGTGTGTAACATTTTCTTCTCTCATGCCTTCATTTGTGGGGACCAGGTATTTGTAAAGAAAGAAATCTAGTCTGTTTGGATATTCTGTTTCTATTCTATTCTTACTCTAATGTCACTCGGGATACACCTGTATTACCCAAGTTAATAATTAAAAAACATCTAGTTGGCATTCAGTTTTAGGAAATACTCACAGACATTGAGGTATCAGAAAAAACCCTTTTCATTAAACTAAGAGTGTCAATAGTTTGCTACTATCAAAGGCCCTTTGGCTCACCAGAACATTAATAGAAACATCCTTTAACTAAAGGCTAGCATCAAAGCGTGTTAAACATTAAGAGCAGTCTGCGATTTTCAAGTGCATTGAATTAATTGTTCTCAAGCCCACACACCTTATAAGTAATTGCAATCCAGGGTTTTACAAAGGGACTACAACATGCATGATCTTGACAAATCTAGCCAAGTTTCATAGCACTTCAATTCAGGACTTTGGGTAACTTGTCAGGACAAGATAAATCAGTGATTTGATGGGATTTTTTTTTTTTTTTACAAAAGTACATTCATATATAACACACTGTATTATCAGACTATGTTCTCTTCCTAAAACAAGAATCAAGTTCTGGCTCTAGCATCCCCTGTAAAGGGATCAAACAATCCCATCCAAGGTTCACATTTTACATTCTCTTGTAGAGTCTGGATTCAAATGGCATATTACTTGTCTATCTCCCCATGCAAATGTTTCTATGTAAGTCTGCCTTTACACAAATTTCCTACATTTTCAGGAAAGGTTCTTGTCCTGTTCAGTTTCTCTTGGGTCAACATTTTAGCTACTCCAATTAAGAATCTGGTACCCAGAAGTCATGCAGCTTTCCCTAAAAAGAAAAGGGAAGGTGAGGGGAGAGAGAAAGCTTAGTCAGATTAACAGTCATAAGACAATTGACCAGATTAACTCTAAACAAATTAAGTGCTTTCAAGAGAAAGGTAAATGCAATTAGTTTGGTATTATACTGTCCCCTTACAATTTTAGAGTAATTGGTGTCCATATTCAAATGGTAGTGGTCTAATAATAAAAGCACATGTTATGACTACTATGTTTCCCTCAGCACCACATATACAAAGAAGGCCATTAAGGAATTAAGAAAAATGCTAACTGGATTGACATGAATCTTTGGAAATAAATTCCCATCTCTACCAATGCCATTTTAGTATATGTACTGTTGGCCTTAAAAGAAAAAAAAAGCCTTATTAGAAATTAGAAAGTAAGAAAAAAAGCAGTTAAAAACATTTCACTAATTTTCCTATGAGAATACTGGTTAAATATACAAAGGCTCTTCTCCACAAGGAAATTCGTGCCTTATTAGGACATCTAATTAAGAATAGCAGCAATATTAAAAGCAACAAAATGTCAGGTAGCATGAGCTCACTTTTCCTCAGTCATTACCTCTGAAGACTCCCTTCAGTATTCCTAAAATATCAACATAATCTACACGTACCCAGATAATCTCACACTAGACAGGTAGGCATTAAGCAATTATGGCAAGGCTTCTTTGAGCAGAGCTTACAACAAAGTCCTAAAGGATGATTTTCATAAAAAAGTCCTTTCAGTGAAATGCGATTTAAATGCACCTGCTTTTAAATCCACACTATTTGTATTTTGAGCAACATCATTTTAAATAAGTGTTCCCTTATGTGCTATTCCTAAAAAAAAAAAAAAACACTCAAAAAACCCTGGTACTATGAATCATCATTTAAGTAATATGCTATAACAAAGCATAATATATAGCAATATATTATTCGCACATATATTGAAAGCATACTAAGTATTCAGCATTAAGAAAAAGAATCACATAATAAAATGTTACCTGAATAGGCCGAGAATTTTGGATCATTTCTTGCCATTTTCCTTGTATTATGGCAACTAAGTCTATTACCTTTAAAACAAAAAACAAAAACTCGTTGATATGAATAGCCTCACTTGTGGGAGGTGGCAGGTTTCCCAGGCTGCCAAGTTCTAGCATAAGAGGGTTCAAGCAATTGTATTTTCCACCTTGGCTTTTTCTAGTATAAAAGCAATCTAAATATTGTTGTGTTTTTCTCTCCATATTGAGAGCATACATATTTTATCAATCTCTGTACAGACCAATGCACCAGAATGAAAATGATGCATTCTTTTAAATCCTCAAACCCATTAATATCACTGTTAAATTAGCACCTGAGATACAACTATTTCTGGGAAAAGTTTTAACTGCTTAAAGAAGGTTAACGTTAGATAACTTTCTGTAGTTGTCTTTCAGTTCAGAAACGAATTTTTTCAATCTCTGGAATTCAACAGATTCAATTTCACTCAAATAAGTTGCTACTTTTTCTTTGGTAGGTTTAGAGAAAGCACGAAATTTGCCATTTCAGCAAGACCATCCTCTGAAGCAATTCCTTAGATCATTTCTGTCACTCTCCACCCTGAGTAAATAAAAAAGGAGCTTCTGGCATCAACTTGGACTCAGACCTTCCACTTCAAAAAAGCCGCTGGGTGGTCCTCTTTGAACCTGTCTGTCAGCAACAACCACAAGGTTCTACGGGCCAGTAACTCCAGTAAGTGTTCAAAAGAATGTGTTTCTGAAACCAAGGCTTTCTATTCTACTACTAAGAGCTATCCCCAAACAGGTATTTGAAAATCTGTAACTTGATACAAAAATTCACATCTGTGCACTAAGCTATTTATTTCGCTTAATAAAATAAAAATGTACTAAATTCAAGTGATCACTCCTATACTGGATAGACTTTACCAATTAATTTAGGATGTGAAAGTTATGCACATGACATACATTATCACATAGTTACATACTAACCAAAATACAAGAGACAACAAAATAGTAAGTGTAAATAGCCATTAAATGTGGATTTAGGATTCGATATGCCTTAAGTTTTTAATGAACACATATACATATTTTTTAAAGTGTCCACTACCATTTGGTAAGAAAGAATATTCACACTTACCTTTGTCCTATGAAAAAATCTTGCATCTTCTCTGATACAACATTTTATGTGCTTCTCCAGAGAACCACACAGCTGCAGCAAATATTTCTACATGAAATAAAGACAAGGGACTTAAACAAGTTAACCCTGAAGCATTATAAACTATCAAAAGATTCAAACTTACAGTTAGCCAGACCAACTGACAATCATTTTCAAATCTATCATCCCCCAGTTTTCAATTTCTGATGTTAATCAACCAAGACAATCATACCCCAATCCTGTCCTATCAATGAAAGCAGTAATTGCCAAAACAATAGGGCTATTATGGTTTCTTGCTAGTTAATATAGAAAAATAGCCAAAAATAAAAGTAGTAATTCTAAATAGCTCTTAGCCACGGAGGCATTAATGAAAAGTAGATCTAGAGCTCAGAGTATGTGCTGAATTCCTCAGAAATATGAGAAGTATTCTAAGCCTATTCTCCAAGGAATATTCAAGCTTCAATAGATGACCTGTTTTCCACCAGGAACAAAACAAGCTTTTATTAATAAAAGACCTATCATACTAAATTCCTTGGGAAGTTAACTTTAATTTCTAAGTGAACTTTTTTTTTTTAGAATTTGATAGTTCATACAAACACATTAAAGACTGATGATATGTATTAGTCCATCATGTCCGAGTCAGGAAAGCGAAGAGATCAAAGTTCACCAAGCTACTGTGGAAACACTTGTTTATTTTTGTGGAACTCAACATTTACAAAAAGGCAAAGTTTATTTCAATGAGATCCAGACTGGTTAGTCAAAATTTATGAATATCACTCTATTTCCTTGATAGGTTAATAATGTGTTACATCTCACAGCATTATAAAAATAGGTTCAACTTCAGTGTTAAAAGAAGATTATCAAGTACTATCCACATGAAACTAGTTACAAGAAAGTAACCATTACAGAACCTTGTTATTTGTGCCCAATTCTAAAACAAAGGTCCTAAACCTTTTTTTGTGTCATGGACTCCTTCGGGATCCCTTCTCATAATGCTTTAAAAAAAAAAAACATATCAGTTGGTTTGTTTGTTTTTTTAAACTTGGACAAATGCACTGTTTTTTTCTGTGCATTTATTTTTAATTTTAAAAATATTTTACTTTTCCATAAATTATATGTAAAGACAATTTTTAACATTCATTAAAAAAAGTTTCAAATTTTTTCTCCTTTCCTTACCTCCCCCTCTCAAAGACAGTAAGCAATGTGATATAGCTTATACATGTTCAATCTCATTATGTTTTTAAATGCATAAAATAAAAAAATTAAGATTACAAAAAAACCAATTATACTGAAATAGTTACTTTTTAAGTTTGTAGACGCCAGGTTAAGAACTCACGCTTGAGGGCAGCCAGGTGGCTCAGTGAATACAGCACCGGTTCTGTAGTCAGGAGGACTTGAGTTCAAATCCAACCTCAGACTTACTAGCTGTGTGACCTTGGGCAAGTCACTTAGCCCCAACTGCTTTGTGTTCCCCCCTCCAAAAAGAATAAAGAAAAAAGAAGCTCATGCTTCATACTATTTGTTCTCCTTTTCTTTTGTTATTTTGTTCCTTCTTTCTTGTGGTTCCTCCCATTAGTTCTCTTTTTTTATATCATGACTAATGTGAAAATATGTTTAATATAAATATATTTAATATGAATATATAAATATAATATTTAATATAAATATATAAATTTATATCAGATTGCATATCGTCTTGGGGAGGAGAGGGAAGAAAATTCAAAACTCAAAATTTGATGGAAGTGAATGTAAAAAAACTAAAAATAAATTATTTTTTTAAAAACCCTCATGCTCCAAGGCAAAGCCAAATCAAGTTAACTTTCGGCAATAGTTTTTCTACATGAAGTAAATACAATTACCATTATAAATACTACATTAAAAATAGTAAAAGATCTCTTACCCTTCGCTGAAAAGGGAAAGAATAGGAACTAACTTCACTGACTAAGTGAAGAAGCACATAGGTCAGGTAATACACCTAGAAAAGATTAAATTAATATAATTAGTGATCCCAGGGGAAAAAAGGATACATTTACAGTCTGACAGACCAAAACGTTATTTCTATAAGGGACTAAAATGAAGGAGAATACACACACACACACACACACACACACACACACACACACACACACACATACACACATATTGCAGAGGACATTAAAGGACACAATAAATTACTAACTTCTTAACCTAGTCACACAACAGGGAGTCACAAACCTATATACTGGGAAGGCTATTTTGAAAACTCTGTGACAAAGTGGAGGGCAGAAAAGTCAATTAGGTGACTATCAGAATAGTCTAGGTAAGAAGTATTGAGGGCCTGAACTAGGAGGGTGGCAGTGTGAGGAGAAAGAAGGAAATGGATTTGAGAGTTATTGTGGAGGATGAAGTGACAGAACTTGACAACTAACTGGATGTGGGCAGTGAAGAAGAAAGAAGAGTTAAAGATAACTTTGTGGTTTTAAGGCTGAGTGACTAGGAGAATAGTGGTCTTATCAATAGAAATTGGGAATTCTATAGGAAGATCAGGTTTATATGTAGAAGATGAGTTCAGTTTTAGATTTTGATAAAAGGAGATAGACTACATACAACCTAAGAAAATTAAATTCCTAGGATACTCAATTCTACATTGCCAAAAGATAAAAAATAGGGAGAGACAGTCATCTTCTAATAAAAATTTATTAAGGTTCTTTGCTGATTATTGCCAAACCTCCAGGCTGACCTTTTACCACTTTTTTTTTCTGTCTCTAGGACTTCACATGGATACTCTCACTTCAAACTTATCAGTTCCACTTCTTAATTTTTATTTGTCATTGGTACTGGCTATATATTTCTAATCTCCTAAGCAAGAAACCTTTGAGGTGTCAGTAATTCTTTGCTTTCCATTATATATATTCAATCTGTCAAGGCTTTTAGTATCTTTTTCAGAATATCTGATTCATTCCTTCATTCTCCATCTCTTTTACCATCATAGTTCAGGCACTCATATTACATTTTTGCTATCAATTGCACAAGATAGACTAATTTTCTTACAGCATGGCTTTGTTCATTCCTCTGCCCAATAATTTATAATAGCTGATTAAGTTTAAATTTCTGCCAGACTTTGATGTCTCTTCATAACCTGATACTCTTACTTGCTCAACCCTATTTCCTACTATACTTCAACACGTACCCACTACCCTAGTTATACCATTTTCAAATGGTCAGTCTCCAACATACAGCATGCTCATTTGACATTCCCATGTACCTCCTCAAATCTTAAATCATAAATTATTAATATCTAACTAATAGATAAAATTAACAATTAATTCCTCCAATCATATTATTTAAAAATTAATCCAACACCTGAGCACTTTTCCTTCTTTCTTTCCTTTCCCCAAATCCCACTGTATTTATAGTTAGTAACAAACAGTTTAACAATCATATGCTCCTCTTATGACTTCTAAATATTATCCTTGCTTCAACAATACCTTTCTTAAAGCAAGACCACAGCCACAAGAGAGAGATTTAGTGTTGGTGGTAGTGGCTATCTATATACTTCATTACACAAAGTTTTACTCTAATGCAGCAGTTCTCAACCTGTGGGTTGCGGCCCCTTTGGGGGTTGAATGACCCTTTCACAGGGGTCACCTAAGACCATCGGAAAACATTATTTCCTATAGTCTTAGGAACCGAGACACTGCTCCTCTATCCGTCTCCAGGCAGGTCCGTCCATGTGCAGATACACCCAGATACGCCCACACAGAGTATTAAAGGGTTCCAGCATTAGGAAGGTTGAGAACCACTGCTCTAATGCTTCACGACACAGGTTTTGTGTGACCTTAGCTTCTTTAAAGTTATGTCAATGGAACACAACCTCTGGCAGGTTCTACCATGCTGGAATGACTTTAAGCACAATACTGACAACAAACTATATCTGTTTTCAAAAGAACAGCATATATAAAAACAGAGAAGCTAAATCACCATCGTGATGAATTGCTTGGCCACAGCAAAAACCCATGAATAAAAGACAAACACAAAATGCCCCTCAGTTTTCTCTAGCTCCCTTCTGCTTCTACTGTGATATGGTGATCAAGTGGCAAAAAAGGGGGCAAAAAGATTCTAGGAATTATACCCTTTCTAGATAATCTACAAAGCTTAACTGCTGGTACAATGACTTTTTCTAGTGTCCAACAAATGGACATATGACCAGAGGAAGCGAATTGTATTCATCTTGACAGTCTCACCATAAAAGAAAGCAGAAGACAAAAGGAAGCTGCAGTTAAATGGAAACACAGCTCGCAAATTCTCCTTTGAAAAGTAATTAAGAGGCAACAAGAAATTTCATTTCATGAGATGGACTTCTACAAGGCTCATGATAAGTGTGGAAAAATATCACAATCACAGTAGCTAGAACTTAAGGGCCAATACCTGTTAAGAGTTGATGGGGAGGTAAAGCAATTCTACAAAGAACTCCATAAAACCTTCCAAATCAAATCAACATACATGTTGATACTTGGTGATTTCAATACACAAGTGGGCATAGAGGAGGCTGATTAGAAATGCTGAAAGATATGGTTTGGGAGTAAAAAACAAGAGAGGCCAAAAACTTGTAGAATACACAACCTTATACTTGTATATTGCAAATACCTTCTTTGAGAAAAGTGTTAGAAGTGTTAGACATGGAGAGCATCAAACACAAGAAAAATAAAACATTACATTCTGATAGGTAGGCAATGACTAATGTGGAAATCATTCCCCTAATCAGTTACGTACATCTGACCACAAATTTGTTAAAGCAAAGATTAATAAAAATAGAAGAAATAATAACAATGAGCAAAAGATGGCATATATATAATTAAATGAACCCCCATTTCACAGCACTGCAATAAAAAATGTTATCCATCAAACTATATGAACTGACTGTGCCAGATTTACAGAAGGAAATGAAGAAAAGCCATGTGATAGAAAAGCATGGGTGAGTTGTAATCTGCATAAAAACAAGAGTACTTATACTGATGGGGTCAACTATTCACTGAAGGTACCAGTGAAATAATACTTTAGTATTAAAACAGAGGAAAGTAAACATTTCAAGGGTTATAGTCAGAAGTAATAAAATTGGGTGGCTAGGTGGCACAGTGAATAGAGCACTGGCCCTGCAGTCAGAAGGACTTGAATTCAAATCTGGTCTCAGACACTTAATACTTTTTAGCCATGTGACCTTGAACAAGTCACTAAACCCCAAATGCCCTGCCTTCCACCCTCCAAAACAGCAAAACAAAAACAAAACAAAAAAAAAAGGTAATAAAACTAAGTTGGTTTAAGGTAAAAACAACACTTAAAAAACACACATGATCCTTTTCCAGAATTATTGTCTTAAAGAAATTATAATGGCACCTATTTCATGCTACTTGGCTTATTCAAAAATTTGATGGCAGAAATAAATGGAAAAGTTGGCCAATTTCCTGAAATTCATTTATTATTATAAAGTTTAAGGAAGGTCAAACTTGTTTTCATGTGCTTCCAGATAATTTAGTCTTTAAAAATAAGATTTTATTGATGTCTTATTTTTATATCACTTTTATTTCCATATCTATCCAACTACCTTTCTCCTCTTAAATCCAAAAAACAGTTCCTTACAATAAATAAGGAGTGGAAAAAGCAGTTCAGCTAAACAACACATCAACGAAGTTTGACAGCATACAAAGCATTCTATTTTCAAAGTCCCCCACTTCTGCAAAGAAGGGAGAGAGGTGTACTCGTATTAGATAATCTAATCTTACAACATACCTGTTGCTCAAGGTCCAGACCTAAACGGTCTTCGGTAAAGTTATCCTGCTGTTCCCCTGTTTTCTTCACTATCGTTTTCCTTAACAAATCAGAAGGTTTCATTTGTATAAGGTATTGACAAAGGAGAGACATCTGCCAAAGGAAAGACACAGGAAAGGTGAAGTATCAGTAGTACACCAGGCACTGCTCTCTGTTGGATGTCTCTTTTACGCTGTCCTTGTTATGAATATAATAGTTATTCTATTCAGGATTAATTTATAAGAATGGCATAAAGAACATGCTTTAGTATTATATTTGGCATTATATTACTCTTCTCCCTAGAAGTACTTTCTACACACACACACACACACACACACACACACACACACACACACACACACACACACACAAACACTGATTACTCCCTTTTACTTAAAAGTCTTTTAATGTCTTAAAATGAAATTTTGAGTTAGAAGAATGAGATCTGTTATTTAAAGACAAATGTTTGAAAGAACCAGTTGGCAAAAAAGGTCAAAAATTTGAGTTTGTATAGATTTACGTGAAGGTCCTATTTCTCCAGGAAGTAACGAAGGCTCACTGAATCAGGGAATGGATAGGCAATGATTGGGGTTGAATATATCATCATTAAACTCTTTTATCTGAAGACTGATTACTAAGCTGTTAATATGTTTCTAGTTTGTACCTGCAAAGTTCAAAGGGAAAATGGTTAAGAAGTAGAAGCAAGAATCCCCACTAGTTGTTTCCTATTTTTCCTTCTATGGGGGCAAACACCACTAACTGGCAATCTTAGAGAACATAAAAGTCACACAGTCACTAGCTGTCACAAAATATTTATAAATTCAGGCAGAAGTATTACTTTACCTGCAATGTCTTTTAGTACTTCTTGTAGAAAAACAAAATAGATGTTTTGAAAGACAGGAAAACAAATTCTTATGTCATGGCACATACTTAACCAAATTTTAGCTGTTTTAAGGCAAAACAGATGTGAGAAACAATTTAAAAGAAGTTCTAGGCTTCCAAAATTCCTAAAGTGAATCCTTACACCAGGCCTGCACAACCTGCGCCAATGGGGCCTCCTGCAGCACACCAAAGGATTTCCTCTACCACACAAAGGATGTTTTCCTCTACATTTTCCCCAGCCAACCAAAGTTCTCTGGCAGGCCTGCCTTTCAACCAATAGCTAAATTTAATTTACTATATAAAAAGACATTCATACCTGCCGATCACTGGCACTTGGAATATCTTCAGGTTTCTTGTCCAAAAATTTAGCAATAATCACTAGGCTGAGATGCTGTCTCACCTGCCTAAAATCAGAATTCAAAATTGCATTTACGTTTATTTTTTAAAATACTTTTGGTAAGCAAAAAAGGAGGTAATAATTTTTTTTAAAAGCATGATTTTTCTTAGTCTCTAATTTACTCCAATTTAAAAATGGATCCAATATATTCCAAGTTATGTTCTAGAGCTATAAACATTACTGATGTAAGAGGGGAAACATTTTACATGAATGTTTTATAAAGTCAAGTATGACTTCTACAACCAGGGTCCAAGCAACAAATAATGTGGGATAAGCAGCAGACTCAAGTTCCTGCTAGATCTATGTACTATCATAATAGAAAGAGAAATGATTCTGATCTGCCATTCAGGGATGATGAGAAGCAATTTTTTAAAAACTGAAGAGGGGGGTGGAGCCAAGATGGCGGTGTAGCAGCAGCAACATATCGCAGCTCTCACATAGCCACCCCAAAATACCCATAAAATAGGACTCTAAACCAATCCTAGAACTCCAAAACGCACACAAAGATACTTCCCACTAAAGTCAGCTCGGCTACGAGGAACCATATCAGCACTGAGAACCGAAACCAGCCTGGCCTGAAGCCGCAAGCGGGGGCTGTGCCCCGGAGGCGGCTGGGTGGGAGGAGCCTCTCAGGTTGAGCGGATTAGCACCAGCTGTGAGTGGGGATTGCGAAAGGGGGAGATAAACAGTCCAGCGGAAAGGCCTCCAGAGCTGAAAAGCAAAAGGCAGAGGTTTTGCACCCGCCTCCACGTTGTAGCTTCCCGCCCGCAGCCTGCAGACGGCAGGGGGACTGAGCGATTGTTCTCAGGCCAAGAGCTCTCGTGTTGAGCGGCCTGGATCTGGATCGCGGTCTTGGGCCTCGGTTCTGGAGTCTTCACTATCCAGTCAGCCGGAAGTAAATAGGAAGAGTTCCCAGCCTCTTCCTGAGAGCTATGGCAGCCGGGAGGACCCCAGTGATTTGGGACAGAGCTTTTCCTTCTGGAAGCAGAGCCCCACAGAGATTTTTAAAAAAATCACGGACTGAACAACCATGAGTAAGAATAAGCATAAGAAACAAAGTAAGAACAGCTCCCAAACCCTAGATTCCTTCTTTGGGGAAAAGAAAGATCATGGGAGAGAGAGGGAG
>JAQQSV010000038.1:165821-331343 GCA_028646515.1 Pseudochirops corinnae
TCAGGAAGAGGCTGGGAACTCTTCCTATTTACTTCCGGCTGACTGGATAGTGAAGACTCCAGAACCGAGGCCCAAGACCGCGATCCAGATCCAGGCCGCTCAACACGAGAGCTCTTGGCCTGAGAACAATCGCTCAGTCCCCCTGCCGTCTGCAGGCTGCGGGCGGGAAGCTACAACGTGGAGGCGGGTGCAAAACCTCTGCCTTTTGCTTTTCAGCTCTGGAGGCCTTTCCGCTGGACTGTTTATCTCCCCCTTTCGCAATCCCCACTCACAGCTGGTGCTAATCCGCTCAACCTGAGAGGCTCCTCCCACCCAGCCGCCTCCGGGGCACAGCCCCCGCTTGCGGCTTCAGGCCAGGCTGGTTTCGGTTCTCAGTGCTGATATGGTTCCTCGTAGCCGAGCTGACTTTAGTGGGAAGTATCTTTGTGTGCGTTTTGGAGTTCTAGGATTGGTTTAGAGTCCTATTTTATGGGTATTTTGGGGTGGCTATGTGAGAGCTGCGATATGTTGCTGCTGCTACACCGCCATCTTGGCTCCACCCCCCTCTTCAGTTTTTAAAAAATTGCTTCTCATCATCCCTGAATGGCAGATCAGAATCATTTCTCTTTCTATTATGATAGTACATAGATCTAGCAGGAACTTGAGTCTGCTGCTTATCCCACATTATTTGTTGCTTGGACCCTGGTTGTAGAAGTCATACTTGACTTTATAAAACATTCATGTAAAATGTTTCCCCTCTTACATCAGTAATGTTTATAGCTCTAGAACATAACTTGGAATATATTGGATCCATTTTTAAATTGGAGTAAATTAGAGACTAAGAAAAATCATGCTTTTAAAAAAAATTATTACCTCCTTTTTTGCTTACCAAAAGTATTTTAAAAAATAAACGTAAATGCAATTTTGAATTCTGATTTTAGGCAGGTGAGACAGCATCTCAGCCTAGTGATTATTGCTAAATTTTTGGACAAGAAACCTGAAGATATTCCAAGTGCCAGTGATCGGCAGGTATGAATGTCTTTTTATATAGTAAATTAAATTTAGCTATTGGTTGAAAGGCAGGCCTGCCAGAGAACTTTGGTTGGCTGGGGAAAATGTAGAGGAAAACATCCTTTGTGTGGTAGAGGAAATCCTTTGGTGTGCTGCAGGAGGCCCCATTGGCGCAGGTTGTGCAGGCCTGGTGTAAGGATTCACTTTAGGAATTTTGGAAGCCTAGAACTTCTTTTAAATTGTTTCTCACATCTGTTTTGCCTTAAAACAGCTAAAATTTGGTTAAGTATGTGCCATGACATAAGAATTTGTTTTCCTGTCTTTCAAAACATCTATTTTGTTTTTCTACAAGAAGTACTAAAAGACATTGCAGGTAAAGTAATACTTCTGCCTGAATTTATAAATATTTTGTGACAGCTAGTGACTGTGTGACTTTTATGTTCTCTAAGATTGCCAGTTAGTGGTGTTTGCCCCCATAGAAGGAAAAATAGGAAACAACTAGTGGGGATTCTTGCTTCTACTTCTTAACCATTTTCCCTTTGAACTTTGCAGGTACAAACTAGAAACATATTAACAGCTTAGTAATCAGTCTTCAGATAAAAGAGTTTAATGATGATATATTCAACCCCAATCATTGCCTATCCATTCCCTGATTCAGTGAGCCTTCGTTACTTCCTGGAGAAATAGGACCTTCACGTAAATCTATACAAACTCAAATTTTTGACCTTTTTTGCCAACTGGTTCTTTCAAACATTTGTCTTTAAATAACAGATCTCATTCTTCTAACTCAAAATTTCATTTTAAGACATTAAAAGACTTTTAAGTAAAAGGGAGTAATCAGTGTTTGTGTGTGTGTGTGTGTGTGTGTGTGTGTGTGTGTGTGTGTGTGTGTGTGTGTGTGTAGAAAGTACTTCTAGGGAGAAGAGTAATATAATGCCAAATATAATACTAAAGCATGTTCTTTATGCCATTCTTATAAATTAATCCTGAATAGAATAACTATTATATTCATAACAAGGACAGCGTAAAAGAGACATCCAACAGAGAGCAGTGCCTGGTGTACTACTGATACTTCACCTTTCCTGTGTCTTTCCTTTGGCAGATGTCTCTCCTTTGTCAATACCTTATACAAATGAAACCTTCTGATTTGTTAAGGAAAACGATAGTGAAGAAAACAGGGGAACAGCAGGATAACTTTACCGAAGACCGTTTAGGTCTGGACCTTGAGCAACAGGTATGTTGTAAGATTAGATTATCTAATACGAGTACACCTCTCTCCCTTCTTTGCAGAAGTGGGGGACTTTGAAAATAGAATGCTTTGTATGCTGTCAAACTTCGTTGATGTGTTGTTTAGCTGAACTGCTTTTTCCACTCCTTATTTATTGTAAGGAACTGTTTTTTGGATTTAAGAGGAGAAAGGTAGTTGGATAGATATGGAAATAAAAGTGATATAAAAATAAGACATCAATAAAATCTTATTTTTAAAGACTAAATTATCTGGAAGCACATGAAAACAAGTTTGACCTTCCTTAAACTTTATAATAATAAATGAATTTCAGGAAATTGGCCAACTTTTCCATTTATTTCTGCCATCAAATTTTTGAATAAGCCAAGTAGCATGAAATAGGTGCCATTATAATTTCTTTAAGACAATAATTCTGGAAAAGGATCATGTGTGTTTTTTAAGTGTTGTTTTTACCTTAAACCAACTTAGTTTTATTACCTTTTTTTTTTGTTTTGTTTTTGTTTTGCTGTTTTGGAGGGTGGAAGGCAGGGCATTTGGGGTTTAGTGACTTGTTCAAGGTCACATGGCTAAAAAGTATTAAGTGTCTGAGACCAGATTTGAATTCAAGTCCTTCTGACTGCAGGGCCAGTGCTCTATTCACTGTGCCACCTAGCCACCCAATTTTATTACTTCTGACTATAACCCTTGAAATGTTTACTTTCCTCTGTTTTAATACTAAAGTATTATTTCACTGGTACCTTCAGTGAATAGTTGACCCCATCAGTATAAGTACTCTTGTTTTTATGCAGATTACAACTCACCCATGCTTTTCTATCACATGGCTTTTCTTCATTTCCTTCTGTAAATCTGGCACAGTCAGTTCATATAGTTTGATGGATAACATTTTTTATTGCAGTGCTGTGAAATGGGGGTTCATTTAATTATATATATGCCATCTTTTGCTCATTGTTATTATTTCTTCTATTTTTATTAATCTTTGCTTTAACAAATTTGTGGTCAGATGTACGTAACTGATTAGGGGAATGATTTCCACATTAGTCATTGCCTACCTATCAGAATGTAATGTTTTATTTTTCTTGTGTTTGATGCTCTCCATGTCTAACACTTCTAACACTTTTCTCAAAGAAGGTATTTGCAATATACAAGTATAAGGTTGTGTATTCTACAAGTTTTTGGCCTCTCTTGTTTTTTACTCCCAAACCATATCTTTCAGCATTTCTAATCAGCCTCCTCTATGCCCACTTGTGTATTGAAATCACCAAGTATCAACATGTATGTTGATTTGATTTGGAAGGTTTTATGGAGTTCTTTGTAGAATTGCTTTACCTCCCCATCAACTCTTAACAGGTATTGGCCCTTAAGTTCTAGCTACTGTGATTGTGATATTTTTCCACACTTATCATGAGCCTTGTAGAAGTCCATCTCATGAAATGAAATTTCTTGTTGCCTCTTAATTACTTTTCAAAGGAGAATTTGCGAGCTGTGTTTCCATTTAACTGCAGCTTCCTTTTGTCTTCTGCTTTCTTTTATGGTGAGACTGTCAAGATGAATACAATTCGCTTCCTCTGGTCATATGTCCATTTGTTGGACACTAGAAAAAGTCATTGTACCAGCAGTTAAGCTTTGTAGATTATCTAGAAAGGGTATAATTCCTAGAATCTTTTTGCCCCCTTTTTTGCCACTTGATCACCATATCACAGTAGAAGCAGAAGGGAGCTAGAGAAAACTGAGGGGCATTTTGTGTTTGTCTTTTATTCATGGGTTTTTGCTGTGGCCAAGCAATTCATCACGATGGTGATTTAGCTTCTCTGTTTTTATATATGCTGTTCTTTTGAAAACAGATATAGTTTGTTGTCAGTATTGTGCTTAAAGTCATTCCAGCATGGTAGAACCTGCCAGAGGTTGTGTTCCATTGACATAACTTTAAAGAAGCTAAGGTCACACAAAACCTGTGTCGTGAAGCATTAGAGCAGTGGTTCTCAACCTTCCTAATGCTGGAACCCTTTAATACTCTGTGTGGGCGTATCTGGGTGTATCTGCACATGGACGGACCTGCCTGGAGACGGATAGAGGAGCAGTGTCTCGGTTCCTAAGACTATAGGAAATAATGTTTTCCGATGGTCTTAGGTGACCCCTGTGAAAGGGTCATTCAACCCCCAAAGGGGCCGCAACCCACAGGTTGAGAACTGCTGCATTAGAGTAAAACTTTGTGTAATGAAGTATATAGATAGCCACTACCACCAACACTAAATCTCTCTCTTGTGGCTGTGGTCTTGCTTTAAGAAAGGTATTGTTGAAGCAAGGATAATATTTAGAAGTCATAAGAGGAGCATATGATTGTTAAACTGTTTGTTACTAACTATAAATACAGTGGGATTTGGGGAAAGGAAAGAAAGAAGGAAAAGTGCTCAGGTGTTGGATTAATTTTTAAATAATATGATTGGAGGAATTAATTGTTAATTTTATCTATTAGTTAGATATTAATAATTTATGATTTAAGATTTGAGGAGGTACATGGGAATGTCAAATGAGCATGCTGTATGTTGGAGACTGACCATTTGAAAATGGTATAACTAGGGTAGTGGGTACGTGTT
The DNA here is from genome assembly GCA_028646515.1 of Pseudochirops corinnae. Classification (NCBI taxonomy): domain Eukaryota; kingdom Metazoa; phylum Chordata; class Mammalia; order Diprotodontia; family Pseudocheiridae; genus Pseudochirops; species Pseudochirops corinnae. Next base: position 170,652 of record JAQQSV010000038.1, read on the forward strand.
GAAGTATAGTAGGAAATAGGGTTGAGCAAGTAAGAGTATCAGGTTATGAAGAGACATCAAAGTCTGGCAGAAATTTAAACTTAATCAGCTATTATAAATTATTGGGCAGAGGAATGAACAAAGCCATGCTGTAAGAAAATTAGTCTATCTTGTGCAATTGATAGCAAAAATGTAATATGAGTGCCTGAACTATGATGGTAAAAGAGATGGAGAATGAAGGAATGAATCAGATATTCTGAAAAAGATACTAAAAGCCTTGACAGATTGAATATATATAATGGAAAGCAAAGAATTACTGACACCTCAAAGGTTTCTTGCTTAGGAGATTAGAAATATATAGCCAGTACCAATGACAAATAAAAATTAAGAAGTGGAACTGATAAGTTTGAAGTGAGAGTATCCATGTGAAGTCCTAGAGACAGAAAAAAAAAGTGGTAAAAGGTCAGCCTGGAGGTTTGGCAATAATCAGCAAAGAACCTTAATAAATTTTTATTAGAAGATGACTGTCTCTCCCTATTTTTTATCTTTTGGCAATGTAGAATTGAGTATCCTAGGAATTTAATTTTCTTAGGTTGTATGTAGTCTATCTCCTTTTATCAAAATCTAAAACTGAACTCATCTTCTACATATAAACCTGATCTTCCTATAGAATTCCCAATTTCTATTGATAAGACCACTATTCTCCTAGTCACTCAGCCTTAAAACCACAAAGTTATCTTTAACTCTTCTTTCTTCTTCACTGCCCACATCCAGTTAGTTGTCAAGTTCTGTCACTTCATCCTCCACAATAACTCTCAAATCCATTTCCTTCTTTCTCCTCACACTGCCACCCTCCTAGTTCAGGCCCTCAATACTTCTTACCTAGACTATTCTGATAGTCACCTAATTGACTTTTCTGCCCTCCACTTTGTCACAGAGTTTTCAAAATAGCCTTCCCAGTATATAGGTTTGTGACTCCCTGTTGTGTGACTAGGTTAAGAAGTTAGTAATTTATTGTGTCCTTTAATGTCCTCTGCAATATGTGTGTATGTGTGTGTGTGTGTGTGTGTGTGTGTGTGTGTGTGTGTGTGTGTGTATTCTCCTTCATTTTAGTCCCTTATAGAAATAACGTTTTGGTCTGTCAGACTGTAAATGTATCCTTTTTTCCCCTGGGATCACTAATTATATTAATTTAATCTTTTCTAGGTGTATTACCTGACCTATGTGCTTCTTCACTTAGTCAGTGAAGTTAGTTCCTATTCTTTCCCTTTTCAGCGAAGGGTAAGAGATCTTTTACTATTTTTAATGTAGTATTTATAATGGTAATTGTATTTACTTCATGTAGAAAAACTATTGCCGAAAGTTAACTTGATTTGGCTTTGCCTTGGAGCATGAGGGTTTTTAAAAAAATAATTTATTTTTAGTTTTTTTACATTCACTTCCATCAAATTTTGAGTTTTGAATTTTCTTCCCTCTCCTCCCCAAGACGATATGCAATCTGATATAAATTTATATATTTATATTAAATATTATATTTATATATTCATATTAAATATATTTATATTAAACATATTTTCACATTAGTCATGATATAAAAAAAGAGAACTAATGGGAGGAACCACAAGAAAGAAGGAACAAAATAACAAAAGAAAAGGAGAACAAATAGTATGAAGCATGAGCTTCTTTTTTCTTTATTCTTTTTGGAGGGGGGAACACAAAGCAGTTGGGGCTAAGTGACTTGCCCAAGGTCACACAGCTAGTAAGTCTGAGGTTGGATTTGAACTCAAGTCCTCCTGACTACAGAACCGGTGCTGTATTCACTGAGCCACCTGGCTGCCCTCAAGCGTGAGTTCTTAACCTGGCGTCTACAAACTTAAAAAGTAACTATTTCAGTATAATTGGTTTTTTTGTAATCTTAATTTTTTTATTTTATGCATTTAAAAACATAATGAGATTGAACATGTATAAGCTATATCACATTGCTTACTGTCTTTGAGAGGGGGAGGTAAGGAAAGGAGAAAAAATTTGAAACTTTTTTTAATGAATGTTAAAAATTGTCTTTACATATAATTTATGGAAAAGTAAAATATTTTTAAAATTAAAAATAAATGCACAGAAAAAAACAGTGCATTTGTCCAAGTTTAAAAAAACAAACAAACCAACTGATATGTTTTTTTTTTTTAAAGCATTATGAGAAGGGATCCCGAAGGAGTCCATGACACAAAAAAAGGTTTAGGACCTTTGTTTTAGAATTGGGCACAAATAACAAGGTTCTGTAATGGTTACTTTCTTGTAACTAGTTTCATGTGGATAGTACTTGATAATCTTCTTTTAACACTGAAGTTGAACCTATTTTTATAATGCTGTGAGATGTAACACATTATTAACCTATCAAGGAAATAGAGTGATATTCATAAATTTTGACTAACCAGTCTGGATCTCATTGAAATAAACTTTGCCTTTTTGTAAATGTTGAGTTCCACAAAAATAAACAAGTGTTTCCACAGTAGCTTGGTGAACTTTGATCTCTTCGCTTTCCTGACTCGGACATGATGGACTAATACATATCATCAGTCTTTAATGTGTTTGTATGAACTATCAAATTCTAAAAAAAAAAAGTTCACTTAGAAATTAAAGTTAACTTCCCAAGGAATTTAGTATGATAGGTCTTTTATTAATAAAAGCTTGTTTTGTTCCTGGTGGAAAACAGGTCATCTATTGAAGCTTGAATATTCCTTGGAGAATAGGCTTAGAATACTTCTCATATTTCTGAGGAATTCAGCACATACTCTGAGCTCTAGATCTACTTTTCATTAATGCCTCCGTGGCTAAGAGCTATTTAGAATTACTACTTTTATTTTTGGCTATTTTTCTATATTAACTAGCAAGAAACCATAATAGCCCTATTGTTTTGGCAATTACTGCTTTCATTGATAGGACAGGATTGGGGTATGATTGTCTTGGTTGATTAACATCAGAAATTGAAAACTGGGGGATGATAGATTTGAAAATGATTGTCAGTTGGTCTGGCTAACTGTAAGTTTGAATCTTTTGATAGTTTATAATGCTTCAGGGTTAACTTGTTTAAGTCCCTTGTCTTTATTTCATGTAGAAATATTTGCTGCAGCTGTGTGGTTCTCTGGAGAAGCACATAAAATGTTGTATCAGAGAAGATGCAAGATTTTTTCATAGGACAAAGGTAAGTGTGAATATTCTTTCTTACCAAATGGTAGTGGACACTTTAAAAAATATGTATATGTGTTCATTAAAAACTTAAGGCATATCGAATCCTAAATCCACATTTAATGGCTATTTACACTTACTATTTTGTTGTCTCTTGTATTTTGGTTAGTATGTAACTATGTGATAATGTATGTCATGTGCATAACTTTCACATCCTAAATTAATTGGTAAAGTCTATCCAGTATAGGAGTGATCACTTGAATTTAGTACATTTTTATTTTATTAAGCGAAATAAATAGCTTAGTGCACAGATGTGAATTTTTGTATCAAGTTACAGATTTTCAAATACCTGTTTGGGGATAGCTCTTAGTAGTAGAATAGAAAGCCTTGGTTTCAGAAACACATTCTTTTGAACACTTACTGGAGTTACTGGCCCGTAGAACCTTGTGGTTGTTGCTGACAGACAGGTTCAAAGAGGACCACCCAGCGGCTTTTTTGAAGTGGAAGGTCTGAGTCCAAGTTGATGCCAGAAGCTCCTTTTTTATTTACTCAGGGTGGAGAGTGACAGAAATGATCTAAGGAATTGCTTCAGAGGATGGTCTTGCTGAAATGGCAAATTTCGTGCTTTCTCTAAACCTACCAAAGAAAAAGTAGCAACTTATTTGAGTGAAATTGAATCTGTTGAATTCCAGAGATTGAAAAAATTCGTTTCTGAACTGAAAGACAACTACAGAAAGTTATCTAACGTTAACCTTCTTTAAGCAGTTAAAACTTTTCCCAGAAATAGTTGTATCTCAGGTGCTAATTTAACAGTGATATTAATGGGTTTGAGGATTTAAAAGAATGCATCATTTTCATTCTGGTGCATTGGTCTGTACAGAGATTGATAAAATATGTATGCTCTCAATATGGAGAGAAAAACACAACAATATTTAGATTGCTTTTATACTAGAAAAAGCCAAGGTGGAAAATACAATTGCTTGAACCCTCTTATGCTAGAACTTGGCAGCCTGGGAAACCTGCCACCTCCCACAAGTGAGGCTATTCATATCAACGAGTTTTTGTTTTTTGTTTTAAAGGTAATAGACTTAGTTGCCATAATACAAGGAAAATGGCAAGAAATGATCCAAAATTCTCGGCCTATTCAGGTAACATTTTATTATGTGATTCTTTTTCTTAATGCTGAATACTTAGTATGCTTTCAATATATGTGCGAATAATATATTGCTATATATTATGCTTTGTTATAGCATATTACTTAAATGATGATTCATAGTACCAGGGTTTTTTGAGTGTTTTTTTTTTTTTTTAGGAATAGCACATAAGGGAACACTTATTTAAAATGATGTTGCTCAAAATACAAATAGTGTGGATTTAAAAGCAGGTGCATTTAAATCGCATTTCACTGAAAGGACTTTTTTATGAAAATCATCCTTTAGGACTTTGTTGTAAGCTCTGCTCAAAGAAGCCTTGCCATAATTGCTTAATGCCTACCTGTCTAGTGTGAGATTATCTGGGTACGTGTAGATTATGTTGATATTTTAGGAATACTGAAGGGAGTCTTCAGAGGTAATGACTGAGGAAAAGTGAGCTCATGCTACCTGACATTTTGTTGCTTTTAATATTGCTGCTATTCTTAATTAGATGTCCTAATAAGGCACGAATTTCCTTGTGGAGAAGAGCCTTTGTATATTTAACCAGTATTCTCATAGGAAAATTAGTGAAATGTTTTTAACTGCTTTTTTTCTTACTTTCTAATTTCTAATAAGGCTTTTTTTTTCTTTTAAGGCCAACAGTACATATACTAAAATGGCATTGGTAGAGATGGGAATTTATTTCCAAAGATTCATGTCAATCCAGTTAGCATTTTTCTTAATTCCTTAATGGCCTTCTTTGTATATGTGGTGCTGAGGGAAACATAGTAGTCATAACATGTGCTTTTATTATTAGACCACTACCATTTGAATATGGACACCAATTACTCTAAAATTGTAAGGGGACAGTATAATACCAAACTAATTGCATTTACCTTTCTCTTGAAAGCACTTAATTTGTTTAGAGTTAATCTGGTCAATTGTCTTATGACTGTTAATCTGACTAAGCTTTCTCTCTCCCCTCACCTTCCCTTTTCTTTTTAGGGAAAGCTGCATGACTTCTGGGTACCAGATTCTTAATTGGAGTAGCTAAAATGTTGACCCAAGAGAAACTGAACAGGACAAGAACCTTTCCTGAAAATGTAGGAAATTTGTGTAAAGGCAGACTTACATAGAAACATTTGCATGGGGAGATAGACAAGTAATATGCCATTTGAATCCAGACTCTACAAGAGAATGTAAAATGTGAACCTTGGATGGGATTGTTTGATCCCTTTACAGGGGATGCTAGAGCCAGAACTTGATTCTTGTTTTAGGAAGAGAACATAGTCTGATAATACAGTGTGTTATATATGAATGTACTTTTGTAAAAAAAAAAAAAAATCCCATCAAATCACTGATTTATCTTGTCCTGACAAGTTACCCAAAGTCCTGAATTGAAGTGCTATGAAACTTGGCTAGATTTGTCAAGATCATGCATGTTGTAGTCCCTTTGTAAAACCCTGGATTGCAATTACTTATAAGGTGTGTGGGCTTGAGAACAATTAATTCAATGCACTTGAAAATCGCAGACTGCTCTTAATGTTTAACACGCTTTGATGCTAGCCTTTAGTTAAAGGATGTTTCTATTAATGTTCTGGTGAGCCAAAGGGCCTTTGATAGTAGCAAACTATTGACACTCTTAGTTTAATGAAAAGGGTTTTTTCTGATACCTCAATGTCTGTGAGTATTTCCTAAAACTGAATGCCAACTAGATGTTTTTTAATTATTAACTTGGGTAATACAGGTGTATCCCGAGTGACATTAGAGTAAGAATAGAATAGAAACAGAATATCCAAACAGACTAGATTTCTTTCTTTACAAATACCTGGTCCCCACAAATGAAGGCATGAGAGAAGAAAATGTTACACACACACACACACACACACACTCTCTCTCTCTCTCTCTCTCTCTCTCTCTCTCTCTCTCTCTCTCTCTGTCTCTGTCTCTCTCTCTCTCACACTCTCACACTCACACACTCACACTATCTCTCTCCCTCCCCTTATTAAGTCCACTGACAATGTATTTTCTACCTCTTGAAGGTTTTGTATAAAATGTTTATCTTTAGTGGAAAAAAATGAAAGGGTTTATTTAGATTTGGGCAGAGGCTCGCTGATGCTGCACATATATATTTGTGTGTATATATATCTTTTAACCTGTTATGTGTAATTTTATAAGTATTCACATATTCGCATTGACCATTGTGTAAAGTGTACAAATTCCTGAGTATAAAATAGATTGTTTTGATTTTTGTGTAATTAAAGCATGTAAATATTTTTTTATGTTCATTAAAGGAATTGGATTAGGGAGAGAAGGCTGGATTGTGTAGAAGTGTGTGGTTTTGTTTTTTTTAATAGCCTGGCCTCCCCCTCCCCCCCCAAAGCACATAAACTACCAGACCTGTGACTTTTTTAACCACTTTGGTAAACTTTTATTTAATAATTCTCATAAACATGAATATTATAAAAATAAATATTTTTAAACTTCAACATCTATAGTAGGAAGGATTATTGCATATATCATTTTTTTTTAAAAGGCAAATAGGAAAATGACAGTCACAAAGTTTTGGGTCCCGTTTTAATACAAATGGTCTTTCAATTTACCTGCCAAATCAGTCAACAAATATTTATTAATCACTTACTATATTCCAGGCACTGTGCTAAGTGTCAGGGACTCAGACAAAGGCACAAAATAACATCTGCCCTTAAGAAGTGTGCCTTCTTTCTTACGGGGGAGTCAATATATAAATATCTTGAGATCGTGAATCTAATAAAATGTAAAGGACCCGCAGAGGCCATCTGGGCCATCCCTCTCATTGGTCAGAGGAGGAAACCTCATCCCAGGTCACATAGGTAGTAAGCATTAGAGGCCAGACCTGATGGACTTCTGAATCAGCATTCTTTGCACAGGACTGTCCTGTGTCCTGCCTTCTTGAGACCATAGTTTTTGCCTGATTGTGCTCTGGAGATGGATTTTGCAAAGAATCAAAATTTGCTGAAAGTGCCAAGTGAATATAATAGTGATACTGGAAAGATTGTTTCAAAAGCAAACCCTCCCAAAGAAGTACTCAAACAAAAAAGGTGTTTAAATTTGATTTGCAGAAATCACCCCAGATGTGTCGGGTAGAAAATGGTAACTGAATCAGTATTATCTATTGATAAGAGCCCTGAGATCAGTGGCTAGCACAGTGCTTACATACCTTATTAAGTGCTTTTGATGGATGTTTGAATTGAATTGAAACTTACATCAATATAAATCATATAAATACAGTTGATGGAAAGAGCAGTTAATGAAAGTTACATAGAGAGACTGTGGACAGTCCTGACCCTTGAGATCTCATACTCTAATGAGGGAGACAGCAAGCAAGCAGTTCTGTATGAACAAACTAGAAACAAGATTAATAGGACAGAATTAAGAGGTATTGAGAAAAGCTTCCTTCAGAAGATGGGATTTTTAGTTGGGTCTTGAATTCATGAGAACTGGGGGAAGGAGCTGATTTTGTTTTTTAAAATATAAGAAGGTTTAATGACAAGGAAATAACCATTTACACGAGACTATGCAGACGTATCAGGAATGTTTGGGAAGTCCTCTTGGGCTCCTGCTTTTTATATCTCTGGATCTGGGGACAGGGTTCAGGTGGCAAGTCAGATGAAACTGCCAGCAGGGGTTAGGTTTTTATTAATCATCAGTTTTCTTCTCTTTGTTCTCCTGCCTCTGTACCCCTGATTGCCCACTAATTCAACTGTCCGGAAAGAAAAAAGCTTTCTCCCCCCCCTTTCTTACAAAGGTTTTGTATTACATAGTGTTTAAAATCCTGTATGTTACGTGATATTAAAGCTTCATTTTTTCCAGTTTGAGCTTCTAGTGTTTGGTGGTAATTATTAAGGGCTAAATAGCTACTTTAACTGCTTCCATACCTTTCACACTGTTTGTGTGTGTGTCTGTGTGTGTGTGTGGTGTGTGTGTGTGTGTGTGTATGTGCACACACTAGTTGGATCTCAAAGTGCTCTTGGAGAAGATAAAACTTAAACAATACTTTAAAGGTAAGAAAGCACAAGTTACTTAACACAGCCTCACTTTCAAAATGCTTGACTGCTTACATAGCATTTTCAAAGCCTTTTCATGTGCTCCAACAAGTCCATGAGTTGGTGTAATGTAAAGAGAACTCCTGATTCAACTTCTGGCTCAGATAACTTTTGGCATTTTTTTTTTTTGCTTTTGTAAATTACTGAAACTTAAATACACAATAAGAAAAGAAAAAGAAACATAAACTTAAAGACAAATGTTTTTAAAAGGCCTATCGTGCACAACAGAACATGAGAGGATTCAAAATGCATAGCAATAAATTTCCATTTCAAGAAAGCTTATATAATAAATACTACACATTGTGTTGAGAGCTATATATCTTTGCTTCCTTGTTTTCTTTTGTTCTGTGCTGTGCACTTTTTACTTTGTTATTTTTCCCCCTTCCTCCACTCCCTGCCAGAAGGCTACAATTAAGTACAGATATACTTATATATAGGTATATTGATACACATACACACACACACAGACATGCTTTCCCTAAGAAATTCTACTTATGTTCATTAATCTGAACACTCTTTTATATCTCCCCATTGTTCCTCACCCTTCCCTCTAGAGATCCCTCCCTTATCCTTTCCTCTCCTCCCTATCCCCTTAGTATTTTATTTCTTTCTGAATTTAGAAGACTTTTATACATGTGTATTGTTCCCTTTTGAACCCATTCCTGATGAAAATAGCTTTCTAGAAGTAACAGCCCTCCTCCCCATCTAATTACTCTGTGTTGGTTCTTCCTCCCCCATTTGTATGAAATAATTACTCTTTTTAGCTGTTCCTAAATAGTTTTACTTTATAAAGTCATATTATACTCAGTCATATCATATTTAGTCATATAAAGTCATATCATACCGCAATCTTTCTTATGAACTGCCTAATTGCTAATAACAATCTTAGACATATGTTTTATGTTTTACATACATAAAGGTAAACAGTGTTCTTATTGAGTCCCTTGTAATTAAGTCTTTGGTATGTACCTTATATTTCTCTTGGCTCTTGTATGTCAGATCTAGTAAGTTCAGGGTTTTGTTTTGTTTTAATAAAGTCCTGAAAGTGACAGTTCATTAAAAGTTCCTTTTTTTTTTCCATTTGGGATTATGCTTAGCTTTGCTGGATATATTTTCCACAGAACCCCAGTTCTTTTGCTCTTCAATCTAGAGTGTTCCAAGACCTGTGGTCTTTATGTGTCACTGCTGCTAGGTCTTGTGTAATTCTGATTGTGGCACCACCATATTTAATTTTTCCCCCTTGTTGCTTGTAATATTTTATCCATGAGCTGGGAGTTTGGGAATTTGACTATGATATTCCTATTAGTTTTCCTCCTAGGATATCTTTTAGGTGGTGATCGTTTGTTTTTTTTTTTTTTCTATTTCCACTTTCCCCTTTTGTTCTAATGCTTCAGGACAATTTTCTTTAATTATTTCTTGTATTATTGTATCAAGAGTCTTTTCTTTTGATCATAGCTTTCAGGTATCCTGTTATTCTTATGTTTTCTCTGCTTGATCTGTAATCCAGATCAGTTGTTTTTCTTATAAGAAGTTTCATGTTCATTTCGGTTTTTTCATTCTTTATATTTTTATTATTTCTTGATCTTTTATAACTTCGCTGGCTTCCCTTTGCCCAATTCTGATTTTCAAGGAGTCATTTTCTTCCTTAACATTTTGGATCTCCTTTTCTAATTGATTGACTTTCTTTGCATACTCTTGTTTTTCTTGTATTGTTCCTTTTTTTCTCTCAGTCTCATTTGATTTTTAAAATCTTTTTAAAGTTCCATTAATTCTTTTTGAGCAGGTGACCATTTGACATGACTCCTTGGCATTTGAACCAGTTTTCATATTTGTAAAATGGAAACAATGCTTATACTTCCTACCTTACAGGCTTTTTGTGGGAAAGGCACTTGGAACAGTTTGTGTGATACTACAGAGATAAATGTTAGGTATTTTCCCCATTTTACAGGTGAGGAAACAAGCCCAAAGGAATTTACGTGATTCATATGCACAATTAGGAGTAGAACCCAACCTTTCTGGTTCTTAGTCTAGTGTTTTTCTAGGACCACAAAGTACTTCTCATCTAAAAGACTGAGACAATAAAGGCTAAAATGATTTGGTAAAGAAATAGCCTGAGGAAGTGGGTAGCAATTAGGGGAAGCTTTCTGGAGGAAGTTGTTTTTAATAATATCTTTTCTTTACCTATAGGATATAAAGCTTGGCTTGGAAATCAGATCCAGTAATAAGCCTTGTTTTCCCCTAACAAGTCAAATATTCAAAAGTAATTATCAAGCAGTGATATTGCAGATTTTCCTGAATTTTAAAAAATGTAAAGAAGGAAAGAAACAAACCTTTATTAACCATGTATTATTACATTGCCATGCAGTGTACTAAGCAGGTTACAAGTATTGTCATTTGATTCTCACAACAAACCTGTGAGGTAGGTGGTTCTGTTAGCATTTCCCATTTTACTGTTGAAAATGAGACTGGTTCAGGTGGCGCAGTGAGTAGATCACTGGCCCTGGAGTCAGGAGGACCTGAGTTCAAATGTGGCCTCAGACACTTGACACATTTACTAGCCGTGTGACTCTGGGCAAGTCACTTAACCCCAATTGCCCTCCAAAAAGCAAAAAATAAAAAAATAAAAAAAAATCAACTGAAAATGAGACAGGTTAAGTGACTTGGGCCACAGTCACATGGCTGGTAAGTGTCTGAGGCTGAATTTGAACTCTGGTCTTCCTGACTCCAAGCCTATTGCTCTAGCCATTCTGCTCCCTGATAAAGTGAAGATTTGGTTTTTGTTGCCAAAGCCTGTAGCCCCAAGCCCGATTCTCCCTGTTTATTTTTCAACCACCCTAGGTCCTACAGTATCCTAGCAAGCAGTTCTTGCACAGAAGTCAGTGAACCTGAGTCAGTTCACAATGGAGCAGATCAGTTAGACTTTTATTCCCTTGGGGCTTAACCTTTCTGGTAGGTCCTTGAGCTTGTCGTTGCTGGGATTACCTACCATAAACACGATTTTCCTCTGAGCATCTCCCCATTTCCCTTTTTCCTAACACCACCAAGTCTAAATTTCTGAGTCTAGGTTTAAGGTAATTGTCATTATAGTCAAAAGCACCAAATTTGATTTGGGACCTGGGTTCAAATATTGCTGTGCAACCTAGGCAATCACTTCCCATCTTTGGAACTCAGTTTCCTCTTAATGTAAAAGCAGTGGGGTTAGATGTCTTTTAGATAAAAAAATAGAACCCTCCATCTGGCCCCCCATTTCTTGTCCAAAGTTTATTCTCGTTTCCCCAGGCTCCTCCATTTAATCATGCTCAATCTAACCCTTTCACATTTCTACTTTGCTTCTGCTCCTTTCACTTCACCCTGAATGTCATCTCTTACTGTTTTAGGAATCTGGGGGTTTTAGTAAAGGTTAGATATCTGTGCTTATGGTTATCCAGAGAAGCAGCATTCCCCATGTGTGTCTGGAAACAGACTGTCACCACCCTCAACCCCACCCCCCATACACAACATACTCGAGAAAGATGGGGGTAGTTACGCATTTTTATTGCAAAGGAGGATTGTGGGAGTGGTATATTGGGAAATGATTTTTAAAGGCGTATTTAAGTTATTAAGTGGGAGAATTTTTTTTTAATAAGTCTTCCATGGGAATGGGAGGTGTTCAGGTCCTTTTTTCTATTCCAGCGGCTGGCTGGCTTACATCTACAGGTGAACTCATGATTCTGGAAGAGAAAACAGCAGGAATGTGATGTTAAAAGTATCAGAAGGGGTCTGTCATTCAGAAGAAAGGCTAAGACCTTCTGCTCCTTACCCCATGAGATCGAACTCGGAGCAAGGGAGAAAAGTTGTGAGAGGCAGATTTAGCTTGGCTGTAAGGAAGAATTTCCTACAATCAGCCATCCAAGAAGTGAATTGTCTTGGGCTATTACCCCTTCACTAGACCTCCAGCAAAGGCTGGGAATATCTTGTCGGCTTTTTTGTGGAGGGGATTCTCCAGGGAGAAGATAGTCCTAATTTTCTAGGACTGGTTAATGTACAAAATCACTGGGGGGAGGAGGGAGTCTAGAGGCTCAATGATTAAGGAACATAGATTAAGCAGTGGAAGACGACGAGTTATTGAATTTCTAGTCTAATCCCCTCATTTATTTACAGATGTAGAAATTAGGTGATTTGCCCAAGATCTCCCCCGTGGAAAGATCCAGAAGCAAGATGCAAAATCTAGGACCCCGGATTCCAAAGCCCTGTCTGTGTTCTTTCTTTTCACTAGACAAGGCTTTCCTCTCATGACTTCTCTATATGAGGACCCCCAACTTGGCCAAGTGGAGCGGGGGTGGGGCTCGAAGACTGAGGCGGGTCCGAAGAAAAAAAAAAACCAAGGGGAATTCAAGCTTATGACCCCAGGAATCCTATCTCAGGGCCTTATAAACGGGTGGGGATGGGGGTGGGGATGACAGGAATGGCTCCTCCAATAAGCCATTAAGTTCCCCCCCTGGATGCGGGCCCGGGACCGATCTGGGTTAGCGATGGTCTCCTGCCTCGGTTTCCCCATTAGGACCAAAGTGAAAGATCTAAGCCAAAGTGCAGGGGCAGTGCAAGCTACCAGGGGGCGCAGTTCCGATGCAGAGATTCCGATGAACAATAGTGCGAGGTCCCTGGAGACACCGGGAGAAAAGAACCAATGCGGCTCCGGTCTGTGCTCCGGGACCAAACGACCGAGCGAGTGACCTAAGATTCGTGCCCGCTGGGCTCTCCTTGGCGCAGGTCGCGGCCCCTAGACGACGAAGCGGATGCTTGGAGGCCTGCTGGGGCCCACGCTTTTTCTCACACCGGCCGGGGCGCGGGCAGGGGTTCGAAGCCGGTCCGACCCAGTGGCCCGGCCCGGAGCCGGCGCTGGAGAAGCCCAGGGCCCCCGGTGCCTGAGGAAGCCTATCCGCCCACGAGGTCAAGTACAGTAGGTGCCCAGAGCGGCCGGCTGGGGCGGGAGGCGTGGTCCGAGCTGCGGCCCTGACCCCCGGGTCGCGGGAGCTTTCCGAGGCGAGGCCCGACGTCCCGCGGAGCGAAGGTAGTAGGCTCTCTCCCAGCCCCGCCCTCTTACCCCTCACCCCGGCCCCGCCCCACAGGCGCCGCTCCGGCCACGCCCCCGAGCCGGCCCCGCCCCCTCCGGGCCAGGGCTGTGCAGCTGGAGCCGTAGTGTCCGTGTCGCTATGGACCCGGATTTAGGACCCGAAAGGTGGGTGGGGGCGGGGGGTGTCGACCCTCCTACCAGCGGTCTCCGGGGGCTGGGCTGGGGGCAGGGGTGGGCCTCGCCGGCTTGGATGCCTCGGTCCGGCCCGGAGCGGAGGCCGCAGGTGCACGGGCCGGACCGGGCCGGGGACTGCGGTCGGAGGCGGAAGCGGAGCGGAGCCGCAGCAGGTGGGGACTGAGAGGCCCGGGCCGGGGTGCCTTCCCGCTCCGGCCCGCCCGCGGTGGCGGGGAGCCGTACCTGCAGATCGGAAGGGGCAAGGGTCTGCGAGGATGCTGGGCACTGGGAGGGCCCCGTGGACTAGGTAGGGTCTTCCCCCAAATCTGGGTTACGTCCAGGCCCCAGAGAGCAGAAAGAGAAGAAAATGTCCTCAAACTGCAGCGGGAGAAATTGAGGTTAGGAGAGAGCCCCAGGTAGTCGGGAGGGACCTAGGGCCCCCCCTGGGCCGGGCGATGGTTTTGGGGGAGTGCAATCAGCCCCCCTGGGGGCATCCACCCAACGCCCTGAAGGACGTCAAGGGGCTGCTGACCTCTTTCCACCTGGGCCACCGAGAGGACTGGACCCGGGAGTAGGGCTTCCGAGATGCTCACCTTAGTAAGGAAGGAGCTGGAGGAGGCTTGGGGGATGGGGGGCGGTCAGACCCCAAACTCAGAAGGCCTCATGCAACCTTGGGACCTGCCCTGGGGGTGAGGTTTGTCGGGGTGAGGGGAAGACGCTGCCAGAACTGTAACTAGCCCGAGGAAAGCTGGGCTGTGCTCTCAGGACACTTGGTTGGAAGTGCTGCTTCTCAGTCCCTGTGACTGACCTTTCCTCTGCAGATAGAGGGGCCCTTTGAGAGAGACAGCCTGTTCTCAGAATTTCAAAGAACAATTTCAGTACGTTATTGCTCTGGAGGCTTTGGTGACTTTCGGTCCCGACCCAGTAGCCCTGCCTGGGGAAAGAAGCCTAACCTTTTTAAATTAGTCCCATTCCTCATCCCTGCTTTTCTGTTCCTGACTCATTCCTATCCTTTTTCCCCTCTTCATGGAAGATTGGGTCCACCTAGCCCTTTCTTCACTGTTTGTATCTGTGGATATTTACATACACATCAGAACATGAATGTGTGCTTGTGTCCTCATGTGTATGTACATACGTACATTGTGCACTTGCACTTACATGTGCATGCCTTACACATCTATGTGTTTGTGTACAGGTATGTGTTTATATATACATGTGTGTCCAGGCCAAAGCTGCCCATATCTGATGGTACTGGCATGGCTCTATACCCTCCCTCAGCAAACAATCACACCCCCCAGATCTTCCACCCGTCCCAACCTTTGCCCTTTAATTAAACTCCATTGGTCCCCACACACATATGATCTGCTTCCCCACTTCCCTTCCCCCCCCCCCCACTCTCCATGGCTATTCCTGCAGTTTCTTCCCCTCCTCCAAAGCATGCTGGTTAATGTTTCACTCAGGAAAGAACCAAAGCCTATGGGGATGGATGGTGTCCTGATATTGCTGTTGACTGTGATTCCAGGCATTACCCTTGGGCTCTGCCAATTTTTCCTAGGTCTCCATCTGGGAACTTCCCACTCCTCCATCAAAGAGGAATTGAGGCCCCAAGGCTGCCCTTTGTATAGAGGCAGGTAGGTGGTACACTGGGTAGAGTGTTGCTGGACCTGGAGTCAGGAAGAACCGAGTTCAAATGTGGCCTCACACTAGCTAGCTGTGTGACTCTGGACAAGTCACTTAATCTGTCTCAGTTTCCCCAACTGTAAACTGGGGATAATAGCACCGTGAACTTTTACGTATAGGTGCCCACCCCCATGCCTTCTGGGGGGAAGGAGGAGTGAGAAATATCATTAAACGATCCTGGACTTCTTTTCCTTAGGAGTCCCACATGGATCAGAGACCAGCTGGCCCTCTTCCTTCACCCCAGGGAATGTTAGCCCCCAACCAGCTATATACCTTTAATTTGGCCCCCTGTACAGACCTCAGTGTGCACGGGCTTACGTATATAAAAATAATCCATACATGGATAGACACATGCAATTCAGCCAGGGACTGCAGTAGAGAAGAAAGGGTACTGAATGTAGAGCCTATGGGACCCTGGACAAGTCACTAAACTTCTCTGACCATCAGTTTCCTAAAATAATGGTGCTTGAGTAACCTCCTTCACAGGATGAGAAGAGGGCTGTGGGTAAAACACTCCCTATGCTCTACTTTGACTCAAGTCTCCTTGTATTTGCTCAGGCTGTCCCCGTGCCTGGAGTGGACTTCATCCTCCTCTCCTTCTGTTAAAGTTCTCCCTTGGCTTCATGGCCCATCTCAGGTGCTACCTTCTCCATGAAGCCTTTCCTGAATCCCCTCATCCCCCAGGTAAGATTTCTCTAGTTCTGAACTTCCCCTTCGTACCTATCTTTCTCTCTCTTATATTGTGGGTCATTGTGTGTGGACCTTTCCTCTGTTAGACTGTCACGTTTCTTGAGAGCAGATTCTGAGTCTCGTTTCTTTCTGTTTCCACTATATTAGACACCAGAGTGCCTTGCAGAGAGTGGATGCCTAATATGTGCTTGATGAATTGAATCTGAAGGTTAACTATTACTATAGTGATAACAAGTATTTTTTGAGTGTTTGGTCTGTGGAGGAAACCACACAAGGTCCTGCCCTTGGGGGTCTCTTGTCCAGCCGAAGATGTTAGGGGCAAGGGTAAAAGAAGACGTGGACAGGCAGCACAGCATCAAGTGACCAGTGCCAGGGGAAACCTTAGCAGTATGTTATGGGGGTTCCTAGGGAAAAGTCACCCTCTGTCTGAAGATCAGGGGAGGCTTCTCAGAGCTACGCAGCTACAGATTTATAGGGATGCATACTTTGTAGATTCACATTCAGATGGGAAGAGATGTATGAATCCATCCCAGTAGGCATGTGGCAGCATATTTGGTGTGAATAGGCACACGTGAGGCTTTGTACATAGTAGGGGATTAATGCATGGTTGTTGAATGAATGAAGGGGTAAATGTTGCACAGAGCCCTAGCCTAGCAATCAAAAAGCTTGGATTTTAACTCCAGCTGTGCCATTTTATGTCTTTGGACAAGGTACTTATCTCTAGGGGTGGCTAGATGGTGCAGTGGACAGAATGCTGGGCCTGGAGTTGGGAATACCTGAATTCAGATTTCACCTCAGACACTTCTAGCTGTGTGACCCTGAGCAAGTCACTTGACCCTGTTTGCCCCAGTTTCCTCATCTATAAAATGAGCTGGAGAAGGAAATGGAAAACCATGCCAGTATCTTTGCCAAGGAAACCCCAGATGGGGTCACAGAGGGTCAAATATGACCGAAACGACTGAAAAACAGCAACTTCTCTCAAGGCCTCAGTTTCCTGCTCTTTATAAGAACTGGGTGATCTGTAAAGTCCCTTCTAACGCTAACATTCCGTGATAGGCAGAGTTCCTAATAATACTCATTCTAAAATATATAGTTGAAAAACAGAGCAAAGGGAGAGAAATAAAGAAAAGAACAAATTAAAACCTGGGGAAGGGGGAGAGAAGAGGCTGGAGGGTCACAAGCCCCTGTAGTGGCAGAGGGGCCAGGGTTTGCAGATTTCCAGGGCTGTGTGTGTGTGCTCATGTGTATGTATGTTTGTGAGTGAAGTGGAGGAAGAGGGTGGTTGTAGAATTAACTGAGGCTCAATGTTGGAGTTGGGGAGACAGTGCTTTTCCCTTTTTATTTTGTGGACACAGGATCGTAGAAAGCCAGGACACCTGAATGTGACCACGACTCCCAGGGCCCTGATTTCCCTGGACTGTGACCCCTTATGATTTTGTGACATCATCTCCCCACCACTGGCTTCCCCTTTACTCTTTCCCTAGTCCCTCACTCAGGAGGCTCCTGGGGGCTCTCTTAGGTCTGGGCTATCCTTGGGCCCCCTAGGAAGATGTGGGAGGGGCTTGCGCCCCTCCTTCTGTGCCTCCTTATGGTCTCTTCTGCCCCTGGGCCCCCACCACGGAGACCTGCCAGAGAGCTGGATGCCACGCCAAGGACAACTATCCCTTATGAAGGTGAAGGTGACCTCATCCCATTGAGGCTTGGGGTGTGAGGGCAGGGAGGCTAGGTGGGGACTGGGTGAGGAGGGAGGGGTTAGGTCTAGGGGCACTGGATAAATTAGGATTCAGATTTAGGTGTGGTTGAACCCTATTAGCTTCTCATTGATGTCAACACTTTTGAGACCTTACCCTCTGTCCAAGGGCTTTTTTCCCTTCTTAGTGTCTAAATTTCCCAAGTTTCTTATCCTCATCTTGAGACTCTAAGCCTGTGACCTTCTTTGTCCCTGGACCCTGAGATTATCTGATGTGATTGATTCTAATAAACATTCCTCTGACTTTGACCATTCCCACTAAAAATGAATGCCCCAGTTCAAAATCTGCTCCTTCCCTTGTGCCTGTCAGCCACACACTTCAGTCCATAAAAAGGGGTCTTCTAGAGTTCGTTTGCCAAGGGACAAAAGAACACACCAAGTTAAGTCCATTAGAAGGGTCTGTAAAAGGAAATCTTGCAGTACTAAGCTGACTGAATGATACCCAAGTTTCCTAACCTTATCCTCAGTCCTAGTTTCTCCAGCTTGGCTCAACCTTCAAGATTTCCTCTAGTCTAGGAACATATCCTTTGGTGCTGGACTCCCTGGGAGGCCCCAAGTCTTTGGCCTCACCCAAGATACTTCCACACCAATGTGGGATTCACATTGAATGAACCTGAATGGGTCAGGTTTATTCACCACTTCTGTCAACTCAGGTTCTCTCAGTAATTGCTAACATCCAACTGAGCCCTGATCCCCTTGATCCCCTTGATCACCTGCTGACCCCACTAACCTCTTACTGATAGCGATGCCCATACTGACTTGTCCAATCAGCAAGTCTCTGGAGTGCATGATAGAGTATTAAGACTATTCTACCCATATTCCTACATAATCACTGGTTAACCTCTCCTCTTCCTACTAAAATAAAGACAGAGAAACACAAATAGGCCAAAAAGTATGCCCTGTCATTTGAAAAACAGTAACAGGTTAATTCAATATAACATTATGGAAATACACAAAAGTAAGCCTCTATTACAGGTGCAAAGAGCATAGGATCAGGCAAAGCTGGGGGTTAGAATATGACTATGTGAGGGCTGGAAGGAAACTGGGCCTTGGGGACCAATGCCCATCCTCCACATCTCCCCCAGAGCTCTCAGAGGCCCGACACTTTGGAGGTCACGCTCATAATTATTCTACATTGCTGCTGGAGGAGGCTTCTGGAAGGCTGCTTGTAGGGGCACGGGGTGCCTTGTTCTCTCTTAATGCCCAAGACATCGCAGATGGAGCCCACCGTGAGGTCAGCCACCCTGTACCCTCTGTGCATTCCAGATCCATATACAAAC
This sequence comes from Pseudochirops corinnae, assembly GCA_028646515.1. Taxonomy (NCBI): domain Eukaryota; kingdom Metazoa; phylum Chordata; class Mammalia; order Diprotodontia; family Pseudocheiridae; genus Pseudochirops; species Pseudochirops corinnae. The sequence continues at coordinate 189,659 of JAQQSV010000038.1, forward strand.
TGCTGCATCCCTTATTTAACACAGTCCTTTCCACTCCCTGCCCCCTTCTCACAGAACCCTATATACCTTAGGCCCCTGTACATAACCTAGATCCAAGAACATCCTACCTGAAATCCCCCATGGGAATCCATGGGCTTCCTTATACCTATACCTAGCACCCTCACTGCTCTTCCGCCTCCCCCTGCCACAATAGTCCTTTATTGATGCTGCCCACCCTGGGTAGTGAGTCTGAAGTCCAAGAAGTTTCTTCCCTTCCCTCCCACAGATCCAGTGGGAAGCATCCCCAGAGACTCAGAGTGAATGTGTCCGGAAGGGAAGAAATAACCAGGTAGGCAAGACTCCCCTATCCCTTTCTGCACCCCTCACTACAACCACCTAAACCCCATATCCCATTGAGTGAATGGAAGGAAGAGAGACTGGAGCAGGGTCACCCATTAGAAGTTCAATGTAAGAAAGAGATTATGAGTGCCTGGGCTTACGGTAAGGACCACACTGCAGAGGTTCACTTGACAGGACCCAGTGACTAATTAGATGTGGGAGCTAAAGAGTAGTCAGACATCACTGGGATTATTAGTTTGGGTAACTGGAAGTATGGTAATGGCATTGACAAAGATAGGAGCATGATGGGGGAGGAGTAAGTTTTGAGGGAAGGATGATGAATTTTAGACATAGTGATTGTGAAGTGTCACTGAGATATCCAAGGAGAACGCAGGAGAGTGGGCAGGGCCGGAGAACTAGAGGGGTGGAAATGAGCAGTATGTGAGGGCTATTGAAGTTGGCCATGAAGCAGCTGTGATCACTTTGGGGGGGGTGTGTCCTGAGAGAAGAGTAGCAGGCCAGGGATAGAGTCTCAGAGGCTGCTTGCCTTTGGAGGATGGGAAGAGGAAAAGGGGGTGCTGTAAAGGGAACAGCAGGGCTTCATAACCTCCTCTGTACCACAGGGGTCTCCGGCATCTGGGGAGGTGGGAAGCCCTTGGACACACACTGCCTGATAGTTTTACATACACGAAGTAAAATACATAAGGTTTCAAAGGAAACCAATTGTGCTGAAATGTAGTTATCAGAATATTAATAGAATTAGAAAGACGGGTCAGAGAGGCAGAAGAAGGGTTAGGAAAGTGAAGTGTCAGGGAAACCAAGGGAACAGCAGAGGACGATTATGGTTAAGGCTGCCCAAGGACACCAAGGCGGTAGGATGAGTGACTCCAGTTGAATAGATGGTGGAGAGGAGCCACTAGCCTGGCCAGGGACTCACACCCCTTCCCCACCTTTGTCCCTCTAACCTGACCCCTCTAGACTGAGTGCTTCAACCATGTCCGGTTCCTGCAGCGTCTGAATGCGACGCATCTCTATGCTTGTGGGACTCATGCCTTCCAGCCACTCTGTGCTGCCATCGTAAGGCTGACCTGACCTTCCACCTCCCCTCCCTGCCCCATCCCAATTCAGCATTTAGCCTGGTCCAGATGTAAAGCCTCATCATCGCTGTTTCACTCACCATCCTCTGATTCCTGACCCTTGCAGATTCAAGGGTCATTCCCTAATTCCATGTAATAGGGGATTTGACTTCCCTGCTCCATTTCTGAGGCCCCAATGATTGTAGCCTTGCCATAGTTCTGCTCTTCAACTTCTGATCACCTCCCAACCCCCATTCTGAGCTGTTTGTCTTTCTCCAGGATTCTGAAGCCTTCACTTTACCCCCTAGCTTTGAGGAGGGGAAGGAGAAGTGTCCCTATGACCCAGCCAGGGGCTACACAGGGCTGATCGTTGGTGGGTGCTGTTTGTGTGTGTGTGTGTGTGTGTGTGTGTGTTTGTGTGTGTGTGTGTGTATAGTGCTGCCACAGTATGATGCTGTGTGCTGCCCATGTCAGATACCCCGTGTATACAGCACCATCTCCCCACAGAGCTACCATGCCCCTCAATTTGGGTGGTATGAATGACACATTCTGCTTGTGTCAGACAGTTCCCTCCATGTGTATGTGACACCATTCCCTGCAGAGCTGATGTCTGCCACTCATGGGGAACATTACCCCGTGTTTGATGTCTCCCTGACCCTAGATGGTGGCCTCTACACTGCCACAAGATATGAGTTCCGGAGCATACCTGACATTCGTCGGAGCCGTCATCCCCGTTCCCTACGAACTGAGGAGTCTCCTCTACACTGGCTCAATGGTGAGGGAAACAAAGTTGGTAACTGAGGCATTTAGGGACCAGTAAAGAAGAGGGGCCAGGCTCAAAACCTGGGGGCCTAGCAAGTGAAGAGGCAGCAGCTTGGAAGGACTGGGACTGGTTGGAGTTTTCAAGATGGAGGGGCAAGCCCAGGACCTAGACCCTAGGTACGGTAAATAAAATTTGGAGATGGATGGACAGGGAGGTGAATGGGGATGAGGGTGGGGAGAGAACATGTGTTTCCATTGTTTATTCTTTTTCTCACTTAAAAATATGATCTGTTTCAGGCCCAGCTGGGTCATCCTCTTGAGACATCTTCATTCCAGCCCCCAGACACAAACAGAATGTTCTAGATTAATGTATATTACATATATTTGGAGAAATCCCTAGAGGTGGGGAAATGAAAACTCCATGGAGAACTCCTTAGAATAATAATGAACGTAAGGGGAACGTACAGGAAATATTTGTGGTATCTCCTGTCTGAGGAGGATACCTGGTACAGTTTGGGTGGTCCAGGATGCCTCTGCCTCTCTAGATGCAGAGTTTGTATTTTCCGTCCTCATCCGAGAAAGTGAGGCCAGCATTGTGGGAGATGATGACAAAGTCTACTATTTCTTCACGGAGCGTGCCACAGAGGAAGGTAGTGGCTTCTCACAGATCCGGGGACACCGGGTAGCCCGGGTAGCCCGAGTTTGCAAGGTAAGCTAAATGTAGACATCTGAGACCAGAGGAAGACATAGGGCAGTTTGGGATGGAAGGGTTCCCTAGAGTCTCTGACCCTATCATGATGGCTGAGCCCACCCCTCCTCTGGCTCTAGGGTGATCTTGGTGGGAAGAAAATCCTACAGAAGAAGTGGACATCTTTCCTGAAGGCCCGGCTGACCTGTCATATCCCCCTATATGAGACCCTGCGTAGCGTCTGTAACCTGGATGGAGGTTCCTGGGCCCACACACGATTCTATGCAGCATTTAGCCTGGCTGCTCAGTGGTCAGTCCTAGGGGAGAACCCTGGTGGGGGTGGGGAGAGCCCTAAAGTATTTGGGGACGAACTGAGAATTGGGGAGTCATTTTGAGGGAAATCCAGGGATTGGATCAGATGACTACCCTACCTCTGAGAGGGCAACTAGTATTGGGAGGCAGAATGATTCCAGGGACAGATTTCTGAATGCTTCCAGCCCTACCAACCTGGTGAGGAGTACTTAAGGGGGTGGATTGGCTGAAAAGGAGGAATTTCAAGCATGTTGACCTCTGTCAATGGCTGAGATAGTGGGGGTGGCTCAGCTGACTGTTCAGTAATGGCCAATCAGTCACAAAGTCCAAGGGCAGAGAGGCGGGACCTTCCCCCCCTCCCTCCGGTTTCTGTCCTAGATCTCAGAAAGCTGAGGAGAGGGCAGACTGATTCTTGGATCTGAATCAGTCTCCCTCCTCCACCTCCCAGGAGGACCCTAGAGGCCTCAGCCATCTGTCGTTATGACCTGTCTGATGTCCAGGCATCCTTCTCTGGCCCTTACATGGAATACCAGGACGGTGCACGTCGCTGGGGTAGATATGATGGGACTGTGCCAGAGCCCCGACCAGGCTCGGTAAGGGATAGGGGGTGGGGGTGGGAGTGGGCCTAACTTCTCCCAGCTGAGGGATGCTTGTCTGGGCACTTAGAGATGGTAGTCTGGGATAAAAGTGGTCTGGGATTGAAGACAGAGGACCTGAGTTCAAGTTCTAGCTCTGCTATTTTCTACCTACATGAATTTGGGCAAGTCATTCCCTTTCAGTTTATTTCCTCATCTGTAAGATGAAGGGGGTTCTGACCCATCAAGACTAGGCCTTAGGATGATTCTTCTCTGGGTCTCCAGCTCCCTCACCTGAACCCCTGTCTCCCACAGTGCATCACAGATGGCCTCCGAAGGCGGGGCTACAACTCATCTCAGGACCTACCCTCCCCTGTCCTGGACTTCGTCAAGTTGCACCCACTCATGGCTAGGGTCGTGGGGCCAGCCCGGGGGCGCCCCCTCCTGCTGAAGCGGAACATTAGATATACTCGGCTTGTGGGGACCCCTGTCACTGTGCCAGCTGGCCCGACTTATGATGTGCTCTTCCTGGGAACAGGTGTGACCCTGGAGATGACAGTCTCTTCTTGACCCCACTAAACCCATTTCTCAGAAGTCACCCCTACCAGCTCCTAGTCATGGGACATATCCCAGACTCCATTGCTTCTACCTTCCAATCACCTATTCACCCCACCCCTTCATCCTGAGCTTGCTGAATTTTTTCCTCTTGGGAATAGGTTGAGGGGGAGTTGTCCTGGTGGGGCCTTGACTTTGCTCCTATTCCCAATTTCTCAGCTGATGGCTGGATTCACAAAGCTGTGGTCTTGGGCCTTGGTATGCACATTATTGAAGAAGCCCAGGTGTTCATGGAGCCCCAGCCTGTGGAGAACATGGTCATCTCCCTTGCCCAGGTACTCCCCATACCTAATTGACCTCCTTCCTGTGACACTGCCACTGGCTGTAACAGTACCAGGAGGGAAAGGGCTGGGGTCATAGCATTCACTGTGTGGGGCACGAGAGGTAGTTACTAACTACCCCTACTCCTTCTGGCCCCAGCACAGCCTGTATGTGGGGGCCCCCAGTGGGATTGTCCAGCTGCCACTGTCCCGATGCTCTCGGTACAGTTCCTGTTATGATTGTATCCTGGCCCGGGACCCCTACTGTGGCTGGGACCCTAATTTCCGGGCCTGCCATGAAGCTGCCACAGCACCCAACAGGTACCAGGGGCTGGGATTGTTCATTTGGACCTCTAGGTGGATGGGGGTAGGGAGAGCATCTTTGAGACAGATTGAGATAACCTTTGGTTTCTCTTACTGGGGAGACAGAATCTGTGAGCCGTGCACCTGCTCATGCTTTCTCCCACTTCTCTTTTCTAGGACAGCTCTGATCCAGGACATGGAGAGAGGCAACCGTGGTTGCCAGGGCAGTGTGACTGCAGGTAAGGAGCCAGTGTGTGTGGGTATGGCTTCACCTCCTCTCCTAGCAGCAGGAATGGGAACCTCTCCTTTCTCTCTAAATCTCTCATCCTGGCAGCCTTCTGAAGTAAGACTGTATGGAGGGTGAAGGATATTCCCCAGCGTTGCGTCTTTCCCAGTCCCTTGCCCCCACCATCAGGCTTTCATCTCCTTCCTGCCTCCAGAGCCACATCTGCCATCCAGGAATCGATCTGTGCTGAGGGGGGATGATGTGCTCCTGCCCTGCGACCAGCCATCCAATCTGGCCCGGGCCTCGTGGCTACTCAATGGGAGTCGGATGCTGTTGGACGGGAGGGATGGCTACCGTGTGGGTGTGGATGGCTTATTGGTGATGGACACCCGGCCAGAACATAGCGGTCACTATAGCTGCTATGCGGAGGAGAACGGGCTCCGCACCCTGCTGGCCTCCTATGGCCTCACAGTGCAGCAAGCTCTCCCCGCCCCAACCCTAGCCCCAGACCTGAGTCCACCAGCCCTTGGTGCCCACCTGACCTCAGATGTTCGTCTCCTCTATGTGTTAATCATTGCAGCCCTGGGTGGCCTCTGCCTTGTTCTGGCCTCCACGCTCCTCTATGTTGCCTGCCTTCGAGGCAGTGGCCGCCGACGCAAGTATTCACTGGCTAGAGGTACTGGCAGGGCAGGGGGCTCTGCTGTCCAGCTGCAGACAGTCTCTGGTCAGTGCCCTGGGGAGGAGGATGAAGGGGAAGAGGGAACAGACAGGGCAGGAGGACCCGACGGGGGTGGTCTCCGGATAATTCCTGGGGAGGGGACCCCAGCACCTCCTCCTCCTCCTCCCCCTCCTCCCCCTACTGAGCTCTCCAATGGGCTGGCTGCACTCCCCAGCCGTCTGAGGAGAATGAATGGTAACAGTTATGTATTACTGCAGCAGAATGAGGACCGGGCACCTACTCTACCTTGCTCCTTCACAGAGGAGCTCAGCCGAATTCTGGAGAAACGGAAGCACACACAGCTGGTGGAGAGGCTGGATGAGAGCTCTGTCTAAGCTGCCCTCCTACCTCCCACCCAGTTCCCCTTTCCCTTGATCTCTGGCCCTGGCCTTCTGGCCTAGGTCCTTCCTTTCCCTCCCCCCAGTCTCCACCAGCTTTCCTGCCCCTAACTCACCCTCTCCAGCCTTCCAGAGCTGACTTCCAGACTGATGCCCTCTGTTCAAGCAGGTCCTTTAGCCGTTAGCCTTCTAGGCCTTAGCCCTACCCTTCAACTCCTACTACAGGGGCCCAGGTCATCATTGTCCTGTACCACATAGCAGAATGTCTTCTCATGTCCCTCTTGAGACCATCCTCCAGAATGATTGAATGGGGCCACTGGTCAGGGGTCTAGGCCCCTAGACCTTTAGCCTTCCCTCAACCACCCTTTGCAGAACCTGTGACCTCAAAGTGAGCTACAGAGAGGTAGGTCTGTTTGTGGAGCACCACCCCCGATTCCCAAAAGAAGGGGTGGGAGGTAGCTGGAATTACACAACTTCCTTCTCCCAAGCTGAGAAGACACAAGGGGGCAGTTGGCATGTAGACAGGGCCTCCTGCCCAGTGATTATGCTGTTTCAGAGAGCCCCCGTCTCTTTCCAGCACTGCAGCTGCATGTTGGGCTGAGGGCAGAGGGCAGCTGCAGCAGAGTCTCCCATGTTTGCTGTCTGCTTCCCACCTGCTGCCTCGGTGCTGAGTTCTAATGGTGACTGGAGAAGTCCAAGACCCTGTTCAGTACACTGTGCCCAGCAGCCCATCTCTGTGATGGCTAGAAAGTCTAGCATTGCAACCAGCTGAGCTGCGTGTGTGCATGTGTATGAGGGAGTATGTCTGGTGGGCGTGTGTGTCTGCCTAGGTGATACACCCTCCCCTTTTCCCATAAGTACACTTGGGTTGTATTTCTTCCATTTAAGAGGGGCACATACCCTGTCCAATCCCATCCAGTTCTGCCCTTCCAACCCCAGTCCTCTGTGATAACACCACCATCCCCACCCTGGCTCAGGGCTTTGTCTCCAAGTTTGGCACTGAGAAGCAGCACATAGCTGACACTTGTCTTCTCCATGCCCACCTCACACTTCTGCTCACACCTATACATGCTTATAAACAAGGTTCCACATGCACACTCTGAGCCCCCCAGGCCCTGCCAAGAATGAGATGGTGGCTGCACTGTCCCTCCCCTCATTGCCTGGGGTCCCCAATCTGTTTCTGACATGTTTGGTCCATGAACATTTCATGGGAGTGACTCCCTGAGACCATCTCCCTCTCACTCCCACTGGAACTATGCAAAGGGCAGGTAGTAGGCAGGCTGGGAGATGGGATTCCTTGGTCCTGCCTCTGTCCTACTTCAATGTGGTGCTGCAGGAGTCCTTGGGTCAGTGAAGGTGTAAGACCCCAGGATGAGGTGGGACAATCAAAAACCCCTGACAGAGGTTGTTAACCCCTTTGGGCCAGGATGACTGTTAATACTGATGCTGGGAGAGAACCCAGGACTACCATGTTTTTACTGCCCTTCAAACAGCACCATGAACCCTTCCCTTCCCCCAAGCCGAATGTATTTATTATGAGAACAGTGGAAGGGCTCTATTTTATTACTAGCCCCCAGGGGGAGGACAAAGTAGGGCAGAGGGCAGACAGCAAGAAGCTCAGCTTGGGGGGTGGGGGTGGGACATGGGCTCATCTCTCCACTTCCTTTCTTTTGGTCAGTAAATATCGTCCTTTAAACCTTGTTGTCTTTGTCTAGTTCAGAACATGGTACTTCTCAGCCTGCTGGGAAATAAAACAAATGTCTTGCTGCCAGCATCTGCCCCCTACCTGTTTTCAAGAGGTGTCATTTCTACATTCTAATAAGATCTACTCCCAGAGCACAGCAGACTTTCCCCATGGTCTCAGGTGAAGAGTGATCTCAGTACAGCTGTCTGGGTTCTGGCCTGTGGTGCCCTTCCCACGTGGACAGGCTTAGGACAGAGATAACTGGGAGGGAACTTGGGCTCGAGGAACAAGAAGCCCTTCAGGAGAAAGGTTAATAACCTCCTAGCTTCCATCTGTGTCCAGTTCATGACATGGTCAGCCCATCTTAAAGTAATGTAGGCCTGCACTTGCACATGTGCTGAGTTTGTTACCAAGTACCCACATAAGCTTTACATTTTTAATCTTTACAGGAGGCTCTGGGGTGGGAGCAAACCCGAACAGGTTCTAAGAATCCAGGACCAAACTTCTGATGGCTTCCCTCAGGGAGGTGGAAAAGATTATAAGAAGTTCCAGAATTCATCTCACAGTCAATTTAGAATTAAATGGAACCTTGAAGTTTTCTTTATGCTTAATATTGACATCTGAAAGATAAGGAAAAGGAAGGGTTTGGAGCTAAAATGTGGAATACAAAGGTAGAAATGCTGTTTTTTCCTGCCCTAAAGGAGCTCACCTAGTGAGGCAAACAACTAGGTAGGTACAAGATGTGTACAGGGCAGACAGAAAATAACCGAAGACTAAAGCTGGGCACACAGCAGGAAAAGACCTTTCAGAAAGTGAGGGAGAGCATTCCATGCATGAGGACAACCAGTGTAGAGGCATGGAGCATGGCAGAGTATGCAGTACTAGGAAGAAGTGCAAGACCCGACCAGAATAGGAAGGATTTCTATTTGATCCTAGAGCACACGGACTCACTGTAGTCTGTTGAGTGGGGTGGGGGTGAAACACGGTCAGAGTTGTACTTTAGGAAAACCATTTTGGCAGCTTGGGGGATGGGGCAGAAGAGTCAGGCAGGCCAATCAGAAGGCTGCTGCTAATAACCCAGGCATGCCTGAGGTGAGGAGAGCCTGGTTCAGGAAGGTGCCCCTCGTGAGCTGAGAGAGATGGCTGTGATGAATGTAGAAATGACACCTCTTGAAAACAGAATGGGTATGTGACACAAGTGTAGTAAGAGGGAAGATGGGAAGAGTTCAGGGGTAAAGATAGAGTTCTTAGACATACTGAATATGAAATGCTTTTGAGACATCTCATTGAGGATGTCCAAAAGGCAGCCCGAGATGTGAGAAGACCTGAATTCAGGAGAGGTCAGTGCTAAATATACAGACCTGGAAAACAAATACATAAAGGAACCCATAAGTCTCCCAAGTGTGATAGTGCAAAGGAAGCACCAGATTAGCTTAAGTTCACACAGGCGCTTCTGGGAACCAAACCTGGTTACAAACCCAGGGCTCTTTCTATAGGTCCCTAAATCATGGTGGGACGATGTCCTTTGGGAAAGATGAGGTGACGCAAGAAGCACGATGGCTCCGCAGAAATAAGTAGATTTTATTGGGGTTTCTGGTTAGGACCACCGGCAATGCCAGCCTTGCCCAGCTGGGGGGGCCTGTTGGTAAACGGGTGCCACTGCCCCTGGATACTCGGGTTGTACGTGTGGTAGGGTTTCCGGATGCGAATCACGTCCAGACCGGACTGGTCGGCCAGCTTCTGGATCAGCGTGGCAATCTCTTCCGCCGTCTTATTACCGATGGCTACCTCCTGGACAGCGCCGTTCACTAGCGCCACGGGCAAGAGACGCTCGGGTCACGGTCTCGAGCGTGGGCCCACGCCTACTGGCTCGCCACCTCCCGGCGGCCAAATCTGACCCGAGGCCCCCGGCTCCCGTCCCCCGCCCGACCCCTGCACTCACGGTATTCCGCCACCAGCTGGGGCACGTGGCATTTCTTCGCCGTCACGTAGAGCACGACTCCCGGGTTCCTCCTCGCAAAGTCCGTCACATGCTGCTCCACAAACTCCCTGCGGGCGTGGGGGGAGACGCGCGCGCGCCTTAGGGCACTTCCAACCCCTCCAGCCCCGGACCCGCCCCGTCCGAGGCCCTTTCCCGGGTCGGCTCGAGGGGAGAGGGGAAGATGTTTCTAGGGTCAGGGGTCAACTGTCGGCGCGCGGCCCCCACCTGGCGCCGCGGGACGAAGGCGAATCACGGCTGACCCTGAGGCTGAGGCGTTGCAGCTGCTGCACGTAGCGTCCCAGGCCGTTGTGGAGGACGCTGCCCAGGAAGCGGCTCGGGGTCCCGCGGGCCGTCATGGCCACTACAGCGGACCCGTACGCCGAAACTCCCGGAACCTAGGAAGCGAGAGCCGAAAGTCAGAGAGCGGGGAGGCCCGCTGGAAGGAGGAGGCGGGGCGTAGCCACCAGACTTCCGGCGCCCTAGAGATCGCAGAGTTTTGCTTCCGAGGTCGGCCGCTGTAGCACGAGACTAGTTCCCACGTTGTTAGCGTGGGCGTTTCGGAGCTTGGAACGGACCAGACCCTTCGGGATGTATGGGCGCTCCCTCGAGAAGGCTCCCATGGCCTTGGAGAGGGGGAGGAGTAGCTTGTAGAGATGCGGTGGGCCAGGGAACCCAGTGAGGGCGGGCGCTGTAGGGAGGTCCTGGCACTGAGGAAGTGGGGAACCCAGTGAGGGCGGGCTTGGAGAATGGCGAGCCTGTGAGAGAATGGAGCTTCACTGGGAAAGGGCGCCGTGACGAGCATGGTGCCTGGCACACAGCAGATGCCTAATAAATGCTTCTCAATTGTGTAATTGATGGTAGGCCAGGTGGGCTGAGGAGCTTCAGGTAGTATCGCCCCTCTTTCCTTTCCTAGGAGCCAGGCTGAGATGTGGATCTTTCCCCAAAGTGGGCACCCCTTGCGGGCCCTGCTGACCCTTCGATGGCCCATAATGTGGGTGGGTTGCAGGGGCCTCCCCCGGGGAGGATCTCCCCGTAGGCCCTATCGGAAGGAGGTTCTGCCAGCCCCTGAAGTCCCCGTGGTATTTGTCACTGCAGCTGAGATAAGGCAGTACCTTCGAGCCCAGGGGATCCCCTTCCAGGATGGGCACAGCTGCCTGCGCACACCCAGTCCATTCCTGGGGCCACGGGGTGCAGAGGCAGAGAACTGGACTGAAGGTCGCCCCCACAGCCTTTTCATTGATAAGACCACAGGCCACTTCCTTTGCACTGTTAGCCTGGCTGAGGGCAACTGGGAGGACTTCCAGGCATCTGTGGAGGGTGGTACAGCTGGGTCCTTGGCTAGTGAGGGTAAAGGAAGTGAGACTGTAGACAGCCAGAGTAATGATGTGCTGAGGATCTGGGATCGGGCAGTGCCACTGGCTGAACTGCCAGACCAGGAAGAGATTCAGGTGGCCCGGACAGTGTTCAATCTAGCCAAGGTTTCTGATGCTACACTGAAGCTCTTCAACGTGCGCTATCTTCGAGGTGCCAGGAGCTTGGTCTTTCCATGGTTTTCTCCAGGGGGCTTGAGTCTTAGGGGACTGAAGCTGCTGAAGGCAGTAGGTCAGGGGGATGGAGTCTGCTATGTGGAGACCACTTTGCCTCGGCCCAGTGCCTACCATAACCTATTTGGGCTGCCGTTGATCAACCTTCGAGATGTGGAAGTGGTATTGACCAGTCGAGAGCTGGATAGCCTGGCTTTGCATCAGGCCACAGGGCTGCCCACACTGGCACTACCCCGAGGGATAGCCTGCTTGCCCCCTATCCTACTCCCCTACCTGGAACAGTTTCGGCGAATTGTACTGTGGCTGGGTAATGACTTGCGGGCATGGGAGGCTGCCAAATTGTTTGCTCGAAAGCTGAACCCCAAACGATGCTCCTTGGTTAGGCCAGGAGACAAACGTCCCAGTCCCCTAGAAGCTCTGACCCAGGGCTTGAATCTGCAGAGAATACTACGGTCAGCCCTGCCTGCTGGCCACAAGTCTATAGTGTCTTTCCGGCAATTGAGGGAAGAAGTCCTGGGAGAACTATCTAATGTGGAACAGGTGGCTGGAGTTCGCTGGGGACGCTTCCCTGACCTCAACCGACTTTTGAAGGGCCATCGAAAGGGCGAACTTACTGTCTTCACAGGTGACCATGTTAAAAATGGGTTTGACCATTCTCACTTGGGGGAAAAGGTGGCTGTCTTCAAAGGGGATTTCATTGGCATAGGGGTTGGGGATTTCACGGGCAGAGTGTCAGGATGAGAATAGTAAACACTTGATTGTGCCCTCAGCTTTGAGGGTGATGATCCCCAAGTCCTTTCTCAAACATGTCTTTGTCATGTAACCCTTAGGACCAACAGGCAGTGGGAAGACAACATTCATTAGTGAATACGCACTGGACCTATGTACACAGGGAGTGAACACACTGTGGGGTAGCTTTGAGATCAGCAATGTTCGACTGGCCAGGATCATGCTGACCCAGTTTGCCATGGCAAGGCTTGAGGAAAGACTGGAAGAGTATGATGAGTGGGCTGACCGCTTTGAGGATTTGGCACTGTATTTTATGACCTTCCATGGGCAACAGAGTGTCAGGTAAGAAACCAAGTTTTGATTGACCTGACTTCAGGTCCAGATTGCTGTGATTTGAAGGAGCGCTGAAGTTGCTAGCTGAAGCTTCAGGACTTCTCAGATTGGCCATCATGCCAAGGATGCTGGTTGATGGATACACTATATGTTGGTGATTACAGATCTTTTCCCCCTCTTCCTGTGTGCACCCTCCCTCCCCCAGGACCGTGGTGGACACAATGCAACATGCTGTTTACGTCTATGATATCTGTCATGTGATCATTGACAACTTGCAGTTCATGATGGGGCAGGAGCAACTCTCTGCAGATAGGTAACATCCCATCCCATCCCCTCCCTCAGTCTTGGTCTTATCAATGAAAAGGCTGTGGGGGCAACCCTCAAACTTGGGACAAGTTTGAACATGTATCTTTTGGGACTCAAAGATCATTTTTCCTCCCTGCAAGCTGGGCATCCTGGAAATGGGATAGGAATTATATACACACACAAGCTTGTGTGCATGTGTGTGTGTGCACCTTTTTTTCTGAGGCAGAAGGAGCGAGCATAAGTGGGATGGGTTGGGGTGGAATGTTGTCTGTGACTGTTGTGAGTCTTCATGATGGGTAACTTGGGAGAGTGTGGGTCTGTCTGTCCTTATTCCTCTGCCAGTGATCGATAACCTTCTACCCCTCCTGTGCTGATGGCAGGATTGCAGCCCAAGACTACATTGTAGGAGCCTTCCGCAAGTTTGCCACAGACAACAATTGCCATGTAACCTTGGTCATTCACCCCCGGAAAGAGGATGGTGACAGAGAGCTGCAAACGGCATCTATCTTTGGTTCAGCCAAGGTCTGTATTCTGGAGATATACACCTTGTTGTAGATGAGAGGAATGGAGTATAGACTTAGGTATGCTGTAGGATCCTCTATAGTATAAGCCTTCCACTGGCAAGATGTACGCATAGTAACAATCCCCTGTCTTTATCTGCACCCCCTAAAACCTGTCCCCTCATTCTTACTTCTTTTCCCTTTTTTTCCCTTCATTTACTTATTCCCTGTTACTCTAATACATTTTGTTCCCTATTCTATCCACGTGACCCTCCCCTATCAATCCCACTCTCCCAGGCCAGCCAGGAAGCAGACAACGTGTTGATCCTTCAGGACAAGAAGCTGGCAACAGGTCCAGGAAAACGCTACCTACAGGTGGCTAAGAATCGTTTTGATGGGGATGTGGGTGTCTTCCCCCTGGAATTCAGTAAGAGTTCACTGACATTCTCACCCTCAACCAAAGGCAAGGCCCGCCTCAAGAAGGTCAAAGACAATGAACTAGACCCCCAAAAGCCTCCCTCTAGGAAAGGGGGAGGAGCACCTGGGAAGCAGAAGGACAAAACAGCCCAAACCCCTCCCCCCTGACAGCCATGGTGAGAGCATTGTAAAGGCTATGGGGTTGAACACACCATTTTGAGGAGAGATCCAGCTGTGAGCTTGGTGCCTTACCTTTGTTGGAGTTGCTGAGCAGGAATGTCCCCCCTCACCTGCCTTGGTATGGGAGTCAAGAGTTTGCAGTCCCAGGAGAGACAGCATGACTGTCATCCCTCAGAACAGTGTGTGATTCTGATCCCAGTGGAGGTGGTCAACAGCCATGAAGAAAGCTGAAGTCATAGGGCTTTTCTCTAGAAAAATAAACCTATTTTTTCACACTTTTGGTTGTTATTTATTGTCCTTAGTTCTCAAAGAGGACCAAAATGACATCATTATGTTGGAGTTAAGGTATAGTATGTCTGACTGGCTGATCAGACCAATATGAGTTTGGAAGACTACCACAGGTCAGGCACAAATAGTTTGCACGAACATCTGAGTGGAGATGTCTCTAAATTTGTACATCTCGCTTTACTTTTGAGCTACTGCAATTCTGCTTTGCTCACGGAGCACAGTGCCTTCTCTGATGAGGGCATGCCATGCTGGGGGAGTTCTTTGCTATTGTCTTCCATGTCATGAAATACATTTCAGTGTTCTTTAGAGAGACCTTGATTGCTTCTTCTGACCTCCATGTATGCATCTGCCTTGTGCGAGTTCTCTGTAAAATAGTCTTTTAGGCAAAACTACTTTTGGCATTCAAACATGTCCAGTCCATCAGAGTTGAGCTCTGTGCAGTAGAGTTTCAATGCTTGGCAGGTGAATTCAAGAAAGGACTTCAGTGTCTGATACCTCACCTTGCCTGGTGATCTTCAGAATCTTTCTAGGACAATTCAAATGGAAACACTAATGTTTCCTGCAGGGTGCTAGTACACTGTCCAGGTTTCACAGGCATATAATAATGAAGTCAGCACAACAGCTCTGTAGAACTTCAGTTTGGTAGGCAGTCTGATACCTCACACACACTGAGTTAGCTCTGGTAGTGTGTGCATCAACCTTATCATCTATGTACATCCCTAGAAAGTATACTGCCAAGGCAAGCGAGCTTATCCATCATATTCAAAATTTCTTCCATTTGTTGTAACCAATAGTTCCATGTGTTTTCTTGGTGTTAACCGTTAGGCCAAAATTAGCACAAGTGGAAGAAAATCAATCCATACTTTGTGCATCTCAGCTTCAGAGGCTGTATTCAGTGCACAATCTGTGAACAAAAAATTACACACCAACTTTTCCTCCACTTTAGTCTTAGCTTGTGGCCTTTTTAAGTTAAATAATTTATCATCAGTGTGATAGCTGACCTTGATGTTTTTCATCCTTGTTGAAAGCATCTGACAACATTGCCGAAAACATGCTCAAAAGCATGGGAGCAGCAAGCACACACCCTTGTTTCTCTATTGGTGGCTGGGAAAGCTTGAGAGCATTGTCCATTATCCAGAATTCATGTGAGCATGCCATCATGAAATTGATGTTCATTACTGATAAACTCTGGGCAACTAAATTTTGCCATAATTTTCCATGAACCTTCATAACTGACAAAAGGCTTTGGTCAGATTGACAAGCATTGTGTACAGACAGATGTCTATTCTGCTCCTGTCATCTCTCCTGGAGTTTTCAGGCTCATACTGACTGTTCCTTGGCCCTTTCTGAACTCACACTGGCTCTTGGGTAGATGACCATCTTCCAGGTGAAGCATCAGCCCATTAAGGAGGGCTTTGGCAAGAATCTTGCCAGCACTGTCTGAGAGAAAGACTCTCCTGTGATTTTCACAAGATAATCTATTTCCTTTACCTTTATAGAGATGGACAATGGAAACATCCTTGAACTCCTGCGGGACACTCTTGCCACATAACATGGAAGATTTTTGTCAGCTTTTGTATGAGCAGTGGCCCCCATCTTGTAAATCTCAGCTAGGACAGAATTAACACCAGGCACTTTGCCACACAAGAGGAACCTGATGGCATTCAAAAACCTCCTCTTCAGCTGGAAATTTGGCTAAAATGGCAAAATAGTATGGGCGGTGTCTTTTGAGCATAAATTAGAGTTAAGTGAGGCAGAGTTGCATATAGTCATCATCCTCACTCTCCGAAAGCCATAGGAGTCCAATGTCTAAACAAAATCAAGATGACTGGTGATGGCCTGAGATGCATTGCATGACCTTAGCATCAGCAATGTCTGATCAAGCTCTAAGGGCTCCACACTGCCTCCTTTAGCAGCCTTCATGGCCATTGGAACAAATTGTTCTCCAGCCATTCCACCAGGGAAGTCATCACATACTTGGGATAGACACTCCCTTAACTCACCGAAGGGCTAGAGACCCCTTGGTCACCTTCAACATGGTTTAGCCATCTGTTGAAATAGTTTATTGGGGTGTGGCAGCTGAAGATGCTACAGCTTCTTGTAGCCACGGGTGACAGTGGAGTCCTGGACAACAAAGGTGGATGAACAGCCCTCACACCAGAGGTCCTAGTATTCCCTAAAGACACCCTACCCATTACA
This sequence comes from Pseudochirops corinnae, assembly GCA_028646515.1. Taxonomy (NCBI): domain Eukaryota; kingdom Metazoa; phylum Chordata; class Mammalia; order Diprotodontia; family Pseudocheiridae; genus Pseudochirops; species Pseudochirops corinnae. Next base: position 206,011 of record JAQQSV010000038.1, read on the forward strand.
CTTTTACACCTTTATTTAAAAAGATGTTTTAGTTTGGCTTTTTTTTGTTTAGCTCTCTGATTCCCAAATATGACCACCAGGTGGCAATGGTGCCCCCAATACCATGAAGGGATAGAGAATGAGGATGTCCACCCAAGCCCCTGACCTAGGGACCCTCTAACTCTGCTTCCCAGCAGCCCTTTGAACTAGAGCCAGGGAGACAGTATCAGGATGGGGGAGCCCAACTTACCCTGCACACTTGGCATTTCCTGCTGTCCTGCCATCACTCCAGACCCCTTTCCCATCCAACCCAAAGTATGGAAAGCAGGGGTGATACCAAGTCAGTATCCCTGATCCTTTCAAGAGGCTGGGCTCAGCCACTAGAAGCTTGTAGAACATTTACGTGTATCCACCTGTGTGTTTACATTTGTGTCTGTAGAGTTGCAATGGCAGGTATATGGCTGAAGAGCTCTAAGAATAGTTCAGGATGAAGCCCTAAGCCTGTTAGCCTTGCTGTGGTGGGGGTGGGGGAAAAATTACTCTTAGGCAGTCTTCAGGGATGGGTAGGTGTTTTTTTGGCTGTATATGAAGGTTAGTGGGATAGAGTTTCTGGTTTACTCTAGGTCTCTTAGACTAGATGGAGCCCAGACCTTTGTTTTAGTCATTCCTAGCCCTGAGTTGGCCAGGCTGAGAGACTTAGGCACTGAGACTGCCGTACAGTCAATCCTCAAAACTGCATGTTCCTGGGGTTGGGGAGGTTTTTATGATTAGCCTAGCCTATATGAACAGTATGGATTCCTCAATGGATCTTCCTCCGGGTGACCTTTGTGGAGCTTAGAGGAACTGGTTAAGTAAAATCCTCAGCCATCTGTGCTGCCTCACATTCAGCACCTCCCAGTACAAACCAGAAGGGCCAGGGGGAGGAAACCAAACAACCTCCCTCTCCTCCCCCCCCCCCCCACAACCCCACCCTTTAAACAAACACACACCTTAGCAAACACCCTGGGCCCCTACAAGAATGGATACCTATACATGTTCCTGGAACTTCAAACCTACAGTGGGGTTTTCTGGAACTCTCCCACTGAAACATGTGAGCATGGGCACAGGCAGGTCCTAGTTCATGTGCCAGTTTGCTCATTTTTCTATTCAACACATATAAGGGCCCTTGGAAATGGGGATGAAAACATGATCCGGTATACTAAAAAATAGCCTTCCAGTAGGGGATACAGTCCAATGCCCTTGCCTGGGCTAGGTGGGGCCTCTTTAGTCTGTTGTGTGAGTTCATTAAGTGAGAACTCCATAACTGATTACGATTATGCCCAGAGATCTGTAGTAGCAATCAATACCAAAGTTCCCATTTTCTAAGGTTTACAATCTAGAAAAGCAGCTTAAAGAAGTAGGGGAATACTTGGCTACAGGACTTTTTTGTAAGCCCCTCACTCTGCAGCTAGCTTCCACTCCTAGGGCCTGTGCTATGAATCCCAAAGCGCCAGTATAACTTAAGCTCCTCAGAACCTCCCAGTGTCCTGCACTCCCTCCATTCCCATCCCATTTCCTGTTTTAGCTAGTTGGAACTTCCAAGACTAAGAGAGGATATCTTAGTCTATGGGAGGAGAAAATTTCCAAGGCCTCACGAGGACCCAGAGATGGGGAAGATCTGGCCTGTCTGTAATGGGCCCGAGAGGACGGGGTTCGGGCACTGAATCAAATTGGCAAAGCTGTTTGTACTGCTGCTTAACCACACCACCCCCACGTTGCCAACTCCGCTGAAATTCGAGTCCCCTTGGGTCACTAAACCTTACGGGGGAGGGCGGAAGAGTTCAATAAGCATTGGGTGCTTAAAACGTGCCAGACCCGGGTCTGTGGTTGGGGATATGAACAGTAAACAAAGCCGGCACAGCCCCTGTCCTGCCCCAGGGACCCTAGAAGCCTAGCGGGAGGCAAGAGCACGTGGAGGCGGCAAGAAGCGCTCCCGGGCGTGGGTTGTTTTGTTTTTAGCGACGTGGGGGAGGGCGGGGCACTGGGACCCTCGATCAGGGGCCCAAACTAAGGTCGGAGGCCGGGGGTGTCGCTGTCCTAGGATCTCTGCCTTTCCCCCACCCTCACCTCTGACCAGGGTCCAGAGACTATAAGTCCTTCGGGGGCAGAGGCGTGGGGCCAGACCGGGGCCCCCGCGGGCCCTCGGGTGCGGCTCTGCCGGCCCCGCCCCGCCCCTCCTCTCCTGCTTAGGCAGGCGATGGCAGCGGGCGGAGCAGCCGGGAGGCTTCAGCCGGACGAGAGACTGAGCCAGAACCTCGAGGCAGCCTTCGGTGAGTGCGGGGCAGGGGAGGGCTCCCTCGGAGGCAGAACTTGGCTGGGGCTGGCCCCTACGGGCTGCAAGAGTGCACTGGGGACCCAGGCCGGGACACGCGAAGTGGCCCGAAGCCCCACCCTTCCCCCCCGCAGCGCGCCGAGAGACCCAAGCACGCACAAAGAAAGCCGCGGGCGCCCCCCCCCCCCCCCAGCGTGCACCGGAAGCCTTGTGCGCTTGCCAGGACCCGCGGCGCGCGGGACGAGGGAGGGGTGGAGGGGGCGGGGAAGGTCCGGGGGCGGAGCCAGGACGAGTTTGCCCCGGTTCTTGCTCCTCGGCCGGCTAGGCGGTAAACTGGGGTCACGTGCCCCCCGCGCGGACACGTGGGCGCCGGGCCCAGGAGGGGGGCAGGGTGTCGGTGAACCCGAAGGACTGGCTTAACCCCAGGGGACCTTGTGGGGGCAAGGAGCCCCCACAGCCTGTACAGGCCTGCAGCCGCCGAGACAGCAAAGCCGGAGCGCGAAGTCCTCGGAGGATGGGGCAGTGATGGGAGAAAAGCCTGGTCGGTGCCGGAAGAGGCGAAGTTCTCGGAGTGGGAGGGATGGGGGGCGTGTCTGGTCCCGACGGGGGTGGTGCCTTCAGGCCTCTCGGGGCGGGGCTGTTTTCCCCTTTCGAGGGAAAAAAAAGGAAAACAAGACTCTTTCCAGGGAGCTAAAAATATCCCTGAGGTTGGGAAGGCTTCTGGTAGAGCGGGCCTGGGGCGGGGAGAAGGGCTGTCTGAGCTCCCGAGACCCCCGGGCCGATGCCCAGAGGCGCGTCACGTGGCCGGGGGGGCAGCGGGCGTCGTTGCGCGGTCTTCTATCCCCGGCTTGTTTCGGCAGGTTTGGGAATGGGGGCACCTTTCCCTTAGAGGTCCCAAGCCCACAGCATGGGCCGGACAGGAGCGCAGGAAAGAGGGGCCAACTAAACCCGTCGGGGCCCCGTGGAACCCCTCGTCTCTCCTTCCATGTTCCCCTTCTGCTCTGGGCCATCCCGGGGACTGGCCGCTGAGCGGCGTAGCAGAGGCCAACCCTGGGGTGTTGGGGGAGCTCAGTATCCTTCACTCCCGCCCCCCCTTCCCCCGCCTCCGCGGGAGACTGGGAAGGGGGTGAGGGGCACAGATGCTCGGGGCCGGCCGGAACGGGTTGGGAAGGGGAGGAGCCGTCAGGCCTTTTGTGCTGGAACTCGGGCCAGCTGAAGGGGGAGCGTTCTGACCCTCCCTGGCTGCCCCTCGCCTTTTCATGCTCTCGTGCACGCCCCGCGTGGGGATGTAGGGAGGTGTGACTGCCCAGTTATAGACTTCAGAGTTCTTTGGAGGCTGCGTTTGATGTGTGTGAATCCTGCGCGAGCAGCAGCGCGCATCCGTACTTACATGTGCACGTCTTGTGTGCTTACCAGAACACGGGTGACGTGGGTTGCGCGCGTGTCGGAGCCCAGCCGCTTGGGGGCGGGGCTACCTCCCCCTTCCCGGGGTTCTGCCCCTCCCATGCTTGGGTCAGGGAGGGGGAGGGGACGGAGACGGGGAGGGGGGGGGGAAGGGGAGGCGGAGCCCCGGTCGGGCTCTCGGAGTGTCCGAGGATCTGGGCCGGAGCGAGGTCTCAGAGGGAGCTGCCGGGGTCTGAGCATGGAGCAGCGCCGTGGAGGTGAGGGGGGCAGGCACGGGGAGGGATGCCATGGTGCCCCCAGAGTTAGGCGGCAGCCAAGGTCCTCCGTTAATGGACTTGGGGGGTGATCTTACACTCTGTGCTAGTTGAGGGGCGCAGAGAGGGAGCCTCCTACTTTGTGTCCTGGCATTGGATTCAGCTCCTCTTGGCGTGAAGAGGGCCCCAACACCCTTCACCTCTCAGCCCTGCAGGCTTTGTAGGCAGTTTCCTTAACTCCAGACCCTCAGGGTTGGGGTGGGGGGTGGCGCACCGGCAGCTGGAGTCCTGCATCGCCTGGCCTTACCACTGAACCTCAGACTGGGGGTGGGGGAGAGGGAAGAGGGGAGTCCTCCCGCTGGGCGAGTGTGTGTGTGAGCCGAGGGGCCCCCTTTCCCACCGAGCAGACACAGACGCTGCTCAAAATGGAGCCTATGGTAGCCCCTCCCTCTTCAGCTTGCAAGGAGAGAGCGGGAGCCCGGCCCCCCCAGGCTCTGGCCTAGTCTGGACTTCCAGACACTGTGGCTGTCCTGCTCCGTCTCACCGCCCCCACTCCCCCTTGCACTTCTGCCATCTTTCTGCTTCCCTCTGCCTCCCACCCTGTGCTCCTCACTTTCCTTGTGCTCACAAGGAGGCAGATGGGGGAAAATTAGTTCCCCTAGTGACTCCTTAAGATAGACCCCTCCACTCACCATTGTGTGTGGGGGCTGATGAACTCCTCTGTGCCTGGTAACTTTAAGGATGGTATATTAATTGGAGGGGAGGTCTCATCTACTTAGGCCCCCCCATTAGTTGTCTGGGGCCTGGCCTGAGTTGGGGTGGATCAGGCTCTCTGGTCTTAAGCTGCAGCTGGAGGGAACCTGATGCTCTCTCAGTTTCTAAAGCTCAAAGCCCAATTTTCTGTGTTGCTTTGGGGAGGGAGGGGCTGAAGTAAGGAGGAAAGAAGTGGAGTTGAAGGGCCTTCTGTTGAGGTTCAGATTTTACTAGATCTCTGTCTGAGGACCTTTCCAACTCTTGAGATATTTTGATTCTTAAAATGGGGAGAGGAGAGGTTAAAAAAAAGGAAGAGTGTATTTGTATGGCCCTCACTAAACAGGGAATAGGAAAAAACAACATACTTTGAATGTGAATTCATAAACTTACATACATATTCATACTTAAAGTCATATTGCTTCAGTGCTCTGTGTTGAATGCACATACGTACACACATACATACGTTCTCATGTTGATCTCTGGATTGTGTCTTGATGGCTTAAACAGATGTCTAAAACCCTTGGAGGCCTCAGGAAGGGCTGGGGTTCCGGGTGGGCACCTCCCCTTCCCAACCCAAGAAGGAGATGAAACTGAGGGTCAAGGGTCACCAGACCCTCCTCTCTTTAGCTCCAGCTAGATCCTGGGAACATTTGCACAGGTGAGGTAAGAACCTGTGTTTTTAAGGAGAAATCTCTGCAGATCATTAATAATTATTCTTCTTCACTGAGGTTGTCTATATTCCTTGGGACCAATCTGATGTTTAGTGGGTGATATTGGGGGTGGGGCAGAGTTTGTCATGGAAACAAAGCATCAAACTCTATGTCTCTGGTAAGCTAGGAAGGGGTTCATTAACCCTTCAAATTTTCTTTGGGGACAGAGGGTACTGGGATGGTTAAGAGTTAAGTGTTTTAGGCTTCAGTCTAGCCCAACTTTGTGAAAACTAGGGGGTAGGTTGGCATTGGTTTGTATGAGGGGCAAATGACCACTGATTAATTTGGGGAGCAGAGCATTGACTGATATGGTTTGAGGAGGAGTGGCACAGACAGCTCTCAGTTCCCTAATTACCATCTGGGAACAGGGATAGTATGTGTATGGTATCTCTCTTGCAGTGGGTAGTAAGTTTCTCCTAAGGACTGAGCCAGAAGAGAAGTTTCCTTTGGGAGCCAGAGAGACTTACCAACCTAGGAGAGGACAAGTTCCCAGATCTTAGTGTAGGGGCTCAGCAAGATCTGAAACTTCAGACCGGGGTTTCTGCCTTACCTGGAGGCCCCAGACTCATCTGACCAGTTGGGCCGGCTTGGCCACTTCCCTCCCCCTATCTGGCCCTTGCTCTTGACACCTTTTCTAGCCTCTCTGTATTCTGCCTCCCTTTATGTGCTCCTACCCTCCTCTCAAGAGAAGCCATAAGGTTTAAATCTACCTCAGACCCCTGGCCCCTATTGAGATAGAAGGGAGCTCTAGAGACATGAGAAACTATGACCCCTCCCTTCAGCCTCAACAAGAGTCAAGGAATAAAACGTATCCATGTATTTGTATGTATGTGTGTGTGTTTGGAGGTAAGTTTTCAGGGTTTGGGAGAGGGGCCTAATGGGGCATGGGATAGGCTTAGGACTAGGAGACTTAGAATTGGGGTTGCTTTGTAACACGTGGGGGGCTGGGGCTTAGTAGGGTCATGGACATAGAGAAGAGCTGGGGGTGGGTCATTGGTAGAGGAACTTTGGGTGGGCACTGTTCCAGCTGTGGGTTATGGTGGGAGTAGAAGTCTGGCAGGGAGGCCTAAGAATGGGGAGCTCTGACTGTGGCCTCCTTCCTTGTACAGCAGGTTGCCTTCAAGGCCTGTGGCCTGGCCACAGTTCCTGCAGCCATGGCAATCGTCCAGACTCTGCCTGTGCCCCTGGAAGCCACCCCTGAGAGTACGGTCTCACACCCACCCCACCTGCCCACCATGGGCAGTGTGAGTAGCCTTATTTCAGGCCGGCCCTGCCCTGGAGGAGGGCCTGCACCCTGCCACCATGCCCCCTCGGGACCTCCCTTCTTCCGGCAGCAGGATGGGCTACTACTTCGAGGGGGTGGTTGTAGGGCTCAGGAGCCACTGTGCCCCCCAGTACCCACCAGAAAGCCTGTGGGAAATGCTGGCTTCACATACATCAATGAGGACTTCCGGGGAGATTCACCCTCCAGTCCCTGTAGTGACCCTGAGGATGCCCGAGAGCAGCAGGCCCGAAGTGCCCATCTCAGGGGCCCACCTCCAAAGCTCATCCCTGTGTCTGGAAAGTTGGAGAAGGTGAGAAGGGGACCCTTCCTTCCGAATCCAAATGACTTTTCACAGTGCTCAGTGAGAGGAGGGGGTGGGATGGGATAGAGCCTCTTAGTACCTTTGATGACTCCACCAAGGGATTGCCAGGATTTAGATAGAGGGAGCATATAGGGCTTGGGAGAGGGTACCTCATAGTAGCTAGGTGGTAGTACTTTGTTACTCTGTTTCAGAACATGGAGAAGAGTCTGATCCGGCCCACAGCCTTCAAACCTGTGCTGCCCAAGCCTCGGGGGCCACCATCCTTGCCGGCATTCCTGGGGCCACGGGCTGGTGTTGGGGGGATGTCAGGGAGCCAGGGTAGTCTGACCCAGCTGTTTGGAGGCCCTGCTTCCTCATCTTCCTCTTCTTCCTCGTCTTCTGCTGACAAGCCTCTGACCCTAAGCAGCTGGGCCAATGGTTGCCCCTCGGGGACACTCTCTGACTCTGGCCGAAACTCGTTGTCTAGCTTGCCCACTTATAGCACAGGGGGAGCTGAACCAGTTGGAGGTTCTCCAGTAGGGCACTTACCTACCGATGGCCCTGGGAGAGGGGTGCTGCCTGGCACTGGAGGCAGCCACCGTGGGGTCCCCATGGGTCCCTCACACTCAGACAGTGGGCGTTCATCCTCCAGCAAGAGCACAGGATCCCGGGGAGGCCTCCTCAGTGGTGGGGGCACAAGGGCCTCTCCAGACAGTGGTTCTTGTGGGGATCGATCACCTCTCCCTGGCCCCCCCCCACCTCCCCCCCCACCCCTGCCAGATGAGTCTCTGCTGCGATGTGCTCTGCAGGAGAAGCTTCGGGAGCGAGAGGCAGAACTGCAGCAACTTCGGGACAGCCTGGATGAAAATGAAGCTGCCATCTGCCAGGTGATTGACTCCCCACTCTCCCTCTGCCACCATCCCCTGCCTGAAAGGAGGGGCTGAATTGAGTAGACAGAGACTGAGTGGAAAAAAACCTGGGTCTAATCCTTCATGCCTCAATATGTCATGTGTCTCTGGGCAGTGTTGTGACTTTCATTCAGATTCCCCTCTCCTTAAGGGATGAAAAATGGAAAGATGCTTTGGAAGTTACTTTTGGTAATATGAGAAGGGGATGGGTGAAGTACAGACAGCTTGAATAATCTAAAACAATAGATAATTCAGAAGGAGTGATAGAACCTTCCCATGGCTGCTTCACTTTACAGTTCATAAAACTCTTTTATACCAGTACTTTGAGGGAGGAAGAGCAGGTCTCTCTGCCTCCAGTTTTACAGAGGCCTGGAGCAGTGAACTAACTTGCCCAGGATCATATATCAAGTTGATGGCAGGGCCAGAACTAGACCCCTCCCTAGTCCAAGGTGTTCCCTCCACTACTGTGCAATTCCTCAAATCTTTGGTGCTGGGCTGTACCCTAGGCTGGCAGCAACAACTGATTATCACTACCTGGCTGGTTCTAGCTTAATATTCTAGCAAAGCTGATCTCCCAGAGCCTAGGCTGGCCAGCCAAGGAGGGGACCCAGATGTGTTCAGCTGTGAGTTATCTACAGCATATTATGTAAGAGTTATCTGTAATACCATGTTGTTCGTGGAGAGGTTGAGGTTCTAGGTTTAAGTGTGTGCTGAGGTATAGAGTAGGAATAGGCATAGAGGAGGTATGGAATAGTAGAAAATATTGATCTCTGGAGATGTGTTCAAATACCAGGCCCACACTTGGTGGCTTTGTAATGATGGGCACACGACTGCCTCTTTGAGCCCATTTTCTCATTTGTAAAATGGAGATAATAGTCGACCAAATCACTGGGTTGTCATAAGGAAAATCTCCAAGCACTTTACATGTGCAAGAAGGTGGAGAGCCAACCAGATATTTGCACAAATGTGGGGGGTGTAGACAACCTCAATATTTGTGAATGTTTGGAATGGGACTCTGCCTGTGTTGATGGCCCTGTCTTCCCAGGTGTATGAAGAAAAGCAGAGGCGCTGGCAGCGAGAACGGGAGGAGCTCCAGGAGGGCTGTGTAGCTCAGGTGATGCAGGCGACCCAGAGAGCTCAGCGGGCACAACAGCTGCTGCAGCTGCAGGTGTTCCAGCTGCAGCAGGAAAAACGCCAGTTGCAGGATGACTTTGCACAGCTGCTGCAGGAGCGAGAACAACTGGAACGGCGATGTGCAGCCTTTGAGCGGGAGCAGAGTGAGCTCGGTCCTCGACTTGAGGAGACCAAGTGGGAGGTGGGTTTGGGGACCCTGGGAAGACTAGGGGAAGAGGATAGGCTGAGAATCTGGGGGGGAGTGAACCTTTGGGGACCAGACTAGCATCTGCTCTTCAGGCAAAAGTTAGGGTTTTGCCTTCATTATTTTAAATGACGTAATTATCCAAGGTTTTCCAGCTAGTAAATGGGGGAGCTGGGGCTCAAAGTAAGGTGGTTTGCTTCCACATCTTTCATCTGCATCCTCTTGCCTCTGCTGACCCTTTTCCCCTTGTGGGTGTGAGGTTGTCACTCACTACTGGTCCCCCTCACTCCTAAGGTCTGCCAGAAATCGGGGGAGATCTCCCTGTTGAAGCAGCAGCTAAAGGAGTCCCAGGCAGAGCTGGTTCAGAAGGGCAGTGAGCTGGCAGCGCTGCGGGTGGCACTTCGGGAGGCCCGGGCCTCCCTAAGGGCCAGTGAGGGGCGGGCTCGAGGGCTGCAGGAGGCAGCCCGTGCACGGGAGCTAGAGCTTGAGGTCTGCACTCATGAGTTACAGCGCAGAAAGAATGAGGCTGAATGGCTTCGAGAGAAGGCGGGCCAGCTGGACATGGCTGTGGCAGGACTTCGGGGGGCCCCAGAGCCCATCTCTATGCCCACCCCTGACCCCTTCCTGCTGTCGGAGAGTGATGAGGCCAAAGCTCAGAGGGCAGCAGCAGCTGGGGCTGGGGGGAGCCTTCGGGCCCAGGTAGAGCTGCTGAGGGCTGAGCTGCAGCAGGAGCGGCGTCGAGCCGAGGAGCAGCAGGGAAGCTTTGAGAGCGAGCGCCTGGCCTGGCAGGCAGAGAAGGAGCAAGTCATTCGCTACCAGAGGCAGCTGCAGCACAGCTACATCCAGATGCACCGGCGCAATCGGCAGCTGGAGCAGGAACTGCGGCAGCTGAGCCTGGAGCTGGAGGCCCGAGAGCTGGCAGACTATGGCTCACCCGAAACCCCACCCTGTGTCCACCTGGAGGAGATCACAGCCACAGAAATCTGAAAACAGAGGGGTCAGAGGAGCCAGGAGGCAGGGGACGGGAGCCAGCTTAGAAGCCCCTGAGTCGAGGGATTCTCTCATTCTCTCCACCTTTCTTTGGCCTGCTCTGGCCTCTAGGATGAGTTCAGGGAGAAGTTCCTGGGACAGTTCTGTGCCCAAAGAGAACATTTCAGTAGTGCTTAATGGCCCCATGTGATTATTGGTAGGGAGACTTCAGGCATGCTAATGCCCTGTCTGGGGGGAGATGTAAAGACCACTCCCCCACTCACCTTGTCCACCACCACTCCAAATATGCTCCCATAACACCGACCATAACTGTCCCTAGCATTGAGAGCCTAAAGGTTCTATGCCAGAGAGAGAAGCTCCCTCTTTCCCCCCTTCCCTCAATATGTGCCTCCCTTTCATGTCCTGGGGTAAAGGATAAGGGACCTGGGGTGAAGATGCCTTGGTTCTTCATCGGGTTCCTCTCTCTAGAACCCCATTCCATAGCCCCCTGTGTGACCAGGAGCTGCCTTCAGACCAAAGGAAGATCTCAGAGACTTCTCATTTATTTGTGTTTGTTACTATTCCGGTCTCTAACATCACCCCACCCACCTTCCTGAGTTTATGGCATCTTTTAAATTGTATATTTTTCACACGTGTAAATTTCTTGTACAAACCCAAAGAAAAGATTAAAAAATTTGTTTTTAAGAAAATGAGTACACTGAAAGTGTGTTTAGGGAGGGGGGAAGTCTGTACTCTGCCCACATACACACTGTTGCTGGCTCTTCCTTAGCTCCCACCCTGGTTTTGGGAAGTCCTCCTACAAGTCCAGTAGAAAAAGACTTGGAAGTCCTTATGGAGAATGACTTAAATGGAATTTACAGGGTCTGAGCTACCAGGGCAGTTCTCCCCTTGCATTCTTAACCCTTAACTAAGTAATGGCTAGAAGCAGCGGGACGCATGAGATGGCCCCTGTTCCTCTCACCTGAAGAAGCCTAGAGGATCCTATCTGGGAGAGACCAGACAGAGCAGGGAACCCTCACCCCTAATCCCTATTCTTAGCCTTATCTGACCCCTGCAATAAGCCAAGTCTTGAGGCTCTGCTGGGACTAGGGAGGAATGGGGAGGGGGGGGGTAGGGTAGGGAAGGCTGGTTAGTAGCACCATTGTTCACTTTCAGTCCTGCCCACAGATCTGCCCTGTTTCTGAGAGATATGAGGCTATGGGATAAAATGGATTAAGGAAAGCAGTTGTGGTCATCCAGGTACTTCTCGTAGTCCTGGGACTGACCCTGATCTCTGTTAACTTACTTGGCGGGAAGATCAGGGAGTCTGAACCAGGAGGTCATTGAAGGAGTATGCCCTGGGGCTAAGAGACTGTGGAAGGTGCTGATGGCCAAGGGTGGGGGACCCTGACCACTATCTCCATGGGCTCCCGAGCCTTGTTTCGATAGGCCCTTCGGATGGTGTCCACAGCTCGCTGGTGAGTCACCTGTTGGAGGCTCTCCCCATCCACTGACACAAGCTCAAAGCCAGCCTGATGGAGAGGTCACAGCCTTAGCTCCCTTCTTGGTGCAGTTCCCTCTCTGGGGCTCTGGCCTCTCACCCCACTTCCCAATCTGAGACCGGAGGAGGAGTTAGGGGGAAGTATCCAAGGGAAGTGGGGGGGGGGGGGCAACACTGACAATGGTATTTTTGTTCTGTTTTTTTTTTTCTTGCTGTGTAGGGGGGTGGTAAGACATAGACAATGGTTCCTTTGTGCCAGGACTGGTGTGTGTGTGTGGGGGGGTGGTTTTTGCTCCACCCAAGACAATTCTCCCTCCTCCTACTCCCACCCCATTCTGCTTAGTCATAGCATCTTTGGACTTGTAGTGAAAGGGATCCACAGTCCTTTTGTCCAGCTCTTGATTTTTACATATGAGGTGATGTGACTTGTAAATAGGTGAGCTAGGCCCTTTGAAGTCACATCTAGCCTGCTTTCCACCCAGTGCCCTTGGCCCCAAAGACACTGCTTCCTCTAGTCCCAGCCTCCCCCTCCCCGCAGTGGATGGGCCATATTTGGGAATGAGGTTGGAATGCCTCCCCCGGATGTATTTTTGCCAATACCTGCAGAGCCCCACTGAGGAAGGCTGCCCCTCCAGGAAAGATCTTCTCAATCTTCACCATGGGCTGCACCTTGGACTCGATCCCCCCGGAAATGCTAATTCCTGGGAGTGGGGCATGAGGTCAGAGATTCCCACCTCCAAACTCACCTCCAGGGCACTGTGGCTAGCAGGTTCTCAAAGCTGGAGAGTTCACCCCCACCATGGCTGTCTCCCACCTTGGCCCCTCAGCGACCCCTCCCACTGCCCAGCTCACCCAGGGATTGTCTGAGCTTGGAGAGAGTGACGGTCCTGAGCTCCCCTTCTGCGTGGCCTTCGGGAGGCGTCTCTTGCTCCTGGGTGTCTCCAAGCTGGTCAGGGTCCCTGGCGATCACCTGCGGGCTAGGTCTGGGGAGGGCTGCGGGGAGGGGAAGCCGAGAGCGGCGGGACTTGGTGTAGCGCCCGTTCCCGGGAGCCGGGGACGGGGAGCGTCTGCTGCCTGGGGACTTGCCGCGGCTCCGGCTGCGGCTGCGACCCCGACTCCGGCTGCGTCGGGCATCCTCGCGAGCCCGCCCCGGGGGCTCGCTTAGCAGCCAGTTGGGCCGCGGGGGTCTAGGGGCTACCGGGGGCGGCCGGGGCGGCGGCGGCGGGGGGGACGCGCTGCGGCGGCCCGGGCAGGAGAAGGCGTCCACGGGAACGTCCCGCAGCGGGGGGAAGGGCTTGTGCGAACGGCGAGGGGCAGCAGCCGGAGCCAGGGGACTCTGGGTGTCCTCCTTCAGTGAGACCTGCAGCCCAGCCAGCCGCTCGCCCAGCGCCCCCACGGCTGCCTCCTCTTCATCTTCCTCCTGGGTGAAGCCATTCACGGGGAGCAGGTAGAAACCTCCCCGGCTATCTGTTGAGAAAAGGGGGGGCTTCATCCCCACCCTCCCTAGACTTCAACTGGCCCCCTTTTTGGTGACGAAGGTCACTAAGGAAAAATCACTGAAGTCCAGGCTCTCCACCTCCACGGCTCTGTTTCCTAGGATTTCGGTACACCAGCCTCCAGTCTTTACGATGGTAAAGAGCAAGAAGAGACCTCAGACTACTCTTCAGACACCCCCATTTTACAGATGAGGAAGCTGAGGCACAGCACTTACAGTGACTGCCCAAGATCACAAAGGCACTACCTGGAGAAGTAGCAACATCTCACAATTCCTGTCCTTCAATTCCAAACCCAGGCTCCTTTCTCCTGGACCACAGTGACCTTTTGTGTAGGGCCTACTAAAACTAGGCACCTATATCGATGTAGGGTTTATTGAAACCAGACCTTTGGGTTTGTGAAATCAGATTTGAGGAGGGTCTACAAATGACTAGTCTGAGCCCTACTATAGGCTCAGTAGCCTGAGCACCTGGGAGCTGACAGGCCCAAAGCAGGAAGGAATGGGAAGGGTTTCCTGCTGTTGGTCTCTCTCAGCCTTGATCTTTCACAGATACTATTGCAATAACTGCTAGTAGTTCAGTGGATGGATCACTGGGTCTGACCTTAGACACTAGCTGTGTGACCCTGGGCAAGTCACTTAACCCGTGTCCCATTTTCATCATCTGTAAAATGGAGACAATAACAAATGCCACTTACCTCCCAGGAATGTTGGGAGCAAAATAATGTGTATTTGCAAAGCTACCTGTATAAATACTAGGTATTATTGTTGACTGGATCCCCTCCTTACAATCTCCCCCCTCTCTCTAATCCCTCCTCCACAGGGCTGCATGAGTTTGACCATGTCGCTCCCCTATCCAAGAAACTGGAGTGCTTCCCTATGGTCTCTAGGACAATTGTCTCTTTCTGTGAAGTTTGGATTCAGTCAAAGGGCTGAGCCTGAAGAGCTAGAGAGCCACATGTGGCCTCAAGGCTGAAGGTTCCCCACCGCTGCTCTAGGATAAAATAGAAATTCTTCAACTTGGCTTTCTTCTTCACAATCTAGCTCCAGGCGACCTGTCCAGCTTATTGTGTGTCATTGTCCTTCAAACCAAACGAGCAGTAGTTCCTTGTCCATGACATTCCAGCTCTCGCCGCCATGTTTTTGCCCAGGCTCTCCTCCTGCCTAGAATGGACTCTTCCCCACACTTCTGCCTCTTAGAACCTCTAAGAACTAACTTCTTTCACAGCCTAGCTCATGTGCCACTTCTATCCTGATTCTCAACAGCTGGGAGTGCCCTCTTCCTCTGCAAATGATTACAAATATATACTATTCACATGTTGGATCTCTCCCAACTGAATGTGAGCTTTTGAGCTCAAAAACAAGTTCTTTTGTTTCTGTATCTGTAATGCCATCTATAGACACACGTATGTGCATATATACATACATACATGCATACATTTGTATATACAGTGCTTGGTAATGATTGTTGGAAGGCCAGATCTGACTGACTGAGAAAGGCATGGCACCTGTTAGAATAGATGGACATAACAGTTTAGCAAGTAGGGCTTAGATGGTAAGCTTCAATGGTAAACCCCGGGAGAGTCTATGTATAAGGACAGACCGCACTCATCCTAGGGATGAGAATGTGGCATTACAGTAAACATAATTCATATTGGGAGAAACATTTAGACCTCCTATCATTTGGAGCCAATCCAAGGCTGTACTTACAGATATTGTAGTAGCAATTTCTGCTCAGGTATGGATGGAGCTTGATGCCAGCTAATAGCTCTTCAAATTCTGAAACTCTAAGATTCCCGCCTCTTACTACTACCACCCCCAAGCTAATTTAGGTACAACTGAAATTGCCCTTTCCCTCTCCTTTAGTATTTACATAGTGCCAGAAGAACCCAACCTGCGTTTATGTGAGACCAGTAAAAAACATGGTTTGAAAATCCAAACCGCCCCCTTCCTCTTCCACTCTGGGGCAGAATCATTCCCTATCCACCTACCCATAACTCATAAGGCATTCTCTGTCTAGAAGTCAGAGTCTTGGCCTCTGGCATAGTACTTTCTTCTTTCTTCCTTCCCTCCCCCACCTCTTGCTTCAAACACTAACCAGGCACAGGTGTGATGAGGTGGCGTTTGGGTGGTGTGTCCTGGCGGGTGGGTCGAAGAGCTGGGGGCCTCACTGTGAGGAATCAGATAGTCAATGATCTCGTTGGCCCAAGGCCTTCTTTGTTAGGTAGAAAGCTTCATACCATACAGGGAGTGGATCCTCTGGGGATGCCAAGAGATCCATGCATACCACCCCCCCACACACACACCTGCTCGGCTTCTAAGAGCTTCATACGCTTCAAGCTCCATGGGCATCACTAGGCTGTCAAATTTGCTGAGGTCTCCAGGGGTCACTGCACTCCTGGAGGGTACAAGAAGGAAGGGGGTTGTGGTCAGAAGGTTCAGCTCCAGAAAAGGAAGAGGGTGTGTGTGTGTGTGTGAGACATGATAGATCCTCCTGGATGCTGCCTCCTCTTGGTGCCCATACCTGATGTCCCGAAGCAGCAGCAGTTTCTCTGGCCGGTCCAGGATGGCCAGCAGCGGCCGCACCAGGTCCTCCACCCCGCCCTCATGGACATACTGCAGACACAGTGACTAAGGGTCAAACAATGAAAGGCCTTCTGCTCTGTGTGCAAAATGGGGGCTGAAGAAAGTTGGAGACCTGCCAGTCCTGTAGCCATAACCTTAAAACATGTCCTCTAGGCTGCTTCTGCTATCCTTGGTACTGGTAACATTTCTTGACAGGATAGAGAAATGAACGGGATGACCTGGGCTAGAGAAGAGGGAAGGTAGGACCCTGGTGTTCTGGCTCACCCTAGCAGAGGGTGGACAGAGGACCACTGGCATTGCAATGCTTCTACAGGAAGCAGCCCTCTGTAGGCTGTCTGGCCACCTCAGGGTCTTGCTCCAAAGTGACTTTGTTTTGATTTAAACACTGGACTCTGACTTTGTCTAGAGGAGGACACTGGGCAGTGACTTGACAAGCAAGCACTGGGCTGGGAGTCTTGGAGAAGTCACCATCTGGGAATTTCTGGTCAAAGGGAAAGGTGAGGCTGGGGGGGCGGGGGTGGGGGTGAGAGAAGGGAGGACCTCCAGCATCAGCCAGGTGAGTCTCCAGGTCTACAGCCGCCCGTGGGCTGAGCTCCCCAGAGTTCCCAGTCCAGCCACCCATACAGAACATCTGCCTAGCAACGATGTGGACTACAGCTCCACCTTGTGTCCATAGTGTGACACACAGATAAGGCGTGGCACAGAAGCGCGCCCCCTGGTGGCCACAGTGTAACATGCATGGACACACGTATACATAGAGCTAGCGCGTGCCCATCAATACATGGACACACACAGACTTCCAGGTTACCAGTCACACACATCCACAGGCCGATGCACAAACTCATAACACAATGCAAAGATTCAGCACCTTAAATTTGGGAGGTACCTTACCATCCTTCTAGGACCACCTGAAACTGGAGGTAGAAAGGAATCCTCTCTCCATCACCCACCCATCAACAAGCACTTATTAAATACCCCCTGTGTGTCAGGCACCATACTACATAAATATAAGGAATGGAACAATCTCCTTTTCTTACTTGCTCACAGCACACTTTGACAAGTGGCTGTTCAACCTTTTACAGAAGACCCTTGGTAAGGGGGCATCTGCTATCTCCCGAGAGAGCCCATTCCACTTTGGAATAGTTCTAATTGTTAGGAAGCTTTTCCTTTCCTTGACCCTTACACCACACACACCCAGACACATACCACAGACAGTCATACATACATAAACTGCATCAATATTGCCATCCACAGGGTCTTCCCTTGCCTTACAGACACGGAATCAGAGGATTTAGAGCTGGATTGTCTAATTGAAGCCCTTAATTTACAGAGGACAAAACAAGCCTGGAGAAGGAGAGTTACTTGCCTAAGACCATGTCCTATTCTATGTATCATCTACATTTTGCTAATATCATAGAGGTTCTGAGCTGCCATTCCTCTGTCTATTAAACAAATGTGTTGGATGAGATGGTCTCAAAGGCTTTTTCTAGTGCTACTGTCCTTTAGCTCTCTGCTATGATGATTTGTCAGGCTTTGACAAAATTGGAAGCTTCTTTGAACTTCATTTTCCCCCTCTGTAAAACAAAGGCCTTATTCAACCAAAATTGTACATTATCTTCTAGAGAAAGGGTTGCTTTCCTCAGGGAGGGATACCCTCAAACATTTGGCTGATCAGTCCCTGCTTTTGTTTAACCACTCACAAACTCCTCTGTTTGCAATTTAGAGCCCTTCACAATCTGCCTCCAGCCTTTGCAAGCCAATTATGAATTACTCCCCCTTACACAGACTAAGCCAAATTGGCATGCTTGCTGTTTTCCATATAAGATATTACATCTTCAGGGGTGGCTAGGTGGCTCAGTGAATAGAGCACTGGCCCTGGAATCAGGAGGACCTGAATTCAAATCCAGCCTCACACACTTAACACTTACTAGCCATGTGACCTTGGGCAAGTCACTTAACCCCAACTGCCCTGCCCTACCCCCTCCAAAAAGCAAAAATTAAAAACAAAAAAGATATTACATCTTCTGCCTCTGTGTAAAGGCATGGGCTGTACCTCTTGCCTGGAAGGCCCTCTCTCCTCAGCTCTACCTCTTTCCCAATCAGTGTGCATTTTTAATATACTCTATATCTATCTGTGAATATTTTGTTTCCCACTAGAATGTAAATTCCTTGAGAGCAAGGAATGTCCTGGGCACCTAGTACATAGCAGACATTTCGTAGATACTTGTTGGTTAACCGGCCATCTCCTCCAGTATGGATAGAAGGGCGTCTGGAGGCAGGGACGTGACAGCCAGAGCAGAGTGACGCCCTCCCCTACTAGGGTACTGTGGTACTGAAGGGAATGATGGCCATTTATATAGCAAGTTAAGGTTTGCAAAATACTTGATGTGGATCTTGTTAACTTTGACACTTTTTTGAGATTGTTTCCATTATTATCCTTACTCACAGATGAGGAAATTAGGCTCCCAGAGGTGAAAGGATTGCTTATGGTTACAAAGCTATAAGTATGGGAGGTGGGATTTGAGTACAAGTCTTCCTGATTCTTAAGACCAGCACTCCATCACTAAGCTACTTCTCTAAATGAATGGATAGTAGGGGTTTAATGGTGGGAGAGGGAGCCAGGGGGAGGCCTACCCGGGAACAGTGACGAGTGACAGCCAGGACCTCATCATCGGTCAGAAGTCGTCGGGCCAGATCCTGTATGAGGGGGACACGACTCTCCCATGCCTGAATCCGGTCTTCTCCATTGGGCAGTTGGCGGGAATGTCTCTCTGATCCAGGGAAGAGCATGGTCTGGGCTCTCTCTCTGTCTAGGGTTGGAGATGGGAGTGAGAAGGACCCACAGTTAGGGAACCAGGATCCAACAAGGAACGAAATTTCTTGATAATTATGCAGACAGGGTTTGAAAATCTTACCTTTATAGACTCCATTCTCCCCCAAACCACATGCACACTGCCCCCCTCCCCATACCTTGAACCCAACCCAGGACACACATTATGTTCTCTGAGAACCAAACCCTAACACTGCCAGGGTGAACTTACCCCTTCTCAGTTTCCAGGTAACAAACTTCTGCACAGGTCCTGATCCCCCTATGGAAGAGAGCTGAACTCCAGCCTCATGACTGAATCAAGTCACCAAGTACCTACTGACCACCTCTTCTGTGCCGGGCCCTGGGTGTGACGACACTGAGTATAGGGGAAACTCAAGGGGCAGGGGGATGTAAAGGAGGAAGAGAGAGGAGAAATTGAAGAAAGACTCCCAGCCCTGAGAATTCACAGCCTGGCTGGGGAGACAACCTCACACACACTGAGCAATAGAAAATAAGACAGGGTACTGTGTTGCTATAACAGTAATAAACTGGATGGCTGAGGACTGGCAGG
This sequence comes from Pseudochirops corinnae, assembly GCA_028646515.1. NCBI lineage: Eukaryota > Metazoa > Chordata > Mammalia > Diprotodontia > Pseudocheiridae > Pseudochirops > Pseudochirops corinnae. The sequence continues at coordinate 225,141 of JAQQSV010000038.1, forward strand.
CAGGCTGTCAGAGCTCAGAGAAAAGAGTGATCAGTGGGGAATACAGAGCTCTAGGAACAGCTCCATGGACCACATGGCACTTGAACCGGGCCTTATACAACTGGCAGAATTTGGAAAGAAGCATGGAAAATATTTTAGGTGGGGAGAAGCATGTAAATGAGGGTGCTAGAATGTGCCTGGAAGGTGAAGAGAAGACTTTCCATTCCGGAAATTAGGCTAGAATGAGATAAGTCTGGGGCCATCTAGGAGTACCAGAGTAAGAAGACTCAGACTCTTTCCTGTAGGCATGATCCCCCATTTCCCCCTGAAGTTCACTGTCTTCAGTGAAATAAACCCAGTTTTACACTAAATGTCAGCTCTTATGAGGAGGAATGGAGAGGAATAAAAATTCATATGTGTCAGGCACTGTGCTAGACACTTTACAAACAATCTGCATAATTGCCCTTGGAGATATAGGCACTATTATTGTCCCCATTGTCACACACACACACACACACACACACACACACACACACACACATACACACACCACACCACACCACACCACACCACACCAGTTCTATCCCTCACTCTGGCTTCCCCAGGGGAAGGAAGTGTTCACACCAGAACACAGACCCTCCCATCTCGTCCACCCTCTCTAAAACTCAGCTAGCCCTTCTTACAGAGAAAAAGGCTTCTGGGGTGACCTTGCTCCCCACCACCTGGGAAGGCTAGCCAGACTAATTTCACTGAGGACAGTGAAGGTCAATTAAACCAGTCACTTATACTGCTAAAGGTAAAGTGAGGGGACATTTTGAATATTGGAACCAAAGGACTGTCTCCATCACAATTTTTCTCTCTTACCTTTCTCTCCTTCCAGATGTGAATGGAACCTGAAGGTACTCTCATTCTCTAGCATCGAGACCTCATTCTTTCCATCTCCTGCTGGCCGCCCACTCTTCCCCCCCTTGAAGAAGAGGTTCATCAGTGTCTTAGAGCGTTGCAGGGCACCCTTCTCTGGGGGCGACCCCGACTTCTCCTTCCGTCGCTGTTTTTTCTCCTCTGGGTGTAGGAGACAGGAGGCTGGAGGGCTGGGGTGGGAGGGGGAGTAACAGGGGAGGGTGGAGATGGTCTAGGAAGGGAATGGGGGTCCATCAGAAGGGGTTAAGGGAGAGGGAGTAGAGTCTACCAGCTTTCATCCAGAGATCTCACTGTAGGAGAAATGGCATCTAGGTACCCTTCTCTCTCTTCTTCTCCAACCTAACTCTCCCTGGGAAACTGGCTTAGGGTAATCTGGAGAGACTTATGTGGAAGTGGAGGAGGAGACATAATATGATCATGGAAAGAGGATGAGACTAGTCTAAGATTGCAAGGACAGAGCCAGGCATGGGGACCCAGGATCTGGGATAGGTAAGGAGTTAGAAGTTATTGTAGAAGACCCCCACTGGGTAAGAAGAATAAGACACACCCATCCCCAACATACCCCATAAGGTCAGGTAGCTCTGGGAGCGAGTGATGGGTGGCCGAGGCCTGCTGAGAGCCAGAAGTAGGGCTGTTTTGGGGGACTCAGACAGTGCGGTGTCAAGTCGTGAGCCGGATCTTCGGGCAAGGAGGGGCCCATCGGATCGGATGGCTGTGTCTTTGAGGATAACCGTAGGCCGGACGCTGCACCATGTCTCCACCACCCCGCTGACTTCTGGCTCAGTCTGTATGGCTGTGTCTGCCCGTCCCCAGCCCCTGGACCCTGGCCCAACTAGCTCCTCTGTGGATAGGCCAACGTCCACCATGTCCAAGGGGAGGCAGCTGGAGCCAGAGCCAGAACTGTAGGGGATGCTGGAGGAGTAGGAGGACACAGTTGAACTACTCTCCGATGTCTGTGACAGCTGCTGCAGTGGCCCATTGTTCACTACAAAGAGTCAGGGCCTAGGTCAGTCTGGGGAGATGGATAGGAGTTGCTCCCTAGAAGCCCTGTCCTACTTCCTCCTGACTTTCTAAGATCCCTGGTGAGTGTAAGAGGGGACTAACCAAGCTGGGGTTTTAGTCCCAGCTCCTCCACTGATTCCCTGGGTGACTCTGGGCAAGTCGATTTCTATCTTGGGCTCTTTTCTCAGCTGAAGAGTGAGGGGATTGGGCTATATGTGATTATACTTACACTACCCACTTTGTAGGGTAGTTGTGAGGTTCAAATGACAAAAAGCTCTTCGTGAATTATAAAGTGGCACATGATTCATTGCAAGCTAAATTATTATTGCAGATAAGGGCTTTCATACCTAGAACTCTCTCCCTGCTCATCTCTGCCTCCTGGTTTCCCTCAAGTCTTAACTAGAGTTCCAGTTTCTTCAAGAAGCCTTTCCCAGTCCTCCTTCACCTGGGTGCCTTCCCTGGGAGATATCTTATTTGTACACAGTTGTTGTCTCCCCCATTAGACTGTGAGCTCCCAGAGAGCAGGCACTGCCAGTGGTGTCCGTGGCACCAAAAAATCCCAATTGTAGGTGGTCCTTCTAAGGCCCTGCTCTTCCTTGAATCTAAGCTTTCCTAAGGGGCACGATTCTGAGAGTTGGTAGAATTGGGGACTGAGTTTAAAGTGTCAAACTCCTTCCAAGGAGATTCAAAGATACCCTGGATCCCAGCTGAGTGACTGGGAGGTAGAGATTCTTGGAGGGAAGGGAGACTTCTGGGTTAAGCTTAAGACATCTGGGCTCTGGGGAGGTCCCTCCACCCCATCCCCAGACACACATGGAGCCCCGTGGAGTCTGACCCATTCGCCTTCAGAGCATCTTACATTGGTCCAGCCAGCAATACTCAGACACCATCTCCTTATAGGCTGGATACCTTCCTGTCTCCTGAAGGAGAGGGGAAAAAGGGGAGAAGGGAGAGGAGAAATGGGAGAGGAATGCATTAGGGATGGGGATGGGAGGGAAATTGGAGGATCAGTGTGGGAATGGGGGTGGAGGACAGGGAATTGGGGAATTGAGAAATAGAGAAAAGGGGAGGAACAGGGTATCTTAAGCAATGGGAAGAATATGACCAAAGAACTTGTTAATCATCACCACTCCCTTCCTGGTTTATCTCTTAAAAAAAAAACAACAAAAAACTAGAATTGCACTGTGGTGGCAAAATGGATAGAGCACTGGCCCTGGAGTCAGGAGTTCAAATCTGGTCTCAGACACTCACTAGTTATGTGACCCAGGGTAAGTCACTTAACTCCAATTGCTTCCCTTCCCACCCTCCCACCCCCAAATCAAATCTAGAAGACCTACAGCCTCTTTTTTCTTTCACTGCCCATGTAATGGCCCCTCCTTGTCCCCAGGCCTAGCTCTCTCCAGAAGTCATCCTGTTCGCCCACTACTCCGAGATACAGAGCGCCTCCTTCCACTGAAAAACTAGGGTTTCCTTTTTCTGATAAAGTTGGCGGCCTTGTTTAGTGCTTATACTTGCTACTTTTAGAAAGTTCTATGCATCCTAACCTAGTAGCTACCATTTCTGTCTTCCATCCCAGGGTCCTAGGGGTCTATGACAACCCTATGGTCAGGGCCTACCTTTATGGTCAGCATGATGTGCGTCTGGCCCTTCAGCACCTCCACAGCCTGGCTGTGACTGATGTGGTCAAACTTCACTCCATTGGCTGCCAGGACCTGGTCTCCCACTTTGATGCCATTCTCTTCAGCCAGTCCACCATGGTCCACTCTGAGACCAGGGACATCGGTCAGAATATCTCCAACCAAGGGCTTCCTCCCAGCCCTTATTCCCCATCCCCCATCCTGTCTACTCACTTGGAGACATAGATTCCCAGACCAAACTCTCTGCCCCCTCGAATATTGAAACCAAGGCAGAAGTCATCAGAGGTCGTGTACAGGTGCACAATGCGCCTAACTCCATCATCTGAGCTGCAGTCTGAGGGTGTTGAACTGCATTTCTCCACCACTAGCCTTCGATTGACCACGTCCACCCTAGTACCCAGCAGACCAACAAAGAGAGGGGGGTATCATTCACTAACAACCTGGATTAGGAGGTGGGGGAAGCCCTCTGGCACTTCAATGCCCCTCCTCCCCAGGCCATGGCCCCCCACAGACCCTCCCCCAGGCTTGGATACCGCTCATATTTCACTGAGCAAGGGTTAGGGGAAATAGTAGCCCTTTTCCCAACTAGGATTCCCCCAGAGATGCATAAAAAGCCCCCACGAGAGTAAGCATAATTCTGGGACAAAGAGATGGGGAAGGAGAATCCTCAGAAAAAGAAAGGAAAGGATAAGGTCTCTGTTCCCAAAATGCCACAAAGATGGTCAAGCTCACTCACCAAAGGCCTGCCCAAGAGACACAGACAGGAAGAAAGAGTCTAAGAGCAGGAAGAAAAGAACAGCAATCTCTGAGGAGAAAAAGGGGGGATGTAGGAGACATAGGGAGAAGAAGGCACAGGACAGGATAACAGACCCAGTAGGGAGAGAGGGGCTCCTATCACCATCTTAGATTCAGGAGCTCCCCCAGCCCACTGAATCACTCTCTTCCCCAGGCTGCAGGAACTAGTCTGTGGCCACATGTGTACTTTCCAGGTTCCTTACAGAGGCCTACCAAATTATAGGCCTTCTTCTCAGGATCCCGACCTAAGTCTCACCCCACTCCTTTTGCCCAGAGGCCCCATCTAGGTGAGGATGACCTGGAGGAGGGGCAGATAAGATAGATGGAGCACTCACCACGTGGTCTTCTCCTTAGAGAACTTGATCCCAGGCACACGGCCCATCCGCCTCACCATCATACTCAAGCGGCTGCTCCCTGTCAGTACCTTCACAGCGCTGCTCATAGTGGTACTCTCTAGGCTAAGCCCATTCACCTCCGTGATTTTGTCTCCCACTCGGAGCCCAGCTCTCTCTGCAAATGGTACCGGATGAGCTGAGTTCTTCCCTACACATCTTGGGAACTCTTAATTCATCTTGTCTCCCCCTTCAGACAGGGGATCCTCAAAGGCAGAAAGGTGATTCCCTGCACAGATCCAGTCTCTCTCCTCCAAACCCGGGTCCCTCTGAGGATAGCAATGTCTCTCATTTTAGAGCAGGGACTTTCTAAGAGTAGAGCCTTGTCTACCCATTCATTGCGTCTTCCCACTCAGTGTCTCCTCTTTTTGATCAAAGACTCTGAGGACAGGGTTTTATCTCCTCATTCAGACTGTGGGCTCCTTGAGAGCAGAGCCCAGTTTCTCCCTCTCTCCCCCCAGGATCTGGAGAGTATGGCAGAAACTCACCTGCGCTGCTCCCTTCCTCCACTTTGCTGACAAAGATGCCTAGGCCATGCTCTGAGCCCCCACGGACGCTGAAGCCCAACTTTCCTGCTGGGCTCTTTTCCACAGTGACTGCATTGATGATGTCACTCTCATCACTGTTGGCTGAAGGCAAAGAAGGATGAGCTGGCATTGCGGACACTCACCTTCCCAGAGAGAACTCCAAGATTTTTTTTTTATAAGCACAGTAAGATACCACCTGCTATCCTCTTTCCCCTACTGCAGTGAGAGGCCCTCTTCCCTGGGGGGCAGAGGAAAAGATGCAACAACCTGTAACATCCCTTCTAGGCTAAGATGTCTAGGGTTATGGGGGAAAACATGGTCCAGGGTAAAAAATACTGGGCTTGAAGTCAGAAAAGAATTGAGTTGAAATCCCACCTTTGACCCTTACTGTGTGACATTAGGCAAATCACTTAATTTCTCAAAGTCTGTTTCATCTGTAAATAGTCATAGTACCTACTTCACAGAGTTATTGTTAGGCTCAAATATGGATAATAATGTGTAAAATGTTTTGTGATATGTGTGATATATATATTTGTTTATATATATATAACACACATATGTGATATATATGAAGTATTAACCAAAGCTTACCATTATTACTTAATGATTATTATTTGTATTTGATAAGCCAGAGAGGGTGCCTGCCCTATGACATGATACCTAAAGACTCCCTTTGAAAGAAAAAAGGGTTCTCTCTCCTCTTCTTTTTAAACATTCCTTTATAAAGAGCCCCATATATCAAACCTTGTGTCTAGCCCTGTAAAGATGATGCAAGAGGAGGTCATTCAGAACCATGCCATATGTATATTTGCTGAAGGAGCTGTGGATGTTTAGCTTGCAGAATAAAAGTGAAGGCTTAGGGATGAATGGGGAGGATATGATAGCACTTTTCAGAAATTTGGAGGATTGTCATGTGGAAGAAAAAACTTTTCTTGACTCCAGAGGGTGCAGGGAGAGCAATTTTAGACACACATTCTACTGTTCCTTCCCCCACACCAGGGGTTCTTAACCTGGAGTCCACTTTAAAAAAAATATTTTAATAACTGCATTTCAATATACTCAGTTTCCTTTGTAATCCTATGTGTTTATTTTGTTCATTTGAAAACATTATTCTGAGAAACGGTCAACAGATTCCACTAGAATGCCAATGGGATTCATAATACCCACACAAAAAAAGGTCTATGCCGTAATTATCCATGATTTGGCAGGTGACATTAGATTGCAATAAACTTTGGCCAAGAATTCTGGAATTGGAAGATAAGGAGCAAGAAAGAATAATATAGAAAGTTGATGACAATAAAATTCCCAGAATCACTTTGGGGCTGAACTGAACAAGATGAAACTTGATTGGAATTAATATAAAGCCTTATATTTGGGTTCCAATAATCAATTTTACAAGCACAAGGTGGAGGAAGTATGGCTAAATAGCAGATCTTTCGAAAAAGATCTGGGGGTTTAAGTGTACTGCAGGCTCAATACTGGTCAGCAGTATGATACGGTAGTCAAAATGTTAATGCAATTTTATTCTGAATTACTGGAGGGAGTCTAGAAATGGTGATAGTCTTATTGGTCAGATCACAGCTAGAGTTTTGTGGGACCATATCTGAGTAAGGACATTAATAAAATGGAGAATGTTTCAGAAGAAGGCAACCAGATTGGTGATGGGCCTCAAGCTCATGGTCATAGAAATTGGGGATGTTTAGCCTGGATAAGATAAGATGTAGGGAAGGATATGATAGCTGCCTTCAGGTTTTTGAAGGGCTGTCACATGCAAGAGGGATTAGATGTGCTCTGTTCAGCTCAAGAAGGCAGGACTAGGAACACTGGATAGAAGTAACAGAGATAGATTTAGGTTTTGATGTAAGGAAAAACTTCCTAAGAAGCAGTTATGCCCTTAGGAGGGTATTAGGTTCCCTCTTCCTAGATGTCTTTAAAAAATTTAAAAGGCTAAATGACCACTTGTTGGGTGTATCTCAGACAGACTCTGTGGGTGGGCACTGGAAGGATATTGCAGTCCCTCCATGATCCTGAATCTTATACTTACCAAGTGGAGACCTCAGGGGAAAACCAAGTCATAAAGGATTTTGACTCCTTCAAGGAGCTGTGTTAGCACCATCTGGGGGAATTCATTTTTGATCCACTGCCCTAATCCCAAACCACAGATAGGCTTTCCTTCAAACCTGGTTCTGGGACAAGCCTAAAGTTCTGATAAGCTCTGTTTGGGACATGATTTTGAGGAGCCAGGGAGACATCCACACAGAGGTGTATAGGTTGAGATTTGGATTTTTCTTTGTCTCCATATCCACACTTGTTCTCCTACCCCTACTTTGACATCGTGTCTCTGTTTCTCCTAGGGTTGTTGTGAGAATCAAATGAGATAATATTTATAAAGCACTTAGAACAGTGCCTAGAACATTAGTAGGTGCTTCATCCATCCATCCATCCATCCATCCATCCATCCATCCATCCTTCCTTCCTGGGTTCCAGGCTCAAAGATTGGGTGAGGGTTCTAGGTTCTAGGCTCCCAGGTTCCAAGCTTAACTGTAGAGGAAGTGCTGCTCATCCCCTCTGGCTTCCTTGACTTCCTCTAAGTCAATGGTTCTCAACCTTCCTAATGCCTCTAGCCTTTAATACACTTCCTCATGTTGTGGTGACCCCCAACCATAAAATTATTTTCATTGCTACTTCATAACTGTAATTTTGCTGCTGTTATGAATCATAATGTAAATTTCTGATATGCAGGATGTATTTTCATTGTTACAAATTGAACATAACCCACAGGTTGAGAACTGCTGCTCTAAGTCTTAGGTAAAGTCTCACTTTCTACAAGGAGCCTTTTTCAATCCCCCTTAACTCTAGTGCCTTTCTTCTGTTGGATTATTTCCAATTGAGCCTGTCTTTGGCTTGTTGCCCCATTAGATTGTAAGCTCCTTGAGAGCAGGGGCTGTTTGCTTTTTGCCCTTCTTTGCATCTCCAGGGTTTAACACGGTGCCTGGCGGGCAGTAGGTGCCTAATAAGTGCTAGCTGACTTGATTCTAGACTCAGAGATAGACTCACTATCGAGAGAACGAAAAGCTCAAAGCCTGGCTTTCTTTTCCAAGCTCTGAGACTTGAGACTCAGAGATGAGAAGGCGAGATTTCAGTTCCTGGGCTTAGAGCTAGAGGAGGTTCTAACTTCAAAAGCTAGTGTGAGGGGAGGAGGGCTCTGGTCTCTAAGGTTCGTGGCGGGTTCTAGGCGCCTAAGGCTGGAGGGGGCTTCGGGATCAAAGGCTGAGGGTCTCAGTTTCGGAATTGAGAACCTGAGGTTTGAGGCTCAAAGTCTGGGGGAGGGGCATTGTCCCAGGCGTAGAGGAGGGTGGCGTAAGAGTACTTAGTACGAAGGTTGAAGGTTCTGGACTTAGAAGCTAAACGGCAGTTTGAGGCTCCGGCTGAAGGGCCCCATCCCCAGGTGGCCTTGGGCTGGGTTTTGAAGAGGTTCTTTAAGCGAGAGAGAATGCCCCTCCTCCTCTTTTCCCCCAGGGCTCCAAGGGGAAGAGACAATGACCTCCAGGGGGCACCAGGGCACTGGGGGCTCGAATGGCATTGTGGGGCTTTGGAGAGGAATCTTAAAGGGGTCACGCACTCACACCCTACCCCGACCCCAGAGAGGTTGGTAGTAGAGCGGCCCACTTGGTATTGACCTTTTTAGGGCCATTTTTTTTTTTTTTTAAGGTCCTGGCTAAAGTAGCTCTGAGGCTGCAGGCTTTCATCCAGAGCCAGGACTTCAATATGTCCGCCCTGGCCTGGACCAGTAAGCGGCCTTAGGTCCCAAGGCCTGGGATCAGCGGTGGAGGTGGGATACGGAAGAGGTTAAGACGGGAGCCCCTTCCCTTAGCTGCAAAGCGGGGGGACGTTTCCCCCAGGGCAGGACCCTTCCCATCCCTGAGCCTCGTTTCTGCTGTCTATAAAATGGGAGTAGTCCTCGCTCTGGCGGCCTCCGGGAGGTGATCGAGCTTAGATCCCAAGGTCCTTTCCCCTTCCTGCTCCTCCTCCCGCGCCCGTAACCTGAGCCAACCAGAGGCAGGAGGAGGCTCAGACAGACTCAATTTGGAACATGAATTTGAGCTGCCCCGGTGGAGGTGTGGAGGAGGCCATTGCTATTACAGGCAGTGTTAAGGGTAGAGACTCCCCTCCCCCATGCTTTCGTCCCACCCCACCCCCATCATTTTAGATAAAGGCAGCTTTGGGATTCTCTTAAGGCAGGGTTCTCCATCTTTTTTTTTTTTTGTCATGGACACTCCCACTCCCCCTTTGGCAGTCCGGTGAAGCCTATGGAGCCATTCCCAGAAAAATGCTTTTAAATGAATCCAATGAAAAATATAGGGTTACAAACGAATTCTATTGGCATATGGTTACAAATAAAAATATTTTTAAAGTGTTCGCAGACTCCAGGTTAAGAATTCCTGTCTTAAGAGAATGAGATTCACTGAAAATTTCATGTGTCTGGGGCAACCCAATAGAATTAGGAGTAAATGGACCTAAGACATTTCTGGAACCCAGTGTTCCTGAAATCAGGTGCTTCTAAGTATTTCTGGAATTAGACTGCCTCTGTGTTCCTGGGATCTGTGTGGCCTTGTGAGAGCGAAACCTAGGATAGGAGGAGCAAAGGAACTCAGGGTGGAAGTAGATAGACTTGAGTTAATCAATAAGCATTTATTAAATGCCTGCTGTGTGCTACAAATATATACAAGAATGAAATTACCCCAATTCTCAAGGAGTTTATATCCTAAGTAAGTTAGGGAGTTGGAAGCAGCTAGGAAGAAAAGATGAGGAAGGGGATGCAGGGTGTCCAAATATTTTTCTCATCTCTCTCTTAGTATTGAAAACAGGTAATGCTATAGGATAGACTTAAATGTTGGAAATCCTTTCCCTTTCCTGACACCTGATCTCCTTTAGGTTTTTTGAGCTGAAAAGGGTGGAAATCCCTGGTTTAAGGTGTCCTGTGCACTTTATTTCAGCATTCAAGGCCTTGACTGCAGCTTACCTTTCTAACTGTACTCCTCTTCTTCAATACAGATCCCTTCATCTATGCCCCCATCTTTACACAAAACTTTCACATCTGGTCTCCAAGTTTTTGTTTTTGTTTTTCCCCGGGGTTGCCTTCTGGGCTTCCCTAATCCAAATAATACTTGCTTCTCTTGATGCACATTTATTCTGACTCCCTTGAGTAAACTATCCCCAGCCCCCTACCTGTTCATACTGATCTCTCATTTAAACTCCTACAGCAACTCGTATATTCATTTAGCTCGGAGCAAACATGATGTCATTCTGTGAGGTCAAGACACATGCTCCAGCTCCAGCCAGACATTGAACTCCCTGGGAGGAACTAGGGGTCTATTCTCTAGGAGTCTATGCCCCAAGCATAGGCCAACACAAGACAGCACACACAGGGACATCAGCAAATACCTTTGGATGGATTGGAAGAGAGCCTGAAAGGGAACAGTTAGAAATGAAATTAAGTTTGTTGTAGAGAGGAATCTTGCCTCAGGCAGATAATGGACCAGGATTCTATGATTGAGAGTTTGCACTTAGACACCCCCTTGCTCTTAGATTCTGATGGAGCAGCTCCATATACTTATCCTTCAGTGCCTGCGATATCTAGTCACTCAGAATCCTTTTTCGTAAGGCCCTAAGGACTCAGATGCCCTGGTCCCTTGATCTAACCTGGGAACGCTACTCCTCTGGTCACATTTTCCTTTTCTACTCAATGATCCTTTCTCTTCTTTAGGCTCTCCTGTACTAGATGTTTGTTAGGCTCTCAGGGACAAGAATGACTGGCCTTACTGCAAAGGGGTTGATGGTTGCTCCTATTTCTGCCCCACCTCTACCTCATTTCTAGCACGAAGTGTGCTAGAGGGGAATTCAAGGGATCTTACTCTCATGAGTTGGAAGGAGTGTGGCAGCAGGAGGGCAGGAGCACCGAAGCACAACCACCGGAAACCACCTGTCTCTCCTCTCTGGTGCCCACTCATGGCTACCCCTCTGCTGCACTCCCCCAAGCCCTCCCCTTCCAGTCCTGGGCCCCTCCCTTCTCTGCAGGCACTCTCCCTACCTTCTATGGGGGAATTGATGAGGATGACTCTGCCCATGGGTGAGGAGGCTCGGATTCCCCGGGGGGGCCCATCCAACAGCCGCTGTTGCCTCCTCAGCAGGTATCGCGTTGCGGAGCCAGTGTCGTTGCCCAGGTGGCCACGGGAGGAAAGCGAGCTCAATGAGCCGGAAGACAGGTGCCCCAGGCCCAGGGGGTCCATGACAGAGGGTCACTCTATGGCCCCACGATCCACTCGAGCCTCAACCCTGGACCACGGGTCCTGTGTTGCTCTGCTGTCTTCACCCTGGAGGCAGCAGTTCCCCTCTGGCCAGGCCAGAACATAGTCCTTGGGGTGGGGGCGGGGTCTCAGGCCCCCAGGGCCTTTCACTCTCTCTGACCGTATCTGCACAGCGGGGACATCCTAGGCCTGACGAAAGAGGCAGAATCTTAGGGCTGAGATGGGGCGATGCCCTACTCCATCAAGGCAGATGCCCCCTTTACAGTCACCTTCCCTACATCCCACCTCGAGACAGGCATCAAGACCTTTAGGGATCGGGAAGCATTTCAGTCCCGGCTCTGTCCCCCAACTCCTGCTTTTACCTCAACCTCCTTGTGTAATCCTCCAGCCAGGGCCCTGATACTGAGTTTAGGGAACAGAGTCCCGTGGACATAAAAAGGGGTGAGACCAAAGACCTGAGACTCCTGGCTTCAGGCCTTTGGGGAGACGACTGTCTCAGGGAATTTCACCACTCCTCTCACTCGCCCTTCCCCCCCCCCCCCCCCAGTACTTGTGAATATTAAAGAAGGGATGAAAATGCAATAAAAAGAAACCCTAGGGGTTGGGGAGGGGGGAGAGGGCTTCAGCACCAGGGACAGCCACATAGGTTTCTCTCACCCCCCCCCAAGAGATTTGGGGACCCATACCTGTGCTCTTCTCCCAAGGCCGACCTCTTCCACAGCCCTACACCCATCTTGCTATGCCGCCTTCCCCCCACCCCCCCAGCCCAAGACTCCTGGGAGGAGGATTAAGGTGAACCCTCTCTCCCCACAACAACTAGGGAACTCCCAAACCCAGGCACAAAGACTCTCCACAGACCTCCAGGAACACATCAAGTGGCGGGACGGGGAGTTTATTTCCACCCTCTGTCTCTCGATCACCCTCCTCCTTCAGCCGGGTATCTGCTCAGTCTGGCTCTTTAGCTCCGCTTACCTGGCTCAGTGTTCCGCTACTGCGGGCCTCACCTGAGACTGAGCAGCACTGCGGGTTGCCTGCAGCTGAGAGCCCCGCCCCTCACGGGAGGGGTTGCACGGATAGGTCTAGCCTGGGTCAAGCTGAGCTTCTTATTGGCTTAGTTGGCTGCCAGTCCTCTTTTCTTCCCAGCTTCTACTCGGACCTCTCTGCGCCCCTGCGTAACGGGGTTTGCTAGGGGTGAGGCAGGCGCCGGGGTGGCTGTCTGGCCTCGACTGGGTGCTGGCTCCAGGGCTAGGGGCTGAGTGGAGAAGCAAGCAAAGGCGGCCCCCGAAAAGAGACTGATCGGGGCGCTCTGCTTCCCATAGCTTTCTCTTCCTCTTGTCAGTTTAGGGAAGCCTGAAAAACCTGGGTCTTATCAACAGCGAAGGTTGTTGTGAGAATCAAATGAGATGATTCATTTAAACCGCTGCGTAAACGTGTCCGTTTTCGTTGTTGTTTCTGACACACCTCCAGCCCCAGCCTGCTTAGAACTGTCCTTTGTGGGGCCTGAGATATCTATCATTCATTGCTCTTAGGTGGAGGAGAAGGCCACTTGGCTAAACCAAGGGTCTGTGCTTCTCGGGTCGGGGAGGAGGTGGTGTCTATGTTATTCTCTGAGTAGTATGTGTGTGCTGCCTGCTTATACTGCTGTTAGCTTCCCTTTGTGTTTTCTTTGTGTGCTGATGTGCATCTTTGTGTGACTGTGTTTGTGATTACGTATTGATCTGTTTCTGTGTGCATATCTGCATGTGAATGTGGAATTATGGTGGGTAGGAGTGTGTGTGTGTGTGTGTGTGTGTGTGTGCCTGTGAGTGTGTATCTCTCTGTATCTGTATTCAGGTTAAGGCTGTGTCCATTATGGACCAATATAACAGGGGGCGGGACTTCTGTCAAGCTGGACAAATCCCAAGAGGAGAGGGAATCCTCCTGACCCACTGACCTGCTTGGCTAGAAACAGCAATTCCCAGAGGCAGTGGGTCTTCCAAGAATTCTTGACAATGGTATGACTTCTGTGCAAGGGCTAAAGGACAACATTAGGTGAACTGTCCATAGATAGGGTAACCTCAGCCTAGGCCCACTGGTCCATTTATCGTGTTGTTTTTTTTTTTAAGATTTTATATTATTTTTTATTTTTTTGCTTTTTGGAGGGGGGAAGGCAGGGCAGTTGGGGTTAAGTGACTTGCCCAAGGTCACACAGCTAGTAAATATTAAGTGTCTGAGGCCCTATTTGAACTCAGGTCCTCCTGACTCCAGGGTTGGTGTTCTATTCACTGTGCCACCTAGCGCCCCCACCATTTATTGTTTTAACAGAGTAGTCAGATTCCTATGGAACCCTCAAGACTCCCACCCCGCCCCATCCCCTAGCAACTCTGAGAGTAATGTGCCAAAAGAATAAGGGGGGAAATCCAGGGGAAGAGACTTTAGGAGGAGGCGATTTGGGAGGAAAGGAGGCTACACAAGAGGCTCAATGTGAGGGGAGGCCTGGGGAAGGGGAATAAACTTAGCTCTATGATAAGTACCACTAAGGAAAGGGGGGGGCAGGTCTGTGGAGAGTCTTTGTGCCTGGGTTTGGGAGTTCCCTAGTTGTTGTGGGGAGAGAGGGTTCACCTTAATCCTCCTCCCAGGAGTCTTGAGCTGGTGGGGAAGGCAGTATAGCAGGATGGGTGTAGGGCTGTGGAAGAGGTCGGCCTTGGGAGAAAAGCACAGGTATGGGTCCCCAAATCTCTTGGGGGGGGGAGAAACCTATGTAGCTGTCCCTGGTGCTGTCTGGAGGACAGTTCTGGGGAGAATGACAAAGAGCTGGGGAAGGAATTGTGAGGAAGGTGATCCCAAAGATTGGGGGTGGGAAAGAGAGAGGAGCCCTGGTTGTGAGGCTCAGGGACTTGGAGATTGGAGACGGAAGAAACTCTAGGGGAGGACGCAGAGCTGGGAGGATGAGGACAGAGATTCCTGGCTAATGGTCAGCAAAAGCAGAAAACAAATAAACAACTAGGAGCTGTAACCTGAGCCTCTTAACACCCTTAGTTGCTGAGGGCACTCCCTCCTCTGCCACCCATCTCCTCCCACCCCTCAACCCCAGCTCCTACTTCCGAAGGGATGGCTAGAGGTGGGGGAGGGTCGGGAGAGAGAGAGAGAAAGACAGAGAGAGAGAGAGAGAGAGAGAGAAAGAGAGAGAGAGAGAGAGAGAGAGAGAGAGAGAGAGAGAGAGAAAGAGAGAGAGAAAGAGAAAGAGAGAGAGAGAGAGAGAGAGAGAGAGAGAGAGAGAGAGAGTTTACAGAGGGAGTAGCTGGGCCCAGAGTGGCAGAGTAGACCAGCCTGATCTGATAGCCTCTTTTTCTCCCACCCACTTGAGCTGATCCCCAAGTTCTGAATGGTGCAGGATTGAGGTAGTGACTGAGGGTCTACAAGGACAGCCTGGGCCTTTTCTCAGTGGTTTTTGGCATGGCCAATCCCAGGCCCTACACTGATTGGCCCCCTGGACCTCCCTTCCACCCTCAAAGGCCTGTGTTGCTTCCTTTAGCCCTATTAGCTGTTGGGGGCTTCAGACCACATCATGAGTGATTTCCAGTGGTGGCAGTGAGGGAAGATTGGACTGTCCATTGAGTGTGGAAGGGGAGAGGGAGGGAAGGAGATGTCTCTGAGCTGACACAACCGCCAGACGAGTGTGAATGAAAGCTGGGTCTGGCAAGGTTGGGTCCAGTGGAGGAAAAATGGTAGGGTGGTTCTGTGGTGAGCTTCAGATGTTGCTGATCTCCCTTGCCCCTCTCTCCACTCATCTTCCCAGGGCTACAGCCTTCTTCCCCTCCCCCCTCCACTTAACCCACCTCCAAGTTTTAGGAATTTGAACAAGTGATTAGTTTGTGTCTGTGATGTATATATATTGGATGTATGCCCCCAGAATCACTTCATTTGTGTCTGTGATGCCCTCCATGTGCCATCATTGTGTAGTTATGGGATGGGTATGTGTGTGTATGTCTTTGAGTGAAGAGTTTATGTGTGTCTGTGCCTGTTAATGGTGTTGGGGCTGATGAGAGTAGAAGATTAATCCCTATGAAGGGTTTTGCTTAATTGTGATCAGATGGTCCCTGGGGGCCTCTCATTTTGGCTGGGAGATAGAAGGGACACCCAGAAGAATGAATATTTCCCTGTAGAGGAGCAATCTCTTAACATGTCTGCCCCTGGATGGGTCCCTCTATATCTATGGAGCAGAAAGGGAAAGGACTCTCAAGAGGTCCCTATTTTCCTGAAAGTGGTGGGGCAGGGTTAGAGGGTACGTCTATCTGCTACTACAACTTTCCAGCTTCCACCTGGGCAAGGAAAGTTGGGAAAGCATGGACTCAGAGTCCAAAGAAGAAGGAGAGACAGGGACTGACACCCATCAGGGGGCAATTGGGTTTAGCTCCTGAGTCTGAGACAGAAAATCACTGTGTAACTGAAATACTTGGGACAGGAAAGGGAGAAATTATCCCTGAACAGCCTAAGGACAGGTTTACAACACGCATATTTATGCACAGACTACACACACTTCATGCTGGTGTGCAGAGGAGTTCATTATTAGAAGCAATTCAACCAGCATTTTCAAAGTCCTTACTTTGTACAAGTAGTCTTGCTTGACATTGGGGATCCAGAGACAAAAACAAGATAGTCCCTGTTCTCAAGGAACATAAAGCTTCCTGGAGAGATACATCTCCACAGATACGTAACTTGAGAAGAGAGATAACACTGGCAACGAGGGAGATGCGAAAGGTTTCCCAAAGGAAGTAGCACTTGAGCTGAGCCTTGAAGGAAGCTAAGGATTCTAAGGGGCAAAGGAGAGGAGAGAGAACATTTCAGGCCCGGGGAACCACAGTCTATGCAAAGGCCCAGAGAAGGAAGATAGAATGTCAGGTTTAGTAGGGTAGTTTGGCTGGAATGTGGAGTGTGTGAACTAAAATAGGAACTAAGTCTGCAGAGGCAGATTGGAGCTGGATGGAGGAGGCTTTCAGTGCCAAGCTGGGGAGGGGCAAAGGGCCATTGGAGAGTTTTCAGCAGGCGTCTGACTCAATCAGGACTGCTTTTAGGAAGGGCATTTTTGTTAGCTGTTTAGAGGATATGTTAGAGATCAGAGAGACTGGCAGCAGGGAAACCAATTAAGACACTATTGCAATCGTCCCAGTGAGAGGCAGTGTGGGCAGGTTGCCATATAAATGGAGGAAAAGGGACACACGAGAAGTATTATGGAGGTAGATTTGCCAAAACTTGTCAGTTGATTTGCTGTGGCAGGTGGGGTGAGGGAGAATGAGAAGATGACTCTGATGTTGTGAATATGGGTAACTGAGAGGATGGTTGTGCCCTCAGAAGAAATAGAGAATTTTGTAGGAGGCTTGGGTTTGGGTGGGGATGGTAATAAAGAGCATTTATTAAGCATCTACTATGTGACAGGTGCTTTGTTAGTGAAACAGTCCCTGCCTTCAAGGATCTTACATTCTATAGGAAGAGACAATCTATACGTTAACATGTATAGTCATAATATCCATAGCAATCCCTCTGGGGCTAATTCCCTCAAGTGAACTCATAGGGGTGGAGCTGGTCTTCAGAGTACAGCTCTGACTGAGTCTCTCAAGGTTCTATGAATAATCCTGAAGGGCTGTATTTCTCATACTGCCCATGATTAACTCCCCCTCCCCCAATCCATTTCTTTTGCCTTCTAGTCACAGTTAGCCTGTAGACATAGACTATCTTTTAGAACATGTATTTACTAAGAAGATATGCTATGAACATTTGGTATAAAACACCTTCCTCCCCCTCAAACTGGAGGCATACCCTGGCCTTGCATGCTCAAAAGGATAGTGGGATAAAATTTAAAATACAATGGTAATGAGGCGTATGTGCAGAGAACTTATGTGGCAAAGGGGTGCTGTCTGACTTCTGGTCTAGGAAGTCCTTTTCTCCCTTTGTGGAATATTCATGAGGTTCTGTTCCTTGTGGCATCAATGAGGGACTAGATGTTCTATGGGCCTGGTTCCTCCCAGGGTATATCATCTCTTTTGGATGGGTTGATGTGCTGCTGAACCAGACCTCTAAATTGCCACCCTGCAATCTATCCAGACCTTAAACTGCCTGGCATCATGTAAAGCCAGGCACGAGCAGCTTTCCAGAGGACTGCTGCTGTGAATAGCTTTCAAGGTTCTGATTACATAGCATAGTTAGCTCTCTATTTACTCAATAACAAATCAGAGCAAAGCATTTATAGAAAATCAAAATACAGCATTCACAATGTTATAACTTATCACAGAATCAAAATACAGCATTCACCATGTTACATGTCTCCTTGAACTCAAGACAAATGGGGAAAACCAGGGCCTGCATTGACCAGTTTGTCCCCATTAAATATATATATATTTATTATTTTACAAGATGGAAGTTTATTCAATACAAATAGATTTAGAAGCATCCACAACCACCTCAGCTTGTGTACATAGGCTTCTGCTCATGCTGCCTTCCTAATGGATGTAAAGGGACTCCATAGATGACTTATCCCTTTAAATATCATTCCCGAAAGTGGTGCTAGTTCTTGCAAATTTTTCCTCTTCAACAATTATGTCCAGAGATGAAGTCTTCAGTATGAATGCTCTTCACCTGATGATCTCAGCTTCAACACTCCCAGTTATGTAAGCTATATATGTCTTACCTGAGAAGCCAGGGAAGATCCTGAGTGCCCTCTTTTTCTCCTCAGACAAGTCATAGTAATCATAGCTCTCACATAGTTTATGTCTTTGAAAGACTTTTAAAGATTCAGTCACAGCAGTGACATAAGAAGTATCCACACTCAGGATGAAAGGTTCCAAATTTGTCTGTACTAAACTCCTTTCCAAGATTTCTGCCACATCCTGTAGCATTTCTACATCTGGCTGCTGCATCTCTTCCTCCAGCTCAGTGATTATACCTGTTAGAAATCTGCTTTGCTTGGACATCATGGCCTCCCCCTCCTACTTTTCCTCCATGATTTGATGTTCCTATATAGCCTCCATTTCCTTCAGCCTCTGATAGACCTCATAGAACTTCTTGTTCTCTTTCCCCACAATGAATTTCTCCTTTTTTGATTTCTCCTTCTTCCTCTTCAGATAACCCCATATTTGCTGACATTTTTTCTGAAATATTGTTCTCTTTGTTTTTTTCTGCATAGCCTGAACCACAGCCCATGCAAGAGGTTGCTCCTCCTCTTTAAGTAGAAGTTCCTGAACTTTGTTCACATTTCCATGCAAGATTTCCAGATGAGCCTGGATCTTCTTCCTATAGCCTAGAGCAGCCACTGCAATGGACCAATGATTGTGGTCTTCATGACCCTCCGATTTAGAGCAGGTCACACACAGTATGGTCTCGTTGCTCTCACAGAACAGCTTCTGGTCTTCCCAGTGCAACTCACACATGCCTTCTCCTTCAGGGTGCATGGCAATGTCAGCCTGAAGAGTTCTCAGCTGGGAGAATTCCCAACATGTAGGGCAACATAAAGGTGGAGAGGTTTTTTTCCTGAGACAAGGTATGCAAATAGTATGTCCACATTCAGTTGTGATTCAGTTTATGACTTCATTCAAACAGATAAAACAAAGATGACCATCATCTAACTCAACTTCATCAGTCATGACCCTTTGTGTCTTCTGAGAAGTGTTCTTTAGACTCGGGATTCTGCCTTTTTCTCTGCTTATAGCACACACAGAGAATCTCTGAGTTTGTATTCTGGCCTCTTTATATATACCTGGAGCCCTGAAGCCCCTCCTTCCTTCAAGTTGTGAATTCCTGGTTATTGCCTGAGGCTTGTTCACAGCTTGGTAACTGCTCCCTAGTAGAGTTGAAAACCAACAGACCATGGACCTAGGAAGAAGAGTTCATACTTTTCACCTAACTCTGTTGAGGTTAGGAGTCAGGAGTGCTCCAGACCCCAAAATACCAACACATCGGGTTCTGCTGAATGAATTCCACTCAAGCCTTCTCTCAGCCCAATAAAAGCAAAGTTCATTAAAGATTTGTCATAATGGGTAGACTCTGAAGGAGCCTTGGTATCTGTGACGCTTATACTGGACAAGCGGGTCAGAATCATCTGACACAGAGTGAGTCTGTGCTAGAAAATTCTCCAGGCCATTAAATATATTTTTTAAAAGAATATGCTAAAATTTTGGTCTAAAAGACATTAATGGGTGGAGGGGGGAGAAAGAGAGCAGCATGATGAGAATGGATGGGCAAAGCTCAGGAAAGGCTTTATGTAGAAGGTGGTATTTGAGCAAGGTTTTGAAGGAAACAAGGGACTCTAAAAGGCAAGAGAAGAGTAGGGAGTGAGTATATTCCAGGCACAAGGGCTAACCAGTCCAAAGTCACTTGAAGGAGGTCAGTGTTTAAAAAGATTGGGCCAGGTTGTGAAGGATTTAAAAAGCCAAACATAGGAATTTATATTTGATCCTAGAGGTAATAGCCATCGGAGTTTATTGAGGAGGGGAGTGATATGTTCAGATCCGAACTTTAGGAAGATCATCTTGAAAGTTATTTAGAGGGTGGATTGGAAAAGGAAAAGAGTAGAGAAAGGAAAGCCTATAAGGAAGCTATTGCTGTACTTCAGGGTGATGACATCCTGAAATATGGGGTTGGCCACATGGTTGGAGATAAGGGGGTGTATGCAAGAGATGTCATGGGGATAGAAATGACAAGATTTGGCAACTTAGTAGACTTATTGAATGGAGGAGTCAGGCGTCAAGTACAACATGGCTAAAATTCTGGATGACTGTGAGGATGGTGGTTGTTTGTCTTTTGTTCTCAAAGAGGACCATGACATCAGGGACTTGCAAATGAATTGGATTTAAGTGAGAGAGGGCTGTGCAAAGTCACCAGCTTCACTTTCTCCTCAGGGCCATCTGGGGCCAGTGACAAGATATAAATCAGGAGGTCTGGCAATGGTACTTCCATCAGAAAGGGGAAAATTTGGAAGGGGCATGGGTTTAGGGGAAAAGATAATGAGTTCCATTTTGGACATGTTGAGTTTGAGATGCTCATGTAATATTCAGCTTAAAATATGAGCAGTTGGAGATGCACAGCTGAGCATATAGATTTGGGCAACATTTGAATAGAAATGATGGTTAAACTTAATGGGAGATAATCAGGTTACTTAGTGAGAGAGAGTGTTGTTCATTCTTTGTTCTTGAAGAGGACCAACAATGTCACAAGGATATTGACTTGGGAGTGAATTGGATTTAGTGAGGAAGAGTCGTGCAAAGTCAGCCTCAATCTCTCCTCCAGAGTCCAGTGGTGAAACATAAGTCAAGATGACTGGTGATGGCCCAGGATGCAGTGGGAGACTTTGGATTTTTTAAGCTAAGGTCTCAGTTTGTCTGAGGCAATGGCCATTCAGTGATTAAGGGCTAGGTGGGCATTGAGACCTAGTTTGCCATCACAAAAGAATCATTCCAGAAGGGAAGACTCTTCAGAGTTTTTGGCCGGAACAGAAAACAATTGCTATTTACCCCGTGAGTGAGGGTAAAGAGAGGACAAGCATTTACTGCACATATCTACCCATATAGTCCATATGCAACTCAACCTCAACATATCCTAAATGTAACTTCCTATCCTCTCATTTCTCAATTCTTTGCAATCTGGCTTCCCTCCTCACCACTCAGGTGAAATTGCCTTCTCTAGTTATGAGCAATCTCTTAATTGTCAGACTTTTACTTAAGTTTTTCAAAATGGAATTTTCTTAATCTTCATCCTTCTCAACTTTACCTTATTTGCCACTATTGACTACCCTCTTCTCCCCTATTTTTTTTTTCTTTTTGGAGAGGGGAGGGCAGGGCAGTTGGGGTTAAGTGACTTGCCCAAAGTCACATGACTAGTAAGTATTAAGTGTCTGAGGCCAAATTTGAACTCAGGTCCTCCTGACTCCAGGGCTGGTGCTCTATTCACTGTGCCACCTAGCCGCCCCCCATATTTTTTCTTCCCTGAACTTTTGTGACGGTTTTCTCTGGGTTCTCCATCAACCTGACTTCTCAGTTTCCTTTCTGGTATATCATATTATACTCTCTAACTGTGGGCATTCCTCTAGGCTCTGTAATGAGGTAATTAGGTACTGGAGTTCAGTAGATGAAAGATGGGATTTGAACTGTTAATTTGGAAGTCATTTGTACAAAGATGATAATTAAACCCATGGCAGTTTATGAGATTTTCAAGGAAAAGAATAGAAAGAAGACAGAACTTTGGGAGAAGCCCAAGATTAGTGGGTAGGAGGTAAATGATATTTCAGCAAAGGAGACTGAGGAGGAGGAGTCAGATAGGTAGGAGGAGAATCAGGAAAGAGTAATGTCACAGACACCAGAATCCCAGAATTTGAGAATGGTGAGGGACCTCAGGGGCCAAATGGGCCTAGGTAGATTCTAGTTCATCTTACTGGCTAAAAGGAATCTCTGCTATACAATATCCAATGAGAGGTCACCCAGTCTGCACTTGAAACCCTCCAAGGAGGAGAAACTCTCACCTTTCTGTGTAGCTCATTCTACTTCTGCAAATCTTTAATTGTTAGAAAGTTTCTTTCAAATCTAGATTTACCTTTTTTAAACTTTCTTTCACCACTCCTGCTTTTGCAGGAGAGACTTTGAGACTAAAGAAAACAAATCTCATTGTTCCTCTACTGACACATCTCCAAACACTTGAAGGGAATTATTGTGTCCCCTCTGGAGTCTTCTCTTCTCCCAGAAAAACATGCCCAGTTCCTCAGTTCCAGAAGAGGTATGTAGGAATTGGAGTGTGATTAACAGGGTCAGAAGCTTCATAGAGACTAAGTAGCCTGATGGCTGAGAAAAGATCATTGGACTAGGTGTTTAAAAGATGGTTGGGGATCCTAGAGCAGTTTCAATGATGGTGCTGAAAGTAAATGGAGGGCAGTGAGTATAGAGAATGGTTTCTAGGAGTTGGGCTTTGAAAATAAGAAGAAATGTAAAATCACAGCCTGAAGGAATATCATTGTAAAGTGAAAGTTTGTTAAGGATGGAGGTGGTCTGGGTATATTTGAAAGTGGTGGAGAAGGAGCCAGCAGATAAGGAGAGATTGACAATGGAAGAGAGGGAATGATTGAAACTTCCAAAGGAGATAGGGAAGAATGGGATCAAGGGCATAGGTAGCCTTGGCAAGTAGAAAGGCTGCCCCTTCATCAAAAACTGGAGCAAAAGAGAAGAGAATAGAGAACAAGGTAGAAGAGTTTTAAGGTGTGGAGCAGGAGAAAAGATGGAACTTATGGTAAATAACTTTGACTTCCTCAGTAACATATGAGATGAGGTCCTCTGCTGAAGAGACAGGGAAGCAAATAGGAGAAAAGGGATCTTGCAGTCAAAGAGATTAGGAGAGGAGGACATAAGAGTTTGCCAGCTCTGGGATAGGGGAAGGACCAATTGTTTGAGGCTTCCACCCTCTAGGGTCTAGTCCGTTCTTTCTCCATCTACCTAGAAAGAAAAGGTTGGGCTGAATTTTAAAAATGGTGGCGATATTGCATAGCCAGAGGATACTTTGCACTTTCATTATGCATCTGACTTCTGAATGGTACTGATATCTGAGGTCTTGGTCCCTACAAGGATCCTGGCATCAAGGCCTGGTGTCTGGATGCCTAATGGTATTAAAGGGGTGTGAGGTGGTGTTTTTCTCGAATGATTCACTGAAACAAATTCAAGTAAGATCACAGGTTCATGGATCTAGAGCAGCAAGGAAACTCAGAGGCCATATAGTCCAACTCCCTCATTTTACAAATGAGGAAACAGGACCAAGGTCACATCAGTAGTATCAGAAGTAGGATTTGTACCCAGCTTCCAGCTCTTAACTAGAAGACCCAGCACTCTTTCTGTGTAGTATTCTGAATTAGCATCTCCACATGTGCAAGGAAGTTCCAGAGAAAGGGGGTCTCCAAATCCAGTCCCCAAGAAATACCTGGGCTAGAATCCCACCAGTCTTGGTCCAGTGATGGCAAACAGGAGAGGAGGTATTGGGAGGAAGGGCTCAGTATCAGCTGTAGCTCCCACCTACTAGGATGGAGAGTGGAGATGTTTTCTCAGATGGTTCATGGTATTGGGCTGAGTAGGTTTTGTAGTAGAGAGAAGGGGGAAGGCTTCAAGCTAATCTCCTTAAAGGAGCCAGGACTGGGGAACACATCCTTATCAGCTGAGTAATAGAGGCTCTGTTCTAGCTTCCTAGCTCCTGGCCAGGCAATCTGCTGTTTGCACTGCCATTGCCTACCATGATACTTGGGGATCTCAGTGTACACATATGTACATGTACACACATACATACACATATGTTATCTGGCCATATAGGAATTCAGGTGTACATACAAGTTGATGCTTATGTACAAAAAGGCCTCAGGACCCAGATCATTTCAGTCCACTTCTGCTGATCTTCCCTACTCCTCAAACTCTAGGTTAATAAGGGAACAGGTCTCCTTCCTCATCTCATCTGAACTCATTAACTTTTCTGTTATTTCTTGGAGAAGCCTAAAGGTCTGAGAAGAATCAATCTTGTGGTTTCAGGAGAATCTTAGATTGACCTCTTCCATGTGATGGAGACAGGGATAAGATCCTCATATGGGATGATGGCATCTGACCTTACACACACACAAACACACACACATACTCTTCAGGGGAAGTATACCAATGCAGGGGATGTGGGCTTGGACCACCTGTTCCTTTCTGGGGTATTTAAGGAGGAATAGTACCTCTGGTGGGATGGCTAGCAGAGCCCTTTTCGGGGCTGCTCATTTGCCTTTGGTGTCTACCTGGCACTCAACTCTGTCCTGTGGTTCCAAGAAGCTGTTGCATGTAGAGTGGACACACCCTGGTAAACCATCTCAGCAGACTGGCTAAACCAGGTTGAGGGTAATTGATGGGCCTCAAACCCATCGGTGTGTTAGTGGGGTGTCTACCTCAAGCATAGGAAGACTTCTCCCAGCGGAATGGGTGAATGATAACATTTTGTTCCAAGGGCCATGGAGGTGGCTGAAGCAGGCTTTGTGGAGTGCTTAGAGCTTGGTCAGGCTTCGAAGGCTCCAAGGTCATCCACCGCATTCTGAACCATCACTGGTCCTCTTGACTTTTGTCCTGCCACCGGACTTCAGTGACTCAGGAAGAGAGTGAGGTTGATGAGTTTGTGTAGCTCTGCCTCACTTAAATCCAATTCAAACATGTAGTAAGTAAATCACCCCTTGATGTCATTGGTATTCTTTGAAAACAAAGGACAAACAACAATATCCCATGAATAGTTCATGCCTTAACAACTTGGGGTCCAGAAAAAAAGACTGAACAAAGTGTGGGAGCTGGGGAGTTGCATGGTCTTTGGTCTTCCTGCCCTCCCTTCTATCTGCAGAAGATGGGGGAGTTGCCTCTAGACATCAACATCCGTCATCCTCGATGGGACCAGGCCACCTTTGTGGGTCGAGCTAAGCATTTCTTCACTGTTACCAACCCCTTGAATCTCCTGCTATCTGAGGATAAACTCCATAATGCCTGAAGCATTGTGGAGAACTACAGGTGATACCCTCCTTGCCCTTCCTTCCTGTCCTCCCTAATCCCAAGGAAAGGAGCAAGTGACCACTCCACTTCTGACCTCATTGTTAGATCTCTCAAGAATTCTGAGAACTGCAGTTCCTAACCCATATGTTCTTTTTTTTTTTGAGAGGGGAAGGCAAGGCAATTGGGGTTAAGTGACTTGCCCAAGGTCACAAGCTAGTTAAGTGTCAAGTGTCTAAGGCCAGATTTGAACTCAGGTCCTCCTGGCCCTAGGGCTGGTGCTCTATTCACTTCGAGACCTAACTGCCCCCACCCAAATGTTCTTGAGGTCAAATTTTAAGTATCATGGATAAGGATTGAAGAGACCCTTCTTCCTAGCTCACCTTCACCTGGGGAAATGATGCGCACTTACTCTTAGAGGTAAACATGGATGGCAGCTAACTATGTCACCTTCACAAAAACTAAAGTCCTTCAAATAGCTCCTGATCCTACCTTCAGCCCCTAGATCCTTCCTAGTGTGGATCCCTTCAGCCTGACATCATTACTGTGGGCATTGGGCTCTTCAGATGGAGCTTGGGGGCCCTTTCTCTGGAGCTGTAGTGATGAATCAGGGGTAACTGAGAGGAGCTTGGCCCAAGGGTAGGGAAACAGTAGGTCTCTGGACTTTAAGACCCTGTAAGATGCTTCCCTGGTTCCAAGATTCAGTTGTACTTAATTCTCTGTACCCAAGCAAGTGTGGGCTTATGGGATGAGAGGACTTGGGGATTCCTGGGGTGAACAGCTGCCTTCCCAGGATAGCAAGACTGTTCTTCCCAAATAGGGCAGGAATTGTGACCCCTGGGCTGACTGAAGATGACCTATGGAAGGCCAAGTATAAATATGACTCAGCCTTCCACCGTGGTACTGGGGAGAAGCTCTATCTCATTGGACAAATGTCAGCCCAAGTGCCCATGAATATGATTGTCAGTGGTTGCATGCTCACCTTCTACAGGTAGGTGCTCCAGCCCTTTAAAAGGGCACCCCAAACACTGGGCCCCTGTAGGCCATCATGGCATGATTCACATTCCCCTAACCTCAGATCTATACACTCTAGGCGCCAGCCTAGAAGGGAGATACTTAGTCGGTGGAACCCAGTCTAATCATGGCCTAGTAGTAGAGGGAAACTGGGTTCTTCACTGGTGCTTTCTTTGGCCTCTTAATGCTACCCCTTTCTTATGCCTCTCTTACACATGACGATATGGCCTATGAATCCATCCACCCTAGATACTTATGTATGTGTTTGTAATAGGGGAAGTCAGGAATAACACCAGAGTCTCTATATGGAGAGCTTGGGGGTAATCGTTGGGAATTCTGGGAAGAGACAGAAAGTAGAGATAACCATCAGGGTTTCTGAATGGACAGTTTGGGGATTATCATGGAAAGGGAATCTGTTCAGTGGTATATAGCATGAAGGGCTATGAGTACAACTACTCTGAAGTCTCTACTTAGAAGGGTCAGGAATAGTCATTAGGGCATTAGGGTCCCAGAGTACAAGGATAAACCTACCTGTCCCCTCAGGAACATTTCAACTGTGGTGTTCTGGCAGTGGGTGAACCAGTCCTTCAATGCTGTTGTCAACTACTCCAATAGAGGTGGGGGTGTGACAGTTACTGAAAGGTAAGAAACAGCCCTTCAATTCCATCTGATGGGCATTTCTCAAGCATTTACTGTGTGATGCTGTGCTACATACTTAATGGGAAATGGAGACAAAAATGGAGACAGTCTTGCCCTTAAAGAGCTTTCATCTTCCTGCCTATAACTGACAGGGCAGGCTCCCACCTTCTCCAACCTCTCTTTCATGGGGCTTATAGCACAATCGCAGGGTCTGGCCCTGGGAGCTGTGCCTCTGTATCCCTACACTGGATACCTCATCTACCCGAGATGACCTTTGGAGGCTGTTGTGCAGGATTTGGGGGTCAATATTGGGAGACTTTGTCTCTGTGCCTTTAGACAAAGGTACAAGCTCCTCCCCCTGGTGTAAGGTATGGTTGGGCCCAGACTGTATGCTGGACCAGGTCATGAGTTGTGGAAGGTCTCTGTTACCTCTGCCCTCTCACTGGACCTGGCTGGCCCCAGATCAGATCATGCTTTATATCTCATCCAGCTGTCTACCTTGGGCATCTCCACATCTGCTGTGCTGCAGAGCTTGTACCCTGCTGTAGGCATAGTAATCAGATCAATATTGCCATTGCTTCTGGAAAGGATGTGTTGATTGATTGCCATACTGGATCAATTCACTATCCTGCCTCCCCAAATCTAAGCTGTCCTCCCTGGCTAACATTCCTCTCTATATGTGCTGTTGCCCTCTATTATAATGTAAACTCATTGAGAACAAGGACCATCTTGTTTGCTTGCTTGTAGCCCCAGTAATTAGTACAGTGCCTGGAATATAGTGAATGCTTAAGAAATGCTTTTTCATCTCTTCACTCTCATCACCTGACCCCTCTGTCCACAGGCAGCTGGCAACAGCTTACACAAGCGCTACCACCAGGGCTGTGCTCACTACTCTGGGACTGAAATCCATCACCCGAGTAAGGCCAGAGGCTTCTTGTCAGAAGCTCTCTCAAAGCTCTCCTGTCAGTCCTCCCCCACAGTTCCCATCCCCTACCACAGATATTCTGTACTCCATGACTGGCTCCACCTGACCAGTGCCCCCTCCTCTAGCATCTGCCTACCCTGGTTAGCCGCTTTGTCCCATTCACAGCTGTGGCTACTGCCAATTGCATCAACATCCCACTGATGAGACAGAGGTGAGCAGGGTGAGGGGTGGGCCTGTGTGTGACCCATTCACTCTTACCTCAGAAAACAGAAGAGAACTTGCCTTTCTTCCTGGGAGGGAGCCCTGGGGGCGGGCTTTTAGACTCCACTGGTCAGCCTGCCAGCCCCTGAAGGGTTCTGGGAATGGGTCAGCAGCCAACCTTGACACCACACAGACATGGCCTGAGGGATGGAGACAAGGCTGGGCCAGGACTATCTGAAGTGATCTTGGGGGGTGGGGTTGGGGCAGGGGAATCTAGTGGTCTAAATGCATCTATGTGAGGATCCAGGGCTTGGAGTCTGATTCTGCCTTTTCCCTTCCACATCCATGCCTTGGACCCAGGGAGATGCAGGTGGGGATCCCCATGACTGATGATTTGGGCCAGCAGTTGGGCTACTCTTCAAAGGCAGCTCAGTTGGGCATCTTCCAGGTGGTGACATCCCGGATCTGCATGATCATGCCTGCTATGAGTGAGCATAGGGCTGGCATGAAAGGAGGATGGGATGGGGAAGACAAGAGGAGGGGTGTCCATGGGGGAGGCACTGAGGACCCTAGAAACATGGCTGGACTCTTGGAGCTCTTCCCTTTTTCCAGGCAATACCTGGCCTATTTCAGTCTTCAGATTCCAAGAAGCTGGGTGGTGAAGGAGACAAAGCTTGGAAGAAGAGAGATAGGAGTTCAAACCCTGCCTTGCCTTAGATACTTACTAGCTGTGTGGCCTTGACCACTTTACCTCTCTTAGCCTCAGTTTTGTCATCTGTAAATAAGGGACAATAGTAGCACCTATTCCACGGGGTTGTGAGGATCAATGAGATGGCAGGTAAAGTGCTTTACGCGTGTTAGCCATTACGGTCTCCCTCCTGCAGTCATAACCCCTCTGATTGTGAATGTGTCAGAAAAAAAAGACTTCTTGAAGGTGTGCCCGCTCCCTCCTGCTTCCCTTATTACTTTGTGTGCCATCATAAGGACTAGAAAACTCTTGTGGGTGACCAGTGATGATAGCAGGGGACCGTTAAAGAAATCTCCCAGAGAGAAGAAGACCTCAGTCCCCACCTAGACCCCAGGCTGCTAGCCCAACCTTAGTCTCAACCATTTGGATTAGATTGTGGTTGGGCATCCTGGGGGGTCAGAATGGAACGGCAAAGGGCCCGTGCTGGAAGAAGCCAAAGGAGGGGGTGAGGAGATCACATACAAGCAGTCATTCATGACAGTGACAGACAGGCACACAGTGGGAGCAGTAGCTCGACATGCTGCTACAAAACCAATATGTTATCATATTATTATGCACACATTGAATGATGTGGGAGCAGCACAAACAGACCATCCCCCCAGGCCTTCCCCCTCCCCAAATAGAAATCGAAGACTATAGCTTGACCCTAGAGACTGAGTGGGTTGGAATGGGTAAGCTCCATCTTTGAAGGAGAACCCAGCGTGCTTTGGGAAAGTGGACAAAGGTTGGGTAGGTGTTTGGGGCAGGGAGGAGACCCTGAGCTACAGCCCAGTGTAGTTTTGTTTGGGAGCATGTCAGAAAGGATGGTCTTGGGGGTGTGCTTACAGGTTTGGGCCTGGATGGGTCCGGAGCAGTTCTTGGCAATGGGGAAGAGGCGTGGTTCTCTTCTCCCCCCTTCTCATGCTCAATCTCCCCATTCACTTTCCACAACAAAGGCCGTGGCTCTTGGGCCCCTTGCAAGTGGGGCTGGTTGGCTTTTGGTAAGTGTCAATTAGGGGAAGGGATAATGGAATCTGGGAAGGGGAGGTCTGAAGCCTCCTCAAATTCTGGATATGGGTGGAAGGGAACTTTTGACCACACTCAGATTCCCTCCTCCCCTTCCAGTCTGTTGTTCTCCACTCCCCTGTGCTGCTCACTTTTCCCCCAGGGGAGGTAAGTGCCCCTGGGAGGGGTCTGGGCTGGTTATCCCTTTCCCTCTAGCCATGGGAGGGGTATGGGGTGTGGAGAGGAATCTCAAAGACTGCCTACACTTCAGGACAGAGATGAGTGGGTACTCTGGGAGGAGGGAAGAGTGCTGGAATGACCAGCAGCTTGGCTTGTGATTTTACAGCTCCATTTCAGTGAACTGGTGGGAGCCTGAGCTCAGAGCTCAGATCAAGGAGCCGAATCCAGACACTGAGGTTGTGTACTTCAACAAGGGACTCTGAGGGGAGTGGGGTCCATCTACTATTATCTGTTCCCACTCCATCGCTGGCTTCCTGCCACTGATGCTCTTGCATGTCAGCTTGGTACTTCTTCTGCCCAGCCTACTGCTCCCTCATACTCTCGGCTCTGTCCTGTTCCAAGAGGATACACCTCTAGTATCCTCTAGAACCCAATAATGAGCTTGCCGCCTCCTCCCATCAAGTCCTAAAGAGCAGGGCAGACACATGGCCATTAAGGGTGTAAAAGAGAACCTGCCAGGCTGTTACTGAAAGACCCAATCCCTCAGAGTAGCCCTGGTGCACTTTAGGGACCTTGTCCTCTCCTGGATAGTGTGTGTGTGTGTGTGTGTGTGTGTGTGTGAATGCGTGCGTGTGCACATGCACGCGTGCACTCGTGTTCATGCTTTCCATCATTCATCTCAGATAACACAAGACACTTGTTTTCGTGATTGGGTTGGACCGTGGGAGGGGAGAGGAAGCTCAGGGCTTCTCCCCCTCAAAGTCCTTCTCACCTAGCATCTTTCTCTCTCCCTTTCCCTTTCTCCCAGCTACTACCAGCAATGATTCCCATGTTGCAAATGTTTGTACCTAAATAAACTTGATACTTTCCAGTCTTGTGGTTGTCATTTGAAATATGAATCATAAAGGCCTGTCTTCCAAAATGAGGCCCTTTATAGTTCTGCCTTATTCCATCCTGGTCAGACCATATATAAAGAATTATGTTCAGTTCTTGGCACCACATTTTAAGAAGGACACTGCCAGAAGAGGTGAGAGCATTAGATAGCATGGTTTATGGAGGTCAGTTGAAGAAAGTGGGTAGAGTTAACCTAGAGAAGGGAAGAGAGGGAAAGATGATTGCCGTCTTCATATAGGAAGGTTGTCTGAAGCATTCAGGCAGTTCCCAAGTAGCCCAGACACATCTAAGTCACAGACAAAATCAGAGACACAAACAGTTTTTTACACAGTGGACACACATTCACATGTGACTCCCAAACTTCTCCCCAGGAGAGGGTGTAGAGGCCCAGCATGACTCTCTGCTTCCTGCATCCCTTAGCTCTTCTCCTACTTAGAAGGATTTCATTTATTTCCTCTTGGCCTTAGTGAGAGGGAGGCAGGTTTCAACTCAGTCTAAGGAAGAACTTCCTACAGTTCAAAGCTAAGTGTGGGCTGCCTGTTTTTGTCAAGTGGTGAGTTGTGTGGCTTAAAGTCTTTTAGCAGAGGATGAGGATGTGTTGGTCAGGATGGCAGCAGACTCTTCTAGATGACCTCAGAGGTTCATTCTAGTTCTGAAATTGTATAAAACCCTCCATTTCCTTGGAGCCTGGGGCAGGATTGTGGGGAAGACAGGATGTGTGCGGAACCTCTTCTCTGAAAAACCCTCATCCTCCTTACATAATTTACAGTCTCCAGCAGAGGGAGCCCGGAGATAGAATAATTGGATTCCTAGGCCTAGACTAAGAAGCCCTCTCCCTGGTCTCTGGAAGTTGTCTCACTCTCTTCACAGCACCCTTTCCCTGCCCCATTTAGGCTGATCTGTCCATTCTTTTAATTTTTGAATGCCATCTTTATTTTATTTTAATAAATTAGGTATATAATCACGAAAAATCCCAAACATTCCAGAACATAAAGATCAAAAGATTGTTTATAATATGATTTTGTTATATTTTTAAAAAGTATATATTGAATTTAACAAGGCAGTCACTAGATTGTTATGGGGGTCCCTTTCCACTCACCCATGTAAAAGTCTCTCCAACTAGGGCTATGCCCCTCACTTCTCAGGAGACAGCTATTAATGACTTTGAAGGAGGAGAGATTAGAATCCCATGGCACCATACAGAGGGATCAATAGTCTTGTATCTTTCTCCTTCCCTGGAAGCTATCTTGATGTTGAATGGCCACTCCTTCATTCTTTGCTCACTTCCTGCCTTGGTTCTTCTCTCTACACTCTCCCTGTACTCCTTAGGTACCTAGACTAGTGCGTATACCACAGAGGCTATTAAACTCCCTCCCTCCATCTGTGTGCACAACAAATGTTCATAAAAAGAAGGAGCTTATTATTTATATGGCTAGCCTTCAAGGGAAAGGGTATTTTTTTCCTGAACTTTGGAGATGACCAGTGTGTTGATTTCAATCATTTTGATTTTTTTAGGCTGATTAAAAAAAACACATGAGAGTTTTTACTATCTCACTACTTTGGGTAGAGGGAGAAGAAATTCATTAGCTCAGCAATTATATAATTATATGACTAGAAAGCCAGGAACCTGCTGTTCACTCAAGAAGTTTCCTGATTGGCCTAGAGGGACCTGGATTGAATTAGATGATCTCTGAGGTCCCTTGCAGATCAAATACTGGCTCTCTACTCAATGGATCATGCTGGTCCTGGGAAGCTTTAGTTAAGGATAAGATAAGAAAATTTAGGTGCCATTTAATTTGGGATTGAGAACTTTCTATTATATTTACTTCAAATTACCTTATACAGTATTTTTTTAAGTATTTAAAAAAATTTAAAAATATATATATCTTCTTTCCTTTGTAAATTAACTCTTGAAAATTTGCTCTTATGGGCAAGAGCAATGATGTCAAACTTCAAATAGAAAAAAGGGGTCAATAAACTAAAAAACAATCCTGGCAAGTGTATATTAAATTGGTTTTAAAATATAATATTATCTTTGTTTTATTGTATTTTTACTTATTTTATTCCCAGTTAATCTGGCTCAGGCAGGATTCATCATCTCACATTATTCAACATGATCTGGGCAGAGCCATGTGTTTGACGCCTCTGGCCTAGGGCATATAAAGCTATGGGGTCAAGGGAGAAAAAGAAAGTAGTTTCTGGGACTAGGCATCCAGACATATCAGTAGCATCAGAAAAAGAAGAAAAAGTTATTAGGGTTTAGACAACAAATGTATGAATTCAGTAAAACATGGCAGTTCACGAATCTAAGAAGATCTAGGAGACTGGATACTGCAAGTTGGGTTGAGTGATGGGTGAAGTTCGGAAAGTATGAAAACTCTGAGAGCTAAAGACAAGATGCGCTAGGGCTGCTGCAATGGAACCTACTGGTAATTTGACAGGATGATCAAAAGTCCGTGAAACCTAAGAACCAGAGATGATTCTGTCATATGTCCCCATTCTAACTGATGTTCTTTTCACCCCAAGTACTTCACTCCCTATGATACACACCTGACTTTAAATGAATTCTCCTATCTGCCTGACCTATTCAGTCTTATCATCCTTGCCCCAGGTATGGGCATATCCCAGGTCTCTGTATTAAACCTTTTTATATTTTTCCCCTGCATTCTCTCTTGGCCATGTCATCAGTTTTCTTGGGTTATCTTTAAGTTACTGACTCTCATATCTACATATCCAACCTTAATGTCTCTCCTAAATTCCAGTACTGTATGATCAATTGCCTGTTGGACAGCTCCTCCAGGATGTCCCATTACTATTTCAAATTCACTATCTAAAAAGCAAAGCTCATTCTCTCCCCCTCTCTGTGCCCTCTCCCCACTACTACTCTATTTCTGACAAGTGGATTTATTATTGTCCTTCTTGAGATCCAGGTTCACATTCTCAGAGTCAACCTCTTCATTTCCTTCACTCTGACCTCAATATCCAATCAGTCCCAACTTCAATTCATTCTATCACTACAGCATCTCACATTATCTTGACATTCTTTCATCATTCTCTCCGTTCACACAGTCATCACCTAAATTCAGTCTTTCATTTCTTTACAATAAAGATTCTTCAGAGCCTTGAATGCCAAGTTAAGGAATTTTGACTTTATTCTGTAGGCAATGGGAAATCTGTGAAAACTTTTGAGAGCAGGAGAGTTGCAAAGGGCTAGCTTATTTTTATAAACTTGGGATATTTTAAAATAATGACATCACTGTGTGGCTCTTACTGGTTGTATTTCTATGCATAGTAAGAACTTACATGCATAGTAATATCTTACAACTTTCAAGGTTTATGAAGATAATATAACATTATCTCATTTGGTCCTCACTATAATTTAAGGTCTCTATCAGCTCTAAATCTAAGGTTCTATGATTAAATATTGATTGTGTAAGGTATATACTATGAGTGTTCTTATAGCTATTTTACAGATGAAAAGATGGAAATTCAGAGGGTTTAATTGACTTACCCTCAAATTCCTTTTCTTTCCCCTGCTTGGGAGAAGGGAAAAGGAAGCCCCTACTTTGTTATCTAGTGATCAGAAAGAATTGTGAGAGGAACATCAGAAGTCTGTCAGTGATTAGAAAATTTTCTAATTGGCTAGTATTTGACTTGGTGTGTAAAAAAGACTAGAACAAGAGTTCTTAACTTTTTTTTTTTTTTTTTACCATCATCGATCCTTTTGAAGTATAGAGACATCTATGGACTCTTTAGTGTTTTTAAATGCATAAAGTAAAATACATAGGATTACAAATAAAATTAATTTTTATTGAAATACAACTATCCAAATATTTTTAAAAACAAGCAAAATAAGTTCATAGAACCCCCTTCCCTCCAAGTCAAGAACTCTTGAACTAAAAGGATTCTGTAAAAACATTCAGCTTGAAGAGCAGAACCAGGAGAAATTTGTACACAATCACAGACACAATGTATGTGTGACGACTAACTTCAATAGATTGGGCTCCTCTCAGCAATATAAGGTTATAAGACAACTCCAAAATACTCATGATTGAAGGAGATATCCATATCCAGAGAAGCAGATGCAGAGTCTGAGTGCATATTGAAACAAACTACTTGCTCTGTTTCTTTTTCTTGTTTTGTTTCATCTTTCCCACTGATCCATCAGTTACAATCTTTCTTTACAACCTGACTAATGATTAATGGGAAGATATTTGTAGATCCCGTATCTGAGTGCATGCCACCATGAAGGGGGGGTAGGGGAGCGGGAGAAAATCTGAAACTCAAGGGACTGTGGAACTGAATGTTGTAAACTAAAAGCAAATAAACCAATTTATTAAAAAAAAAAAACATTCAGCTTCCAGGAATTCAGGGTTGGTTCAATATCAGGAAAACTATCAGCATAATAGACCATATTAATAACAACAACAAAAATGACATCAATAGATGTAGAAAAAACTTGACAAGTTGCATCCATTCCTGTTTAAAAAAAACACTAAAAAACATGGGAATAAATGAGTCTTTTTCTAAATATGATAAGTAGTATCTATAAGTATTGGGGCAGCTAGGTGGCACAGCAGGCTTGGATCACTGGACCTGAAGTCAGGAAGACCTAAGTTGAAATTTGACTATGTGACCCTGGGCAAACTGATTAACCCGTTTCCTCATCTGTAAAATGGAGATGATAATTGCACTTACCTCCCAGGGTTTTTGTGAGGCTCAAATGAGATAATAAGTGCTTAGCATGCATAAGAAAAGGTGACCAAGATTATTTCAGAAAAACCAAGAAAAACTTACATGAACTGATGTAGAGTGAGTTGGGCAGAACCAGGAGAACACTGTACACAGCAACAGAAATATTGTATGAAGAACAACTGTGAATGACTTAGCTATTCTCAGCAATATGATATCCAAGATAATAACAAAGGACTCATGATAAAAAATGCTACCTACCTCCAAAGAAAGAACTGATGGGACAGCTAGGTGGTACATTGAATAGAGCACCAACCCTGGAGTCAGGAGGGCCTGAGTTCAAATTAGGCCTCAGACACTTAACACTTACTAGCCATGTGACCTTGGGCAAGCCACTTAATCCCAACTGCCCTGCCTTCCCCCCTCCAAAAAGCAAAAAAAGAAAAAGAAAGAAAGAACTGATGGATTCTGAATACAGATGGAAGTACACTATTTTTTACTTTCCTAATTTTTTTGTTCAAGTTTTCTTCCACAAAATAACGAATATGGAAATATTTTACATAGTATAACCTATTCAGATTACTTACTGTCTCAGAGAATTTGGAACCCAAAATTTAAAAAAAATGAATACTAAAAGTTGTTTTTACATATAATTGGGGAAAATAAAATATTGTTAAAAATAAGTGCTTAGCATAGCTTGTGGTGCATGATAAA
Organism: Pseudochirops corinnae; assembly: GCA_028646515.1. Classification (NCBI taxonomy): domain Eukaryota; kingdom Metazoa; phylum Chordata; class Mammalia; order Diprotodontia; family Pseudocheiridae; genus Pseudochirops; species Pseudochirops corinnae. Next base: position 261,189 of record JAQQSV010000038.1, read on the forward strand.
TGCTACATGAATGATAGCTATTATTATTATTATCATTATCTAAATTCAAGAGACAACATTATATATTATCTATATGAGTAAGAACTAAAGGGCTTCCCAATAAGATCAGGGATAAAGCCAAGATGTCCATTATCATCACTACTATTTAATGGTTATAGCAATTGTGTTAGCTATAGCAATGAGAAGAAAAAGAAATATGGGAAATAAGGATAGGAAAAGAGGGAATTTTTTTTTGCAAATAATATTATAGTTTACTCAGAGATCCCTAGAGACTCATCTTAAAACTAATTGAAACACTCATTGTATCAAATTTGCTGAATATTAAATATAGCCACACAAATAATTATCATTTCTGTATATCACCAACAAATCTCAGCAGGAAGAAATGGAAAGAGAAATTCCATTAGAAGTAACTACATAATATACAAAATACTTGGGATTCTACCTGTCAAGACACACAAGAACTATATGAATACAAATACAAAACATTCTTTACACAAATATAGACCTAAATAAATGAATAAATATTCATTACTCATGGGTAGGCTAAGTCAATGTAAGCATGACAATACTCCCCAAATTAATATACATATTTTATGTATACCAATCAAACCATTAATGAATTACTTTATGAAGCTAAAAAAAGTAATGTTGTTTATCTAGATGAACAAAAGGCCAAGAATCTCAAGGGAAATAACGAAAAAAAAACTCTATAATAATCAAAATGGTTTGGTGCTCGTTAAAAAAAAGAGGATCGATCAATAGAACAGATTAGACATACAGTACACAGAAGCAAATGTGTGTAGTAAAAGACCAACACCTCACAGCATAAGTGAAGATAAGTTCCATATGAGTACGTGACTTAGACAAAAAGGCTGACATTGCAAAAAAATTAGAGAGGCAAAGAAGAAATTATCTTTTAGATGTATATATGGGGAGGAGTTAATGATCACAAAAAGAATTGAAAAGATCACCGGAGATAAATTGGACACTTTTGATTATATAAAGCTAAAAAGTTTTTGCATAACAAAACCAATGCAACTAAAAGTAAAAGGAAAGCAGGTAACTGGGGGGAAATCTTTCTAGCACTTTTCTCTGGTAAGAGTCTCATTTACAAGATATATGGGGAAATTATTCAAATTTATAAGAATATGAACTATCCCCTTTGATAGTCAGAGGATATGAACAGCAACTCTGAGCTTCAATCTGAACTTCTCTATTAGTGATTTGGAATATTTTTATATGATTATTGATAGCCTGGATACCTCATAGCTACCAGATTGCCAAAGTTGACCAAAAAGGGAAAATGATAAATGTTGGAAGGACTGTGGGGAAATGGGTACATTAGTGTACTGTTGATGAAGTTATGAATTGGTACAGCTATTCTGAAAGGCAATTTAGAACTATGTCCAAAAAGTTACTTAACAGTTTATCATACCCTTTGACTTAGCAATACCACCACTAGGCCTATAATCCAAAGAGATCAAAGTAAAAAGAAGCAGATGTATACAAATAAGAATGTTAATAGTAACTCTTTTTGTGGTGGCAAAGGATTGAAAACCAAGGGGGTGCCTTCAATTGGGGAATGACTGAACAAATTGCATGTGGAGGTAGTGGAATACTGTTTTGCTGCAAGAAGTGTTGAAGGGGGAAGTTTCAGAGAAACCTGAGAAGACTTATATGAACTGATGCAGAATGAAGTGATAAGGACCAGGAGAAAAAAATTACATAGTAACAACAACAGAATTGTAAAGACAAATCATTTTGAAAGACTTAAGAACTCTGATTAATGTATTGACCAACTATAATATTCTAGAGTCTAGACCACGGATCCAGAGACCCATGATGAAATATGCTAAACATTTCCTGACAGAAAGCTAATGTACTCAAGATGCAGATTGAATTATATACTTTTCAGACATGACTAATGCAAGAATTTGTTTTTCTTTTCTATGCATATTTGCTACAAAGGTTTTTTTGTTTTTCAACATAAGAAAAAAAGGAATAGATTTTTCTTCATTTAAAAGATAATTTTTAAAAAAGAATGATCATCTGGACCAATTCTAAAACTTGGTGTGGGAGAAGATGAGGGGAGTGATATACACATGATTCCAGTATAAAGACAATCCATGATGAAGCTAGATGTTCCAGATGCCTAAGGAACTTGGGAATGTTATAAGACTTTGTACAGAAATATTTAATTTTTTTCATTATGAACTCAATAAAAACCAACAAGCATGAACATATTAATACATAAATAATGAAAAAGAATTGTATATGAAATCATGCAACAGATGTAACATCTATTATATAGAGTGAAAGCCTCCCTACTTTTCTGATTCACTTTCTGAACTTCCTTTTGCTAACTTCTATATTTTTTTTTTAAGTTTTATTGAAGAGCTTTTCATTCTTTTTTTGGGAAACTCTATCACTATCCACGAAATTCTTCTGCTTCATCCATAGAAACCCTTCCTTATAACAAGTAAGTGAAGTTAAAGAAAACAAATCAAAACATTGGCAATATCCAGAGAAATAGACTTTATTAAGAAAAGCTTGGGAGCAATCTGGTCTATGCTGGTAGATGACTTATTAACTTTTAATTTCTTGTATATCCCTTTTTTTGATAGTTAATTTATATTCTCTTTCTCCTTGGAAATAAACCCTAAAAATAGCACTTGTGGTCTGGACTATGAGACTGAGGATCATGGAAAAGAAACAGAGAGAGGATTGTTGCTGCCAGGCAGAGCACTAAAATCAGTAGTAATGCAGGAGGAAAGGCATGGGTAGTTAGGGATGAGATCCTGACAGATCTCTGAATCTAGAAAGCCTAGCCAGCTGAGCCACCAGGTGGCCAGATGGCTCAGTATCTTGAGCAAGGATTCAGAGATGATTTGTTTTAAAAATAATTACACTATTATTGTATAACAGCTGAGGGACTGTGTTTTCTTGGGACAGATTGTCTAGTGATTTCATTCTCTGGGCCGAGCTAAGCTTTAGGAAAATTATTCTGACTCTGTGTGGAATAGATTAGATAGAGTCTGGAGGTACTGACACTAGGTAGGAGACTTTTGGAATAGTATAGGCCGATGATGATAAGGATTTGAAATTAGGATTGTGGCAGTGATGGTGGAAAGAAGGGGACTAAGTCGAGAAATGTTTAGAGTTTTAATCAACAGGACATGGTGATTCATTGGATATGGAAAGTGGGGGAAGGGGAGAGGAGTCAAACGAGATTCTGAAGTTTTAAGCCTTGATTGATGCCTGACAGGATGAGGTAATATTAACAAATGCAATGAAGTGAGGAGGGGAAGATTCTTGGTGAGGGGGAATAAGCATCTATTAAATGCCTACTTTGTGCCAGGCTCTGTGAGAAGTGTTTTGCAAATATTACCTCATTTGATCCTCACAACTACCTTGTAAGGGGGCTCCCTTGTGCCCAGCAGGCATTTAGGAAACATTTGTTAGATGTAAGACTAGATCTGTGATTTCACTGGTTTAAGGTACTCCCAAGTCATGATCTTGAGAGAGAGTTGCCTAGAGCACATAGAGGTTACATGACTTGCCCAGGGTCACAGAGCCAATATGTGTCAGAAGTGGGATAGGTCTTTCCAGCCATTAGTTCATCTCTTTATGCAATATACCACGTTGCCTCTCAAGCAAATGAATAGTACACAATAATGAGATAAGAAGTCATATTTAAGTGAGCTGAATTGGACTGAAATGCTGCTTTGGAGTTCAGGAATGTAGCTATAGATCTGCGAGTCTGATAGATACACATTTGGGAGGTGGTAGTTAAAAGTATGGGAGTAGATGAATCGGACTCAAATACTCAGATGAACTTGGGACCCCACTGTTCTGAATGTTCTCACCAATGGATGCTCATGGCAACCAATCCATACCTGCCCAATTTGTGAGTTCATGTCCTCGCACAGACTTACCACAGGGAATCCATCGAACTTATTGGAGTCCGTCCCTCACTTTATCCTTATATCAAGAAGAAACCAGTGGAACCCTTAGCTCTGTCTATCAATCATCCCTTCCCTTCATCATGCAACCAGTCCATCTTCTCCTCCTATCATGCATTTCCTTCGTAGCATCTTTTATTTCTAGTTTTTGATGTTGCTCATTGTTCTGCTCACCCCCACCTTTACTCATTGCTCTCTGTGTGATATTCATTTTCAATTTTTCAATTCAACAAACATCTCTATGTAATATTCATTTTCAATTCAACAAACATTTCAATTCAACAAACATTTCCATTCAATAAACAAACATTTGGGTCTCATTCCTCACCCTGGCCTCTTCCCATAGATCCTCCTGTGAGCAATATAGGCAGAGCTAAGAAGCCTTCATCTGGACATAACACTTATTCTATTTCTCCTCATATAATCCTAGAATTTCAAGAGCTGAGAAAAATACATTAAGATGGTCTCTAGGTCATCTAGTCTAACCTTTGCTAGAAGTATGAATTTACTCCTACAGAATTTCGCATGCCTGTCCATTCAGACTGTTTGAAGACTACTAGTGACAGAGAGCGCGCTGCCTTTCAAGGAAACCTATTCCATTTTGGGACAGTTCTAATCATCTGGAAGTTCTTATGAGAAATTTTCTTGATTCCTGGGAGATTAGATAATAAATCTATCCCAAGTAGATTTGCCAACTAGCCAAATATTTGGGCAGCACTTTGTCACAAAAGGCCTCTGCCATTGTGGTATGACCTTTTTATTTTAGAAATGTATATGCATAACTGATCAAATAATTTAAAAAACAAATTTACTGAAGTAACTAATTTTTCTTCCTTTTGAGTAGTATACTCGTTGAAATGTTACACAAAAATTACCCTGAACATTGAAATGCCACATATTAGTAATGGTCTTGAAGTGAGAAATGGAAGTGAACTCTGATCGAATTTCTTAAAATAGAGAACTGCCCTAGGTCCTGGGGTTGGTTGCTTAGGCTTGGATTCAGGAAGGAGAAGGGAAGGGAAGGAAATAAGCATTTATATATAGCCCTTACTATATTCCAAGCACTGTCCTAAGTGGCTTTACAAAAATAAATATGTAACTCAAAATCTCACGGAAATTAATGATGTAAACAAGAAAATAAATAAATTAATAAAAAAAATAAATATTATCTCATTTGATCCTTACAACAACCCTGTGAGGTCGGTGCTGTTCTTGTCTCTGTTTTACTGTTGAGAAAATTGAGACAAACAGAAGTTAAATAACTTGCCCAGGGTCGAAAAGGTAGTTAAGTGTCTGAGGCTGGATTTGACTCAGGTTTTCCTGACTCCAAGCTCAGAACTCTATCCACTTTAACACCTAGCTACCTCAAAAGGGCAGGGTTCAAATCCTGCTTCCATCAATTACTAACCTAAGTGCCCCTGGACGTCATTTCACCTTTATATGCCTAAGCTTTCTCTACTATGTCATGTGGGTGGGCTTAATTCTGAATATGAATTGCACTTGTTTTCCTAGGATTTCTTGTGGTGTCGGAATTTTCTCCACAAACAGACTGAGACCCCTCTATAACCAGATAAAAGTATTACAATGCTGCCAGAAGTTCCAGAGGCTGAATGATTTGTCTAGTTATACATTTACTAAGTATTAGCAGAGGGATTGAAGGAAAGTCTTCCAGACTCCAAGTCTAGCATTTTATCCACTACCCTTCAGGCTGTCTCTACCTTACATTATTAAGCATTGTAGATGCTTCATTTTGTATTTCATATGTAGCCTTTGCCCAGCTGCAGGGACAGAGGTGTTCTTCTTCCTCATCCCTTCCTCATGCCTAGGGAAGAGGGACACAGTCAAGCAGGGGTTGAAACTTTGTTCTAGCTCTGGGAGGTTCACTTTAGTTCTGTCTCAGATCTGCAGCAGGTCCTCCCTCTCCATTTCTCCCCAATCCCCAGCCCTCAGTCCTAGAGCTCACCACATTTGGAGGATTGAGTTTTCACAGGCCCTTCTCTATGTACAAATGATGGAATCAGACAGATGTCCCATGTCCCCAGAGCAATGGGAAACTAGGATAGCCTCGAGCTTATTTCTGAACTTGGTGGTGGCAGTGGGCAGTTAAGGATACGAGGTCCCTCTGGCTAGGCTTTCTCCTTCCTCCTTCCCTCCAGATGGTGAGAAGCTTCGAAAGGAGAGGCAGAGGCAGAGGAAGACGGAAGTGGGGAGGGGCTCTCACTCCCCAGCTCATACATTAAAGATGCCTTGGCTCCTGGTCTGTAGTGCCACAAACATGAAGACAAATTTTTAATCCCAAGCAAGATGCCTGGAGATAGGGGTGAGGGAGAAAAATGAATTAGGATTTTATTATGTGCTTTATTATGCTGTAATTGAACAGGGTTAGGGGAGAATACAATATATTTCTAATGCAAGGCGGGCAGAAGAGACAGATACGGAGAGAGAAAGAACCACTCAGAGGGAGAGAAACAAGCAAAGACAGCCCCAGACATAAAGGTTCTGTTAACAGTGCCACTCACATTTCTGCAGCCTTTATATTTTTAAAAAGACCCTTCTTTGGAAACACCCCCTGTGAAGCAGGTAGTGAGAGTATTATTGTTCCCTGTTTATAGATGAAGAAAGATTCATCCACTTGTAGAATCAACTCCCTAGACCACAACAAGGCATCTGTACTCCCACTGAATTGCCAGAATTGTCCTGCTCTGGGGCAACTCTGTCTCCACGGTTAGATCCCAATTCCACAGTCACAGTTGCCACCAGCTTCCCCGAGGTTCTGTGATGATGTGCCTCTCCTAGCCTGAAAACCTTTTCGGTGGCTGCCCGGTTATCTATCTATCTCCAGCTCTTTAAGACATTGAGTGATCTTGGTTAGGTCACTTAATATTTCTAAGCCTCAAAATTCCTTCCCTGAAAAATGGGGATAATTTTTGCATTCTCTGAAAGTACTTTGTAAGTCAATAAAGTACTATTATTATAAGCAGAACTTTTACTAAACAAATGGCTTGGGAAAAGTAAAACAAGAAAAAAACGAAAACAAAGAAAATAATTTCAGAGCTCGTGTTACAATGTTGGCGTAGAGCAATATTTCTTCCTTGCATTTCTATGTTATTTGTCTTTAATTTTCTCCCACCTCCCCCAGCTCCCATTCAACCTCGCTGCCTGGCTAGATCAGCAGGAAGTTGACAGTCCCCCGCCTTCCCCTTATCCCGCTCTGCCCCGCCCCGCTACCCCTTCAACTTCTCAGTTCCATTAACGTAATAGGTAGCCTGGCTCGGATTGTTCTGCTCCTGGTTCTAAGTCAGCTTCGAATTTAAAAAAAAGGAAAAAAAAAGAAAAAAAAAGGTGTAGCGTTGTGTAGGGAATAGAATTTGGGGCTTGGAGTAAAGCTGCTTGTTGTTGCGTCGTGTCTGACTCTTCCTGACCCAGTGGACAATATCGAGCCAATATGGCCCATGGGATTTTCTTGACAAAGAATACTGGAATGGTGTGCCATTTCCTTCTCCAGTGGATTAAAGCAAACAGAAGTTAAGTGACTTGCCCACAGTCACACAGCTAGTATCTGAGGACGAATTTGAACTCAGATCTTCCTGACTCCAGGCCCAGCGCTCTATCCACTGAAGCACCTAGGAGTAAAAAACTCTCTGAATTCAAATCCCAGCTGTTGCAAACTAACCGTGGGCAAGTCACATGGCGTCCCTTGAGCCTCAGTTTACTCATGGGTAAAAGTCAGATAATATTTGCACTACCTTCTTAACTGAACTGATGTAGTGGAGTTTTATAAAGTACTATTAAATATGACTAAAAATGAGGAGGTTGAACGAATCTTTAAGGTCACTTTCAGAGCTAAACATCTTATGATTAAATTTGATGAACCAGCAAGCTCCTCCCTCTCCTGTGCACTGGGTGTAAATAGTGCACCTCAGCTTCCTAGAAAAAAAAAAGGAAGGTGACAATAATGCAGCTTAGCGCTTAGTGCAATGCTTGGCAAATAGGCGCTTAATAAATGCCTGTTGACTTGACTAGGAGAGATGCGAGCATCTCTAATGCCATGGCAACCTCAAGCTAAAGGGTTATAACTTCATTAAGCACTGTTCCCCTTCTGGTTGGGGAGTATGTATGTGTCTACCGATTACCCCGTGACTGGGCATTGGTAGCCTGTGTTCCCCCATTAAGACCAGCTATTCAAGGCTGTCCCTTTGAACTGAAAGGCGTGACAGGTGAAGGAAAAGAGTGTCTTTAAGCACTAAACTCGGAGGATGAGGGCTGGCTGCATAAGGGGAACTGAAGCTTAGAAGGTGAGAAAGGATTTTTTTAAGGTTCCCACCGCTAGCTTGGCAACGAATTAAAGGATGAAGTGCCCGGAGAGATCAAAGAGAAGCTTTAAATTCACAGCATTTGGACCCGATTGGGTTTGGGGGAAGGTGGGGGAGGTGGTGGCGGGGGATAGGGGAGAATTGCGGTGGAGAGGGACGTGCACAAGGGATGACCTTTCTTAGCGGTCTGAAGCTAGACATTGGTGTAAGGCGGTCCTTTCCTGCTCCTTCCCCTGCTGAGATCATTCTAGGGCTGTTGGTCACACTCTACGCAGCTACAGACACCACGTCTAGCTTCTGCTCAACCCATCTGTACAGCCGCCTTATTGTGGCACTTAAAGCCTCTCCCTCCGCTTTTTCTACATGGCAAGAACGGGCTAATCCTTATCAGTTTTCCTGCAATAGCCAGGGCAGTGGGAAGGAGGTGGTGGTCAGTCATGCCCTTATATTAGGCCTCGGTAAAGCGGGCTGAGGGCTTTCTAAGTTGGGGTTCGCCTGCCCCCTCGGCTCCACAGGAGAAACTGCTGCCGGAGCTCCTGGGCCTGTGTCCCCAGGCCCTCATCCCCAGTCAGCATCTCCGGTCGACCTCACTAACCCCGGGGCTCATTAGTGTGGGCTCCGGGCTTCAGTTCCAGGCCCGCAGCCTGCTCAGTCTCACTTTGCCCACCCAGGGCCGCTCCTGGCGGTGACTGAGAGAGCCATTAAGCTGTTTTTACCTTTGGAGAGTAACGGGCTCCACCTCCCCACCTCCCAATTAGGACATTGGAAACCGTCAACCAAGATGAATAGTTGCCAGGCTCCGGGGCAGGGAGACGAGCCCAGCACTAGCTCGCTCGCTTTGAGTGGGCCAAGCCCAGAGCCCCGAGCTGGGGCCCAGCGCCCCCGCAGCGCGGCTCACAGCTGTTCCTGGCCAAGCCCCAGCTGCTAGCAACCCGGGAGGCAGGGAGGGGGTTCTCCCTCCCTCTCGCCTGCCCGCAGCCTGGCTGCTTGCCCCAGTTCCAAGCTGAACTTGCCCCGGTTCCAAACTGAACCGCCCGGTGTGATTGGGATCGGGCTTACAGCAGGCAGACTCATTTGTTGCGGTATCTTAGGCCTGCGGTCCAGCACCTCTCCCATAGACTTGGGAGTAGGGGGTTGAACCCAAGGAAGCCCCTCCCTCAGCCCAGTCATTCAGCTGGGACTCTGGAGGCGTCCCCTTCTCAATTTGGAGAGTCTAGCCACTGCTCCCGGCCCTGGGAAGTTGGGGATTGTCTGTTCTATTCCTGCCCATCTACGTCCCTCATTCTAGCCTGGGTTGGAGGGACTCGAATCTCCTCCCCCACTGATTGTTATAAAGGGGACGGGTTATAAAGGTGAGAGGTTCTTTCTCTAACCCCGTCCGGTTGCCTGATTATCATTGTGGGAGAAGGGGGACCCGTCTTCATGCTAGGACTCCTGGGATACAAGGGCCTCGGAGAGGGCAAGAGGGAGCTAGATTGGCCATGAGCTCTGGCCAGAGCCTGGGAATTGAGACCATTCTGACCCCACTATTCCTTTAGCTTCATTGAATTAGCGCCCTCTGTTCGCTCCCCAGCCGATACTTTACTAGTAGGGGGTGTGGGCGGAGGGCGGGGGACCAAGAATCGATAGATCTCTGGGTTCTGATGACCGCAGGCTTTCACCTTGCAGATAATGGGGTGAGTTGTGGTAACTCTCCCCCACAGAGTGGGCTCCCCCGGCCTTAATGAGATAATCAATACTTGTTCTCGGCTTAATTTCCATCTAATTGCTCTTTAACGACGCCTGATAATGGGCCGCCTCCTGTGAGAAGGGAGCTGGCTGGGAATCCGACCCTTCTTGGACCCCTCCACCCCTCCCTTCCCTAGGTGAGGTGTGTGTACATCCTACCCCTCCTTCCCCAAGCCCCAGGTGGGCTCATCTCTCACAGATACTCCGGGGTGAAAATCTTTAATGTGGGATTCTGTCCAAGGCCAATCGGTCTTCTTTTCCTTTTCCTGGCTCAGGCAGATCAGCTGTTGTATGGAGCTCCCAGTCCGCACCGTTCTTTCCCAGTTTAGGCCAACACTCCCCTTCCCGTTCCCCCTCCCCCCCACCAGCTGGGGAGAGGTGAGGGAGAGAAATGAGAACTTTTCTGAATAGGAGCTCTGATCAGAGTCTTCTCCGCCCTAGTTTCAAACAGCACATCAGCCTAAGGACTCTGAACATCTGTGGGGAGGAATTGCAGGCGGGCCGAATTCGTAGAAAGGCTCATTGAAAAGAGTGGAGATTGAGAGCTTCTGAATTAGAGCAATGGTGGTCAGGAGGGGACTGTTTAGAGCTCCCCATACTCCAAGCACAGCTGCCAGAAGGGTCTCCCTGTGTCATTTAACTATTCTCCACCCACACTCTTCAGGTCCATCCAGGTGCCCATATCTTAATTTCCTCCCAATCATGAAGTCATTGTGAATACCCAGACTCTACTGTTCCAACAGCCATCATAAATTGCTTCTAATTTCTCCAACTTCTTGGCCTAGAGAAGGGTGTGGACTACAGGGGTGTCTATTCCCTTCCTCACACATGCACCATTCTCACACACACTGAGACACAATGGGACAGCTAGCCTTATCCACTTCATCTCTGGTATCTCCTCTTAAGGTCAACTCTGATTTCTGGGAATCCATCTGTCTGAGACCTTGTGATCTTCTTTACAACCCTGGTCTGTTGATAGTAGAAGACACACAGAGTATACAAACACAGACCTCATACACTCACTTTATTACAGATGATAAAAGGTTTCTCCATCTGGCCCGTTCCCAGCTTCAGGAAGATCAAAGGGAGTTCAGGATGTAAGCACCATTAAAGATCATTAGTGAACCAATCATGTCATTCTCCTGCTGAAAAAACTTTGTTGACAGTGTAATAGATCTAGGTTCAGGTCCTGCCTACCTCTGTGCATCCCAGAGCACCATCAAAAATCAAATATATTGGCAGTTTTCAGAAGAAGAAATCAAATATAGATAGATAGAGTCATAAAAATGCTATAAATAACCATTGATTAGAGAAATGTAAATTAAAGCAACTCTAAAGTATCATGTCATACCTATCAGATTGACTAATATGACAGAAAAGGAAAATGACAAATGTTGGAGAGGATGTGGGAAAATTATGGTACTAATGCACTGTTGGTGGAGTTGTGAACTGATCCAACCATTCTGGAGAGCTATTTGGAACTATGCCAAAAGTGCTATAAAACTTCTCATCCCTTTGACCTAGCAACAGTACTACAAGGTCTGTACCCCAAAAAGATTGAAGGAAAAGGACCTATATATATAAAGATATTTATAGCAGCTCTTGTAGTGATGGCAAAGAATTGGAAATTGAAGGGATGCCCATCAATTGGGAAATGGCTGAAGAAGTTGTGCTATAGCATTGTAATGAAATATTATTGTGCTTTTCAGAAAAATCTGGGAAGACATGAACTCATGCAAAGTGAAATGATCAGAACCAGAACATTGTACACAGTAACAGCAATATTGTACTATGATGAATTGTGAATGACTTAACTATTCTCAGCAATATATAGATCCAAAACTATGCTGAAGGACTTATGATGAAAAGTGCTATCTACTTCCAGAGGTGATGAAGTCTGAATGTAGATTGAAGCATACTTTTAAAATTTTCTTTATTATTCTTGGGTTTTTTCCTCTGTTTTCTTTTGCAGTATGGCTAAAATGGAAAGGTTTTGCATGGCTGCACATGTATAATTTATATCAAATTGCTTACCTTCTCAAGGAGGGAGAAGGGAAGGGGAAGGAGTGAGGGAGAGAATTTTGAACTCAAAATTTTTCAAAATGCTAAAAATTTTTGTTTACATGTAATTGAGAAAAAATGAAATGTAGAAAATGAAATATATTCCAAATAGGAGAAATATGTATCAATTAATTAATATAATCTCCAAATAGCTGAAACCTTGGGCTCAGTGTTCTAAGATTCTGCTTACTTTATCACCAAACAAGTCAATTTCAATGGAATTTTTTTGTCATATTCTATTTACTAGTCTTGAACCACTGCCACTGTGTCCTGACTCTAGCATCCAACAATTCTTTGATTTCGCCCCTCTGCCACATACTTTTGAGCCCAAATATGCTTCTTATAGGATGTAAAGAACTGCACTTAGCTGTGGACTTTTTGAAGTAGCTAGGTGGCACAATGGATCGAGTGCTAGGCCCAGAGCCAGGAATATCTGATTTCAAATCTGGTCTCAGATACATACTAGCTGTGTGACCCTGGGCAAGTCACAACTTCAGAGATCCCTAATTACTTAGGATCATAGAAGGTACATTTGAGGTGATCTAGTCCACCCAATCTTGGGAAACCAAATCCTTCCTAGAAATAACCCAGATGTACCCTGCCACGTTGGCCTTGGGATTTGGCTTTCTGTAATCTAAAGCTTGCTGATCTCTCAACCTTGGGTCATATTGTTGAGCCACTAACCTTGTCGTCACTGAGTCATCTTAGATTCCAGATTCAGATAACTGATTATCTGCCCCCTCCCACATTCCTTTGGCCACTATTTTCCTTGAGTTCACTGGTTCTAGTATCTAGCCAATCACTTTTGTTCTTATGCTAACTAGTTATCAAGTTTCAATGCAACTTTTAAAAAAAGGAACATATTTATAAAGGAATAATTTTAAAATGTAGGGTATTTGTTGCTCATGTAGCTTATGTGGATGTTCACATGGGTTTGCCTAATAGGGTTTTCAAGAAGGCATGAATTGATTTCTCTTGAATATCACCTACTCATCACCAAAGAAGACCTTGATTTCTGCCTTGAGAAGAGAAGGATGTTGGTTAGACTGGTCATTCTGCTCTCTTCAGAGAGGGGGCACCAGACTAGAACACATATATCTTCACCTTTAATTACCATTAATCTAGGGGAAGTGATTTTTAGGTTCAAGTTGCTTTCCTGATCACTCTTTTTAAGGAGGGAGAAATAGCCCAAACTTATATCCAAAGGCTTGGTTCCTTTCCTCCAAATGATGGTTACTCAAAAAAGGCCATCATAAATAGTGAAAAGCAAATAAACTCATTTGTCCAACTGATAACAAATAGAAATAAGAAAAAAATTTACAAACTGAAATAATTTTTAAAATGATCTCTCCTGGGTTGGCTAGGTGGCAAAGTGAATAGGCCACTGGCCTTAGAGTCAGGAGGACCTGAGTTCAAATCCAGCCTCAGACACTTAACACTTACTTGCCATGTGACCTTGGGCAAGTCACTTAACCCCAATTGCTCTGCCTTCCCCAATCCAAAAAAAAAGCAAAAAAAAAAAATCTCTCCCACAGGGCAGCAAGGTAGCACAGTGAATAAAATTATCTCTCCTGGATCTATTTTCCAGATCAGTTATTTTTCCAATGAGATATTTCACATTGTCTTTTATTTTTTTTCATTTTTTTGGTTTTTGTTTTATTGTTTCTTGATTTCTCATAAAGTCATTAGCTTCCATTTGCTCAGTTCTAAATTTTAAGGAATTATTTTCTTCAATGAGTTTTTATACCTCCTTTTCCATTTGTCCAATTTTACTTTTTAAATCATTCTTCTCTTCATTGACTTTTTGTATTTCTTTTTACCATTTTGCCTCATCTGGTTTTTAAGGCATCATTTTCTTCAGTATTTTTTTGTGTCTCCTTTACCAAGCTTGACTTGTTTTTCATAATTTTGACTTGTTTTTCATGATTTTCTTCCATCAATCTCATTTCTCTTCTCAAATTTTCTTCTACCACTCTTACTTGATTTTCAAAATCCTTTTTGAGCTCTTCCATGACCTGAGACCAGTTAAAATTTTTCTTGGAGGCTTTGGATGCAGGAGCTTTGACTTTGTTATCTTCTTCGGAGTGTATGTTTTGATCTTCCTTGTTGCCATAGTAACTTTCTATGGTCAGAATTTTTTCTGTTGCTTGCTCATTTTACCAGCCTATTACTTGACTTTTAACTCTTTATTAAAGTAGGCCTCTGCTTCCAGTGTGGAGGGCACACTGTCCCAAACTTCAGTGGTTTTGTACAGCTGTTTTTAGAGACGCTTCTGGGCATCTGTAAATTTCAGTTCTTCCAAGGTGGTATGATCCAAGGAGAGGTGTTTGCTCCTCTCCTGGCCTGTGCTCTTGTCTGTGAGTGACCACAAGCATTCTTTTCTGTCCTGGAACTCTGAGGAGGGTCACCACTCCACTGTGGATGTAAGCTCTGATGTGCTAGCGCTCCTCCTTACCCTGGGATAACCACCTGGGACTGGAACCCAGATCCAAGTATGGGCAAAGCAACAGAGTCATGCCTCAGTGCTAGCAAAAAGACCCCTGTAATCTCCTTCTGACCAGTTGTTTGACCCACTTACTGTCTGTGGGCTGAGAGCTCCAGAAGCAGCTGCTGCCACTGCTGCTGCTGATTCAGTGGCTCCCAAGGGCTGCTCCTGTTTTCTGGGGTTGGGGCAGTGTTGGAGCTGCCTGCACTGGACTGTGTTCCTCTTTCACCCAGGTGGGACAGACTTTTCCTGCTGACCTTTGAAGCTGTCTTTGTTTATTTTCCCCCCACTTAATAGTATTTTATTTTTTCCAATTACATGTAATGACAGTTTTCAACATTGACTTTTATAAGATTTTGAGTTCCAGATTTTTTTCTCCCTCCCTTTTCCCTTCCTGCCCCCCTCCCCAAGACAGCAAGTAGTGTGATATAAGCCATAAGTGTACAATCATATTGAACATATTTTCACATTAGTCATGTTGTCAAAGAAGAATTAGAAGAAAAGAGAAAAACCAGGAGAAAGTCAAAAATGAAAAAAAGGGGGTGGGTGGAATAGCATGCTTCGATCTGCATTCAGACTCCATAGTTCTTTCTCTGGATGTGGGCAGCATTTTCCATCATGAGTCTTACTGAATTGTCTTAAATCATTGTAATTTTGCTGAGAAAAGCTAAGTCTATCAAAACTGGTTATTGCACTACGTTGCTGTTACTGTGTTCAATGTTCTCCTGATTCTGCTCGCTTCAAGTTGTCTTTGGCATCTGTGGGCTGAGAGGCCTGGAAATTGCCACTGTTGCCACTGTTTCCACCACTTCTGAGGCCTGCTCCTGGTTTGCTGGGCCTGGTCTGCTCTGGTGTGCCATGTGTTAGACTGTGTTCCTCTTTCACCCTGATGCAACAGATCTTTCCTGCTGACCTAAGTTGTCTTGGGTTGGAAAATTGTCTCACTCTATCTTTTTGTGGGTTCTGCTGCTCTAGAATTTGTTTAGGGGTGTGTGTGTGTGTGTGTGTGTGTGTGTGTGTGTGTGTGTGTGATATATATTTCTACAGGAAAAGATCTGGGAACCCTGTACCTTTCCCAACTCTGCCTTTCACAAAGGCATGCAAAGCTGAGCCATTCTTCTCTTTAACAGTGAGGAGACTCATGCAAATAATTCAGGCTTGAACCTAAGGTTACAAAAGTAAGGGTAATTAAGATTGTGTACAACTAGGTAACACTGGGATTTACTGATCTTTCCTACCCATTTTAAGTTCTAAACCAAAACAATGATGCCTATGATTTTCTACTTAGTATGAAACTAGAATACCTGTTATTGGTCAGTCAGTGAAAGCCAGAGTGATTCAGGTTTAATGGCATAGTCAAGCAGCTCCATTGAATCACAATAGGTTTTTAAAAGCCTGATTTTTTTTCAGAGCTATATTTCAAGAAATCATGAATGAAAACTATACAGGACAAAAGAGTTAATTGTCCCAGTTTTTTGAAAGAAATAATGATATGATGAGTAAATAGGGAAGAAAAATCTAGCCCCCAAATCCCAAAATACCTTGGGAAGTATAAATGAACAAAATGTATATTCCTTTGGACAGAGCACTCACATGTAAGAGTCTGACTCCTGATATGGACAGATGAACAGAAGAAGGAGAATGAGGAAGAAGAAGAAGAAGAACATTGTCTAACACAAACTATCTGTCTGGTTGAGTCCCCAGGGAGCAGCTACTACTCACAGATTGATGTTTGTCTTTCATTCTTTTGTTTTGTTTTTGTTTTTTGGAGAACAATTGGGGTTAAGTGACTTGCCCAAGGTCACATGGCTAGTTTTTGTGTAAAGTGTCTGAGACTGCATTTGAACTCAGGTCCTCCTGACTCCAGGGCCGGTGCTCTATTCACTGCACCACCTAGCCGCTCCTTGTCCTTCATTCTTGAAGAGGACCATGACATCAAGAAGGTGATGTCATGACTTGCAAATAAATTGAATTTAAGTAAGGCAGGGCTGTGCAAAGTCACCAGTCTCACTGACTACTCCGGAGCCATCTGGGTTCAGTGGCAAGACATAGATCAGAAGGATTGGAGATAGCCCTGGATGCAGTGGGAGACCTTGGCCTTTTTAAGCTAAGGTTTTCCCAGGTCTCAGTTATGGGCACACTCCTGGGGTCCCTTTAAATAGACAGATTCTCAAAGTAGGCAGTTGAAGCAGGAAACTACCTTGTGGAGTGTGACTTCTGGCAGCAAAGAAAGGAGCCAGCTTTGAAGGAAGAGCTTCACTCTTGAGAAAGGATCCCAATGTGTTTCTCCTTGTTCTTTCTATTAGAAGGCAGAAGGGAATAAGAATGGAAGAGGACTTTTTATCTCTTTTCTCCACATTGGCCATGGCATTTTGCATGGGTGTTACTTATGTATTATGACATGCTGCATCCATCAGAGAGTGGGGTCAGGCAGTCAAGGCAGGTTACAGTTTGGAGGAGCATAACCTTAAGAGAGCCAACTCTGGCCACTTGAGGTTAATTAAGTCCAGGGAACTTATTGGATGAATCTGCCCAGAAGAGACATCATACCCAGTACCCAGAGGAAGTCAGTCAGTCAGTCAGTTAAACAGCATTTATTAAGGGCTTACTATATGCCAGGCACTGTGGGAAACACTGGGGATACAAAGAAATCTCCAAACCAGTACCTGCTCTCAAGGGGCTCATGATCTAATGGAGCAGACAACATGCAAGCAAAATATATGCAGGATGATTTAGAGATGATCAGCAAGGGGAAGGCACTGTCCTTAAAGGGGCTAGGAAAGGCTTCTTCTACAAGGTGGGATTTTGAAGAAAGCCAGAGGGAGAAAACAGGTGAGGAGGGAGAGAATGTCATGTATGGGAGACAGCCAGTGAGAGTGCTTAGAGCTGGAAGATGGAGTGTCTTGTGCAAAGAACAAGACCAATGTCACTGGTTTGCTGAGCACGAGGGGTGAGTAAAGGCATAAGAGGTTTGGAAAGGGGAGTAGCATGATAACACCATGGAAGGGGAAAGGACATTGGTTCCCTGTGGTGTTGGAGAAGTAAATTACCTTGTCCATATGTGGTTGGAATAGACCACCCCCAAGGCCTCTTCTAGTTCTAAATATATGATCCTATGATCCCATCAGAATTTCACAGGATACTTAGTACTATCACCTTGTAGCACTAATGATTACTGCAGTTGGTGAGGAGCTGGTCAGGATACCCCTAGTCAATTCATTTCTTTCCCCCTCCCCCCACCTCCAGCCTATTTGATGAACCCATAGAAGATAAAGGGCAGATTAAAATGTGTCTCTTCTCCCTATTCCCAGTGATACTTTGTGCATTTGTCCGACAGTTCATCTCACCTCTATGGGCTGGATATTTTATTGCTGTTGTTCAACTAATGCCATCTCAGGAAATGTCTTTGCTTTGGGATAATGATATTTGCTACTGACTAGTAAATAAGCACAATGGTGGGGCCATGTGAACTATAATTATAGAAGCGTGTGTTTGGTTTGGTTTCAAATACCTGTCATTCCTCTTACTAGGGAGGATTGCTTGAGCATGGGAGTTCTGAGTTTCAGTACTACTAAAGCTGATTGAGGGTCCACACTAAAATTAGCACCAAGATGGTCTACTCCTAGTATGTGGGATGGACTAGGCTGTCTAACAAGGGGAAACTCAGTTCAAGGTGAAATAGAGCAGATCAAAGCTTCGTGCCAATTAGCAGTGGGATCAGGCCTGTGAGTGGTCTCTGCTCTTCCAGCCTGGATAAGTTATACAGTAAAAAAACAAAACAAAACATGGATGCACAGAATACATTAGATTCAAATATCTGTCCCTTGATGACCCCAACCTGTGAGTACAAGTTTGAGATTATTTCCAGATGGGATAGTACATTAGAAGAAGCAAAAACAAAATGCAACAACCCCTCATAGAGATCATTCCAGTGTATGCACCAACAACCTTGGCCTCATAAAATAGAGTTCTCGCACAAAGAACTGTAGAGAGGACATCAGTAAGATTCTCAACATTAAATTAATGTATACTTTCATTTCAATGACTTAGTGTGAAGACTGGCATAGGGAAGAATTGAGGAAAAATAAGTCCAGGAATAAGTCTTAGGATAATGAAAAGACACGCACACACACACACGCACGCACACACATGCACACACACATATCTATACTGTCTGCCATAGTTGTTTTCACTTTGTTTCCCCCGTTTGACTGTAAACTCTTTGAGGAAATGCCTGTTTTTACCTGTCTTTGTATCCCTAGGGCTTAGCATAGTATCTGGCGCATGGTAGGTGTTTAACAAATGTTTGTTGATTGGTTGACTCCATGAAGTCTTTGTTGATATCCTAAGTTGAAATTGATCTTTATCTCATGGGATCACACAACACTTTGAACTTCTCCTATGTATCTAGGATATTCCAAATATCTTTTTCTATCAGTGTTTTATCACCACAACTAGATTGTGAATTCCTTTAAGATGATACATGAGGTTTTATGCATATTGATATCTATTCTAGTGCTCATCACAGTGTTTTGTAACCAGGTGCAAGAATTTAATAAAAGCTTCCTGAGTGGTTGAATTAAAGGAAAAAAAAAAAGGATAATGAAAAGAAAGAGACCAAAGGCTTGTTAACTACAGAGAAGTCTTATGCCTTTTATATCATGAGCACTTCAAGAGTAAAGCTAGGAGGCACTGGCCATAGCAAATGCTGAATGACATCACAAAAAATGAAACTTATTATATTTTAATTTGTAGCTAATGTGAAAATCCTTTCTGAATCGTCTCTTTGTATATAGTCAGATCCTCAGTTTGTTAGAGAAAAGTACAAAGTCAACACTACTTAAAAGAAAGAATAAAAATTAGAAGATACAGAAACAGAGACTATCATAATTTCCTACGGAAATTTAACATATATGTAAAGTAGCCCCTTTCCCAAAGAGCCCAACTCACATTGCCTCTGGATGATGGAGCCCCAAGAGGGGGTAGCTATTACACTTATGGAGTATTCTAAGGGGGAACCTATCCTCCTAAACACCAGCTCATGAACCCCATTAGTGTATTTCTCCTTGACCATCAGCCATCTGATACAACTCTTTAGCAAAGCATTTGTTCAATAGGCATAGCAAGTAAGGAGGTTATAAAACATTTTCTTTGAAATATCAGGGACATATTCACCCACAAGCCCACCCAGTGTCCAGGAAAGAGGCAGAGTTAAAGCCCCATAGAAGTGAGGGGAATATCTAGAGGCCAGAAGTGGGGAAAGGCAACACACAGCTCCAAAACTTCAGCTTCTCTCTCTGGAGGGTTCTCATAAAGGTCATCATGAAATTTTATTTTACATAAAATTAATATATTCACACCTCCCACCTTTTCTAGGATAGAGAATATCTATTTTCCCTCAGAAGCCTTTCCCTTTTACCTTTCAATATCTCTGTCTTTCTCTGCAGACCTTCAGATTTTGCTGAAGTCTCACTGGGGCATATTCCTATCCTTATTCTATAAAACATATGCCACGTCAAGAGGGACAAATTAGCCTAGAAACTTCCTCAGCCTTCAAATAATTAATCTTCCTGCTAAACAGAGAGAGATGGCAGCCAAGGGAAACACAATTTAAAACATAAACTCATTTGCAAACTGTTATAGAGGATCACAGTGTAAGATTATGAACAGCAGCACATGACTAAGAAATAAAATGAAAAACAACTTTAAAGAAAGTTTGTCAGGACAATCAGTTAAGCCAGTTCTTCCCAAGAACAATTAGGGATGGGTAAAATCAGAGAGACGATAAAACAACATATGAAAAAGGAAAAGATGCATTAATATTTGTATTAAAAATTGATTTCCTTTCTAAAAAAAAATCATCATTTATGTGTTTTGCTTTTTACAGCTTTTTACACTTACCAATAAACCCTGCCACCACCACCACCACCACTACTAGCATGGTACTATTCTTTTTTTCTTTATCACTACTGGAAAAATAATATTTTGAATTTATTGCTACCACCTCTCTATGAAAAGACAATAAATATGTCTGCTTTGCTCCTCTGGAACAGCCATTGCTCATTGCATTTGATATAATAATCACTAAATATTTATTAATAATTAACTGATTATTTTCTCCCTCAAAGACAGTTGAATTTCCATACATATTTGGACTCTAATGTCATTGCCCTGATTCTATGTGATTCAAGTAATGTCAAAAAGCATTAATCATCTTTTATGTTCTAGGCATTTGGCTAGGTACTGGAGAAAGGAAGGAAAACCACAATGAAATAATCCCTGCCCTTGAGCAACCTACATTCTGTTAGGAAAATAAGATGTACAAAGAAAATTAAATAAAAATGATATACAAGCTAATAGCTAGGGAGAGAGCACTACCAAATGGGAAGAAAGGGATGGATTTCCTATGGAAGGTAGCTCCTGAATGAAACTTGCAGGGATCTATGACTTCTAGGTGTTGGACAATATAACTGGAAGATGGTATACATGCAGAACAGTAATTGGGGAAGTTTGTTAAGAACATGAAGTCTATGAAGGAGAGTCATGTGCAATAAACCTGGAAAGGTAAGCAATGACCATATTGTGGTTTGTTTTTTTCTTGGAGACAATAGAATTTAAGTGACTTGCCGAGAGTCACACAGCTATAAGTGTCTGAGGCTGGATTTGAATTCAAGTCCTCCTGACTCCAGGGCCAGTGCTCTATCCACAGTGCCATCGAACTGCCCCTGCAGTGGCCATATTGTCAAGGCTTTAAAAACCAAACGGGAAGTTTGTGTCTTAGTCCAGAGGTAAGAGAGAACCACTGGTGAATATTGTAATTATTGTAATATTGTACAATATTGTAATATTGTAAGTTATTGTAATAGTCCTGGCAAGAGGTGAGGAGATGCTGAACTTGGGTGGTGACTGTGTGAATGGAGAAAAGAGGATAGATGCAAAATGTATTTTGTTTGGAATGTGTCCCCAAAGTTACCAAACTGTGTGTACCCTCTGAACCAGTGATATTACTACCAGGTCTATACCACAAAGATATGAATAAAGAAGAAAAGGACCCATATGCTCAAAAATATTTATAGCAGTTATTTTTGTAATGGAAAAGAACTAGAAACAAAGGGGTGTCCAGTCATTTGGGAAATGACTGAACAGGCTGTAGTATGTGAATGTAATGAAATGCTATAAGAAATGATGAAAGGGATGGTTTCAGGGGAAAAAAAACACCTAGGAAGACTTGTATGAACTGATTCAGAGTTAAGTGAACCAAACCAGGGGAATAATTTATGCAATAACAGAAACATTGAAAAGACAAACAACTTTCCCAAGACAATTCCAAAGGATGATGATGAAAATTCCCCTCCAGAGAGAGAACCGATGCACTCTGAGTGCATATTGAAGGACTGTCATTAGGTTTCTTGCTTTTTTTGCAACATGGCTAACAAGGAAATATATTTTGTATGACTTCATGTGTATAATTGATATCTTACTTGCCTTTTTGATGGGGAGGGGCAGTGAGGAGGGGAAATTTGGAACTCAAAATTTTAAAAATGAATGTTAAAAATAAACAAACAATTTTTTTAAAAAGAAAGGACAAACAACTTTGAAAGACTTAAGAACTCTGATCAATGCAATGAACAACCTCAATTACAAAGGACCCGTGATGAAAGAGACTACTCATCTCCTGATGGAG
Source organism: Pseudochirops corinnae (assembly GCA_028646515.1). Lineage (NCBI taxonomy): Eukaryota > Metazoa > Chordata > Mammalia > Diprotodontia > Pseudocheiridae > Pseudochirops > Pseudochirops corinnae. The sequence continues at coordinate 283,425 of JAQQSV010000038.1, forward strand.
ACGTAATGAACTCAAGCTGTAAAATGAGACATTTATTTTTGAGCATGACCAATGTGGGCATTTATTTGATTTGATGATACATATTTGTTATGAGGTTGTTTTTTAACTGGAGGGGAAAATTAGACAGAAAATAAATAATCACTGGTTGAAAAAAACCTAAAAAATATATTGTGGAAGTAGAATTGATAAGACTTGGTGACATACGAAGGTTGAGTAAGAACAAATAATAAAAATAGCCAGCATTTACATAGCATTTCAAGGTTTACAAAGTACTTTACAAGTATTTTCTCATTTGATCCTCACAGTAATACAGGAAGGGAGGCACTATCCTTACCTCTAATTTGCAGATGAGGAAACTGAAGCAAACAGAGGTTAGGTAACTTGACTATGGGTCACACAGTTAGTGACTTGGGTAGGATTGGAACTCAAATCTTCCTAATCCCAAATCCTGTGGTCTGTTCACTTTACCACCACCTTAGTAAGTTAAATAATATAGAATGACCCTGAGGTTGCACACCTGGACTATACATTTGTTTTCAACAGGAACAAACAAGTTAAAAAAACAATGAGTCCTGTGTGGGGCATGTTAACAGGACATTTGGTTTTAGACATAGTACTGGAATTCAGAGAAAGGATAAAGTTGCATATATGTACACATCAGAGACATCTGTATAGAAGTGATAGTTGAACCTGTGGGTACTGATGAAATCACCGAAAGAATGTTACATAAAGAGGTAGAAATCGAATTAAAGAAAAACATAAACAGAGGAAGTCCCTTCAAGAGGTAACACATTTTTGAAGGTATTGAAGGACCAATTCTAAAGACAAAATGCCAAATCATTTGAAAAAAATGATAAACTTTATTGCTACCTGAAAATGTGATGGAGAGATAACCAATGAATACTAACCTAACTGCCTTTCTTATCTTTATGAGGAAAATCTCCACACATAGGAAGAGTATCCCCAGTGAGAGTATGAGAAGGGTTTTGTATGAGACAGGCTTTTGTATACAGTATCCTACAGCAGGCCACCACATTACAATCACTCACATTGTTTGAAAGCTAGGAAAAATAGAAGATCCCACTATGATTATTATTTGTTAACTATAAAAAAGCATTTGATTTAGTAGAGCAAAATGCTTCCTTTAAGGCTCTCCAACAAGATGCCTATTGTGTATTGGTTAAACTCTTAAAAAATAGCTTAAAAGACATAATAAGGGAGATGATTTTGTTCCATAAGCCCCTGATTATTAATATCAAACAAAAGAGAAAACAGAGAGACACATGTTTGCAAAAAGGTTTTTTGTCACTGCAGCGGAAGACGTATACCGAGTCCAAATACAAGAGGGATTTCCTACAGAGCAGGGACTTAGCACATGCATAGGCTTCAGGGTTTTAGTGTCTATAAATGGGAATGGGAAAAAAAAACCCTTTATTTCAGTGTAATTAAATTCAATATAATAATCCTATATATTTTGTTGTATACATTTGAAAACATTATTCTGAGAAGAAGTCCAAATAATTCACCCAACTAACAAAGGGGTCCATGACCAAAAAAGGTTACAAACCACTGCTATAGAGTGTGAGACCCTCCTGTTGCTTCAGTTTGTGGATGACATTGTTCTGAAAGCATTGAACTCTGTAAAACTGTAGTCTACTAAATGACATTCTCTATGATCCAAGAGTTCTGACTACCACATAGGAAAAAACGAGTGAATGAAGATTGCCGATAGTCCAGACTATGAGACCCACAGAGCTGGTCTATCAGCATATACTTCTGGTACAGATATTATAAATGAATTATAAGCTGAACCCACAATGAAATAGTAGGGAGCAAGCAGGGTGTATTGTGTTTGAGAAATAATGTAGCACTTTCAATAACACAAACATTTCTCTGAAACAACTCATCTTTTTTGATGCTAAGATTCTAGTTAGGCTACATGACTGGCAATCATGAAATAGTATAATCTGTGAAGAACCAAAATTGTTGGGGTGGCTAGGTGGCGCAGTGAATAGAGCACTGGCCCTGGAGTCAGGAGGACCTGAGTTCAAATCTGGCCTTAGACATTTGACGTACTTACTAGCCATGTGACCTTGGGCAAGTCACTTAGACCCAACTGCCCTCCCTTCCCCCCTGCAAAAACAAAACAAAAAAAGGATCAAAATTGTGGATATAATTGGTTGGATCACCCAGAGGGCATGTGGGTATAATTGGTTGCAGCACATTATCAAGTGAATTTTGTGTGAGAAATGGCACAGAAGATATCAGCAAAGAAAAGTTGGTTGGTCACGTGAGAGGGAGGGATATCAATAGGACAAGCCCATGTACTTGTATATGCTGTATTGGTACCCTCATAATGCTAATAGAACAGGGGAAGACTCTAAGAATGTTGATTAAAATACCTTAGGGGATTTATGGAAGAATATGCACAAGAATCTCACAGTATGAAAAGGTACAGATGGATCTATACCATTGAAGGGAATGTCTGAATCAATAAGATCACAGGTTCATTGAAAAAAGGAGAGTAAATGAGAGCAAGTTAAATGGGGCTAGACATTAGAGGCATATTCATTAAACATCTATTATGTACCAGGCACTATTTGAGTTAGTAGAGATAAAAAGAAAGAGGCCTTATTCTCAAAGGGCTTATTCCTTGGCTGGAGTGGGGAGTAGGGATGGGTGTGGGTATGGGTACATGATAGACTGTACACAGATAAGAAAATGAAAAATAAAGGGGAGAGGGGCAAGTACTAATATAACAGGGTCAAGCCCAGACTTATGGACATGTGCAGAGTGCATGACTAATGCAGCCCCCATGTGGGCTTTAGAACATGTGCAGACATTCTAAAGCTGGTTCCAATCAATTAACCACATGATGGAGAGATGAACTTTCGAGTGGCCTCTGAGCAGCTAAGGGGGTGCATTTGAAAGACACTAACCAGCCAAAGCCAGTAGTTTTCTCTCTCTTGCTTGTTTTTGTTTAAGAGAGAGATACACTGTAAGCCTCCCCCTCTGGATGTAGAAGGCTTGGTCAACCTCCCCTGGGGCAACCATGTGTCTTGTGAACATGGGTCTTTGTTCTTTGCCTTCTTGTTTTGTTCTTCCCCACTTTTAGCTTAAAAAAGTATTGCATATGGCTTCTACCCTGTGAACTTTGAAAGGTTAGAATGGCAAGCCATCAGGGTCTGGAAGCCAGAATCTATAACTAAGTTTGGAGCCAGCTAAGATGTTTAAGATTGATGTCCTTACCAACCTGGTCCTGTTTGACCCAGTATAGATCAAAGATATTCAAGAAGGAACTATATTTGATTCATTTATCAGCTATGCTGAACTCAGAAGTAGACTTTGTGGGACAAATACCTTGTAGAAATTTAAGTTTGGGCCCACTTTCCCTAAAGACTGGGGGTATTATAAGGAATAACATGTCCTTAGGTGTTGGGAGGAAGAGTTTGTAACTTCTGTTCTTGCTATGGCTTCTTTGTAAATATCCTGCAAAGAAATTAGATATCCTGTGCTTTAAAAAAAAAAAAAGCTTTGTGAAAGCTAATTGATGTTAATTGGTTAAATGATATTGGTGTACTAATCACTGGTAATTCATATTAGGGAGAACATACTGGAATAGGGGCTTGAGATGACAGCAGAGAAAGATGCCTAACTCCTCAGGAGTACCTCTAGAACTCCAATAGAAGAAATGTAGACTTGCTCAGAGAATTGACTCATCAGAGTGGGAACTGGGATAAGGATGACTAGATTTAATATAAGATATACTAACAGATGGAGGGAATAGGCAAGGGTGCATGTAGAAGGTAATACTTAAGCTAAATCTTGAAGGAATTCTAAGGAATGGAGGGATGGGGGGAGATGGAGTCAAGATGGATGCTGGAGATATTATGGAGGTAGAAACAACCAAATTTATTAACTCTGTGTGTGTGTGTGTGTGTGCATGTATATGGTGAAAGTTGTATAAGAATGAAAGATAACTACAATATTTTGAACCTGGGTGACTGGGAGGATTGCGGTGCCATTGATCAAAAGAGAAAATTAGGAGAAGGGGTTGATATGGAGAAGATGATATGGTCAGTTGTAGACATGTTGAATTTGAGGTCTCAGCAAGACATTCAGGTGGAAGTGTCTAGTAGGAAATTGGAAATATGAAACTGGAGTTCTGGAGAGAGATTGAGTGTGAAGATAGAGATTTGGAAAATATCCATGGAGAGATCATTGAAGCTGTGGGCTTGACCAAGCTCACAAAGGGAGAAAAGGTAGAGGGGCAAGAGAAAGTATGGGAGAGAACTTTAGGGAACCACCACTTTTAAGGGGCAGATAGATAATGAGTAGAAAGCAAAAAATATAGACAAGGGGTCACAGAGGCTGGAGGGAAATGATGAAATAGTATTACAGAGGCAAACAGAGAGTGGGCTTGTGCCCATAACTTAATTTTGTACCTGGTTCCACCCACTCCTGCCTAACATGAGAACATGACCCTTGCCTTGCCCATTCTGTGACCACTCATGCTGATGCATCATTTCTGGACCTCGTGGGTGGCCAATAGGACTCTATATTTTACTTAGCCTCTTCTATATATCTGCGTATCAAGTACTATAAAAGTAAGGTCCTGGAGACAAGGGGGCATCTGAGATCATGAGGAAGATCTGAGGTCCACTTCATTAGAGGGGATCATGGACTCTTTAATAAAGTTCCATTTGCTTAGAGCTCTGACTCAATTTCTTTTAATGTAGACTGGACAATTTTAGACCCCATATTTCCATTTGATCCTCATATGGCACAGGGTCTAATCAGTCTCCTGGTTACCCTTCTCTAGACATTCTCTAGTTCATCAGAATCCTTCCTAAAATGTGGTACCCCAAACTGAGTATAGTATTCCAGATGTGGCCTGATCAGAGCCACAATTAAAAGGGAGGAGAGAAAGAAGCCAAGAGCTTGGGGATGTAATAGAATTAATTTTTAAAATTTATTTAGGATATAGGAGATCTGAGCATATTTGTAGATTTAAAGAGCCAAGAGAAATTGAAGATGACTTCCAGAACAGTATGGTTCATGGAATAAGGTCACAAAGGAGATAAGAGGGGATGATGTCATGAGTTTAAGTAGAAAGGCTAGCTTTGGCAAATAGAACCAACTCTTTCTGTGACTAAAAGGAGAAGTGCAAGGAAAGGGGTGGGGGATCCAAAGTTGTATGGCTTCAAACTTCTCAGTAAAGATCACCTTCTGAGAGTGAGGAAGAGGGAGCTGGTAGATAGAGAGGTATGGAACAATTATTACGGGAAAAAATTAATTAACCTATTAGTGTATACCCCTGAGGACCCATTTGATGTTAAATAGCACACATGTGGATCTAGTTAGAATGATTTTATAATTTCTTCTAGCATCATTTGACACTTAAGGAGTACCCAATGGAAGGTCTGGATAGTAGGGATAATCCATGGTTGAATGTTAGCAGAGGTGTGCTGGCAAATATTTTACAACCAGCACTCTAAAAATCACAGAACATTTTAATATTTAATCTGTATAATTAATATTTTCTTCATTCCCTTTTTAAGTCTAGACAATCAATTGAACAATAAATCAAACCCTGACTTGTAGTGTTTGCTGATTTCAGACGTGTAAACACTGAACATTTTTATATTGAACCGCTGGGAGCTGGTACAAGTTGGCTCCATCACAACTCTGAGTGTTATCAGGATGAAAATACTGGGAATTTCAAGGAAATTTTCATCTGAATAACTACAGAAGATTTCCTTTCTCTTTCTTTCTTTCTTTTTTCCTTCCTTCCTTCCTCTCTCTCTTCCTTACTTTATTTCTTTCTCTTTCTTTCTTTTTCTCTTTCTTTCTTTCTCCTGTTATTTGAATTCCAGAGTTGAAAGCAATGTAATAAGGATGTTTTAGTCTGAGGGACCAGAGCTAGAAACATGTATCAATATTCCCTGCCAGGTTTCAAGTCCAAATAACCATCTTGAAGTTTAAAGGAGTGTGTTTCCAGTCATAAAGGACTGAAGGACTGGAAGATACAGTGTAATGACAAAGTCTTCTGTTTTCTTAAAATTAATTCATTAATTTTTAGTTTTCAACATTTGCTTTTATAAGATTTTGAGTTCTGAATTCCCCCTTAACCCCCCCATCCAAGACAATATGCAATCTGATATATGCTATATATGTATGATCATATTAAACATATTTCTACATTAGTTATAGTGTGAAAGAAGAATCAGAAGAAAAGGGCTAAATTTATGAGAAAGAAAAAAAATAACAAAAAAGAGAAAATAGTATGCTTTGATCTACATTCAGACACCATAGTTCTTTCTCTGCATGTGGATAGCATTTTTCATCATGAGTCTTTTGGAATTGTCCTAGAATTCCAAAGATCATTGTATTGCTCAGAAGAGCTAAGTCTAACAAAGTCAGTCACAGAACAATGTGGCTATTACTGTGTACAATGTTTTCCTGCTCAATTCACTCAGCATCAGTTCATGCAAGTCTTTCCAGGTTTTTCTCAAATCTGCCTACCCATTATTTCTTTTTGTGTGTGTGGGATTGTGCTATTTTTTTATTGTGTTTTCAAAGGAAAAACACGTCATCTGTTTACAAAATAGGTCTTGAAAAATACAAGGAGTACAGATACTATAAGACAAAGCAAACTCCAGTCATGAGACACTATATACATCATGTGAAAGCAACAGTCTCATCTCCAGATTATGAAAATTAGAATTAAAAAGTCACTATGTAGAAAAATTCCAAGTTTCCTGCTTGGAAAAACTTGGGTACATTTATGCGAAACATTTAATAAAAATAATGAATTTTATTTTCCCCAATGTGTAAACAAAATAACAAGACTAAACTTGTGCTTGGCAATTTCAATCTAAATTCCACAGCTACACAAAATACACAGATACCTCGTACACTTCCTTTGTTAGTATAATCATCTTTTCATAGGTGGTAGAAAGGAAGGGCAAGGCTGTTCACCATTTCTTATGGAACAATAGTATTCCATTGCATTCATATACCACAACTTGTTTAGCCATTCCCCAACTGACGGTCATCCTCTCAGTTCCCAATTCTTTGCCACCACAAAAAAGAGCTGCTATAAAAATTTTTGTATAATTGGGTCCTTTTCCCTTTTTATAATCTCTTTGGGATACAGACCTAGTAATGGTATTGCTGGATCAAAGGGGATGCACAGTTTTATAGCCCTTTGGGCATAGTTCCAAATTGTTCTCCAGAATGGTTAGATCAGTTAACTCCACCAACGATGCATTACTGTTCCAATTTCCCACATCTTCTCCAACATTTATCATTTTTCTGTTTTGTCATGTTGACGAAGTCTTCTAATTGGTTTTGAAGCTTAAAGATATCATGACTCACGGATTGGTTGTTGAGCCATAATTGAGAAGGAGACAAACTGTCCCCTTATCAGTCTCTTTTGATTTACCCTCAAGAGTCAAGGGAGGGGATAGGCAGTCGTGGCCATGGTGGCTATGAGCACATGGTCCCTTGTCTCTTTTGCATTTTCTTCTGAGATAGCTCAGCAACAATGATAAGATGGAAGTGTCTAGGCAACCTGGTGAATTTGAGATATCCAGAGGTCCCATGAGAGGTCCCAGAAAACTGTAAGACCCCTTAGAGTAAAGAAGAGTGATGATTATGATTTCTAAAGAGGCTAGCTGTAAGACCCCTTAGAGTAAAGAAGAATGATGATTATGATTTCTAAAGAGGCTAGATCTTGGGAGCCCATCTGAGCAGCCTTCCTAAAAGAGAGCTGCATGCAAAGGGAATTTCATGAGGACTCCATGGAAAAAAGTATTTCCAATGCAGGAATTGTGTCACTCCTTTTTTTTTTTTTTAACATGTTTTTGCTATCTAATTACTATTGCACTTTAATTTCAAGCCCATTCTCCCCACGCATTCTGTGTGTATTTGTAGAAGAGTATTCCCAAGGATGTGTGTGTGTGAAATATTTTTTACCAAGTGTTCTTGTCATACCTTCTCAGTAAATAAATACCTGTCTAAAAGCTAATTAAATCTGACTGGCTGATTATTAGTGGGAAACAAAAGGGTGGAGACTTATCATAGCAGTCTAGAAATTCAGTCCCTTAGACTTACCCCTTAAACATTGAAGGTAGTAGTCAGCTACTCTTTGGGAGCCTTCAACTTTATGTCTGAGTTGGAGAGCATGTGTGTGTTTATGTAGGAAGTTATATTACAGAAAGAAAAAGTCTGGCTTTATCAAATTTTCTCTTATCCTGTTAGGGTTCATTTTTAAGATCCTATCACTGCCAAAATAGGGGATGAAATGATCAGGAAATTCATGCTTACCACAATGAATGGCACATAATAGACACTTAATAGTGTTTACTGACTACTGACTAGTAAGCCTAGGTCACAGAACTTTGAAAGCTGTCAGGAACCTTAGAGCATACTACTTCTAAGTCCTTCGTTTTACATTTGAGGAAATTGAGACCCAAAGAGGGGAAATGACTGGTCCAAGGTCACACACCTAACAAGTGACAAAGTAAGGATTTAGACCCAAATCTCACAGGTTCCTTTTTTTATTGCCAAACTTTAGGCGTTCCCTTTTCTCAGAACCATCAAAATCAAACCAAACTAACCTATAACAAAAATAACAACATAGCCCCACTGTGTGCAAGGTCCTCCTCGACAACAGAGGTCCGCAAAGGGATCGATGGATCTGTTTCAAAACCGTAGTCTTCTGCATCCTCAGACTAGGGAGGTGCTGACCCATCTTTTACGGAAGGGAACAGGGTTTTTCTGTTTTATTTGTTTGTTTTTAATCTGTATTTCTAGTCCCACTACAGAGGTCCTAAGTGCTGATTACTTTACAAGTGAACTCCTCTGTCTCCTAGGTAACATCCCTGCCCCACCCTCTCTCCGTTCCCTAGGCAACCCTCCCTCTCAACACAGACAATGAAAACCAGACTTTTCCTCCGTTTCATCTCCTTGACAGCTCCTGATCTTTGGATGGTTTCTGGGTTCAGTCATCGGAGGCTAAGGTCCTTGAGTCACTCCTCCCCCAACGTCCCCCAGCAGACATCAGCAGTTCGTAGGCCCACGGTGGTATGTCGAGGTCATTTTCCCTACGGATTCTGGACACTCTGCACATCTACCTTTTCAAAACCCGCGGGCTTCCTCGGCCCCGCCCCCTTGGAGTTCCTACTAGGCAGCTCTTTCGCGAGATCGTCAGTCGCTTCTCAGCTCCGCCTCTAATTTTCCAGTCCCACCCATTCCGTTTCGGCGCACCAGCACTACTCAGTCTTTCTCCACATCTGGAATTTCTGTATGCCCCTCCACCAGAGAAGTCAGTCAGTCCAGGGAACTATATAAATAACTCATGTTTCTATGGAGCTTTAGGGTTAGCTAAGGGTTTTCCTCACAAAATCGCCCCGCGAGGCAGTTCAATTCAATTCGGTTCCACCCAAGGAGTATTAAGCAACCTTCTACCAAGTTCAGGCAGTGGTGGTAGGTGCGGGGGTACATAGAGACAAAAAGGAAACGGCCTCTAATTTCAAGTAGCTTTATTCTGGCTGCGGGACGGCAGTGGAGTGGGGAGGGAGGGAGGAGTCATGTGCACCCATCACTCAACTGTGATTTCACTGGTTTAGAGAACTTCCAGTGAGAAAACTCGGCCAATGTAGGTTAGCATCTCGTCTGCAATTTATAGTTTTCGAATGCTTAGGGAGCTGAGAGGTTAAGTGACGTACTCTCCCGGTGTCAAACAGGCCGGATGTTGTCAGAAGAAGGACTCCGACCAAAGTTTTCCTGACTCCAAGGCCAACCCTATTTATCCACTTCTCCATGCTGCCTCTCTCCCTATAGAATATCTCCAGAACAAATGCAAAATAATTTTAGGAGGTGATGGTGGAGAAAAGCACAACCACCAGGAGAGAGGGTCAGGAAAAACTTTCTATGGAGAGGAGCAGGGGTCCTAATAGGACATCTTCTAAAGAGGTGAAAAGAGAGTACATCTAGGCATGAGGCAAAGAGTCAAAGAATGTAATTCAGGCCAATGTATTTTAGGCCAGTTTGGCCAGAGCAATGTAGCATGGTTGTGAAATCAATCTGGAAAGATAGGTTGGAATCTGATTGTGAAGGGCTTGTGTCAGACAGTGACGTTTATGTCTATTTTATCATAGGACAACAGGGAGTCAATGAAGCTTCTTGAGCTGGAATGACATGCTCAGACCTGTGCTCTAGAAATAATTATCCTTACCATCTCAGGGAAGGTGTGGTGAAGAAGGAAGAAAATTTGGGACTCACTTTTTCTTTTTGGAGGGATAAAGCAGGGCAACTGGAGTTAAGTGACTTGACCAAGGTTACTCGGCTAGTAAGTGTTAAGTGTCTGAGGTCGGATTTGAACTCAGGTCCTCCTGATTCCAGGGCTAGTGCTCTATTCACTGCACCTTCGAAGCACTTAGGAGAGGGAGAAGAAAATTGTTGTGAGAGACCACTCCAATGCTGTGTATTTTCAGGATTCCCGAAGGCGGAATATTCGAGCAGCAAAGCCAACACTTTGCCTCCACTCTCAGAAAGACCTTCGCTGTTCCACCTCACATTCTCATTATCCCTCCTTCTTTCTCCTCCTTTCCCCTCCCCCTTCTACAGAAGGCGGGGCCCAATCTGGACTAAACAGTTCTGGTACTAGAACTCCAGACAAATTTAAACTCCGGGGTCGTGGCTTCTGTTTAGCTGAATACATCTTCCCCTCTATTCCCCACTTTCATGTGTTTCCAGTTTTCTTCATACACCCGCCAGCCCCAGCCCTCGGCGCCACGGTGGCGCTGGCTGTGGTTGTGACAGGGTCCCCACCCTCACCAGTGCAGCAGCCTGTAATCAGGAGCTAAAGTGACGTACAGATGGGGACCCGGCCGTCCTTCCCGCCCCCTCCATGGTTTAGTTAGACTCGATTTTAATTCCCTTGAGGCAGAGATCGCGGGGATCTGCAGCACCTGCCAGGCTGCCTGGCCAGATGTGAAGAGGAAGAAGAGAAGGGGAGGACTGGGGAGAAGAGGGCTAGATGTGTTAGAAACATGTGGGTTCTGGATTTACCAATTTCTGGCTCTTTCCCTTGGGTAGGGAAGAGAAGAAGGGAATGGGAATGGAAATGGGGGTGGAGGTTTAAGAACATTTACTCCGTCTGCCCCGTTCTGAGTTAGTCAGCCTAAGGAACAGGCACCAGATCTTCAGGGAACTCGCTCGCTGTAGGAGAGACTGGAAACATAACAGATAAATAAATGCATGTAGTACCTGGGCCCCTGTCCCACTACTATTGTGGGGAATCTGACTCAGGCTTGCTTAGCCTGTAGTCAGGAGGCAGGAGCATTCAATATTGAGTTCTCTCAGGCTTCTCTAATTCCCTAGTCTTCCATTAGAAACCTTTTAGGCCCCCAGTCTTGGTCTCATCCATCCCATCCTTCTCCCTTCCCCAGTATTCCAACCCCTCAGTCTTCTCCCTACATTCAGTCTCCCAGTATTCCCCAATACCTCTCTGTCCCAACCCTTCAGGATAATAGTCCTCTGTTTCTCCCAGTCTTCTAATATCCCAACGCCTCAGTCTTAAAAGGCCTCCTGTCTCCCAGCCTCCGAGCTCGGTCTTCCCTTCTTCCAGGTCCTCAGCTCGAGTATTTTGGCTCCCCCATCTTAAGCCACACAGAACCTTCAGTCTCTCCAATCGTCCCATTCTCTCAGTTTCCCAGTCTCGCGTCTTGCAAACCATTAGGTTATCTGGTCTTCCAGTTCCGCAGACTCTCAATTCTCCCCCCCCCCTCCATCCCCGGAAAACAATGTCCAGCTCTTGGCCTCTCTCCCGACTCCCATCTCTCTCTCCAGGCCTTAGGGTGTCGGGTTACAACGCCTTGGCTCACTCACTGTAACCTTGGGCCGTTTGAGGCTAGGGGCGGGAGGTGGGGGTGACCAACTGGGTCTGGGTTGCTTCGAACAGGAGGCCTTAGTGGGGGGGGGAGGGGGAGGTAGGGCGCGGAGAGGGGGCTACGTCGTGAGGGCGGGGAGAGGGGGCGGAGGAGCTGCTCTCAGAGTTGCTGTCCTCAGGGTTTCTTCAGAAAGCCTGGGGCCCAGAACCGAGTTGGGTCTGGGGGCCTAACAGACTGCGCTGTTTGCTCAGACAATTCGAGCATCCTCCCAACCTCAGTCGCCAATCCCGTTTCCCCGCCTAGAGTTGAAGCTGTTCTTTGGGGACCAAAAACAAGGTGAGTGGCTGGGGAGAGGGAACCTAAGAGAACCCGGGGGGAGTGGGGGAGGGAGTTAGTCGTGGCTCACAGTCGCAACTCAATCATCTACAGCTCTCTCCTACTCGATTCCCCCCCCCCCCCATCTGACCCAGTCCTATCCGTGGCAGTGACAAGGGGTTATTCCCCGCCCCCCAAAGACAAGAGCCAGAGAAGCAGAGTAATTTCCTTTTTTAAAGTGGGTGAGTACACTCCCTTGTTCCTTACCGGAGATCGTTGATTTGTGTGACCTTGAAGGAGACCAGCGACTTTTCTTGTGCCAGTGGTTTAACAGAAACCTCGAGTTAGGCACTGCCCTCCGAGTCCCTAAGAGCGAGGTATGCAGAGAAAGTCCGTACTGCAGAAAAGGGGGACATTGAGGCCTAACTCAGCGGTCATTTGTGAGAGCTGAGGAAACATTTTGAGGAAATGAGATCGTTGAAAGGGAGAGGAGAAAAGAAGGCAGGGAGGCAGGAGAAAAATCAAAGATTGGAAGCAGTTGTGGATTAGTATCAGAAAAGAATAGCGTTTGGAGGATGTGGGTAGGACAAGAATAGTTTTGGAGAGATGAATGGGATAGGGCAGATTTGGGGAATGGGGGCAGAGGAAGGATGAGGTTTCGGTTTCTATGAAAACAGGGTGAGGGAAGACGGAATTAGGAGAATCTGGCCATTTCCCATTTGGCCCCTGGCTTCCCTGACCCCTCTTCTCTCTCTCACAGTATCCAAAAGGGTAATGTCTGGGATACAGGGGGCTGAGTGACAGGCTCCAGCGACCTCTGACGATGTCTCGGCAGCCAGTGGTCCTGGCCCCGGCTCTGGCAGTCCTCTTGCTCCTGCAGCGTCTGCCCCCCACCAGCTCCCGTCCACCCCCAGGCCCTGACTACCTGCGGCGAGGCTGGCAGCGGCTACTGGATGAGGGAGAGGGCTGCGGACCCTGCCAGCAGGACGAGTGCCCTACGCCTCGGGGCTGTTTGGCAGGGCGTGTCCTGGACGCGTGCGACTGCTGCTGGGAGTGTGGGAACCTGGAGGGCCAGCTCTGTGACCTAGACCCAGACAGCTACTTCTATGGACGCTGCGGGGAACACCTGGAGTGTCGGTTGGACGCAGGCGGGAACCTGCAGCTCGGAGAGGTGCCCGAGCCCCAGTGCCTCTGCCGCTCTACAAGCCCGCTCTGCGGTTCCGATGGGCGCACCTACGCGCAGATCTGCAGTTTCCAGGAGGCTGCTCGGGCCTGGCCACAGGCCAACCTCACTGTAATGCACCCTGGACCCTGTGAGGCGGGTACGGTTCCCCCGACCGGGTTCCCCCTTTCCCCCTTGATCCCAGATCTATCCTCTAATCCTAGAAAAAACTCACCCCCCCCTCCTCAAATCCAGCATAGGGAACCACTCTCAATTCTGTACGGTGGAAGCTCCTCTCCACCCCACCCCCCACTCTGTACCTAGAAACCACTCCACCCCAACTCCCTACACTGGAATACACTCCCTATTTCAGCTTCTGAGTCCCCTCCCCATATTCCAGAGAGAACTTTTAAATCCAGGCTTCAAGAACTCAGGGTCTACTTCTCTACTTGGACCCTGACCTCTCTCCCCTCCTTGGCACCTTAGGGAGAGATTAGTGAATTTTACCCCATTAATTCTCCTCCACCATCAGCATGATCACTCTGGTGCTTACTCTGCCCGCCCCCCCCCCCAGTCTTTGGTTTCAGGTTGATGGTGCCAGGTGCCTGTCCATAGTACTATATTAGGTGTAGTGAAAGATCCATGCTATTATGCAAGAATATTCTGGGCGTGACAGACATACAGACAAACAAGTTGTGTCCTCAAATGATCTCAAAGACAGAGGATGGGGGGAGGAGGGAAAAGTGAGGGCCCAGTGTAACCGGAGCCAACTTAGCTCCGTTGTTCCTAGTATCCTGGGAGCCAGTGGGTAAGGGATGGGGGTGGGGGTTCGGTCAAGAGGGCAGTCCTAAACCTTGAGATTTAAAGCCTGAAAAACAGGAGTGGAAGGGAAGACTCAGAGAGCAAAGAGTTAGCTCGCAGATTGTGTTCTGAGCTCTGTGATGTGCCCGCACCTAGGGTCTGGCAAAAGGTGTGTGTGTGGATGCTCCTCAGGCTTCCCTCTCTATTCTCCCCTCCCCAAACCCATTCCAGCTCAAGCCTTGCTTTGGAGGATTTAGTGACTTTCTCTTCCCGAGGGGGGTTGGGCTCAGTGTTAGACTTGGCTGTGAGTCTACTGGCAAACAAACCCCAGGGGTCTGGGGTCCCCCCTCCTTTTCCCCTTCTGGCTTCCTGTCCCAGGGCTTCAGTGGTGTCAAGTTTTCCCCTTGCCACATAGAAACCTGGATGGGGGAGGGGAAGGGGAAGGGGGAGCGGCCCTGAGCAACTCTGTGGGAACTCAGCCAGGTGTGAATGGGGGTGGAAGGCAGAAGTAACAGGGAGGTGGGGCAACCAGGATGGGTTCTGACACACTGGAACAAGAGAATGAATCCCAGAGCCATCAGGTTGTGTGTGTGTGTGTGTGCAAATGTTGGAGGTCAGGAAGACAGGGTCCTAAAGCATCCCCATGACCTCATTCTCACCTGTAGAACCCCAAATCCTGTCTCCACCTCGGGACGTGTGGAATGTGACTGGGCAGGATGTGATATTCGGCTGTGAGGTGTTCGCCTATCCAATGGCCTCCATTGAATGGAGAAAGGATGGCACAGACACACTGCTACCTGGAGATGATCCCCATATCTCTGTGCAGGTGGGGGCCCTGATGTGGTGTGTGAGGAAAGAATGGATCTTATCTCTTTAGAAAGGGGAGGCAAGGATAGACCTCAGGTCTGTACAAGAAAGAAAGGAAACAGACTTCACGGAAATGTGTGTGGGAGGGGAAAGACTCCATCCCTGTGCAGAAGGGTAAGAAACAGATCCCATCTCTGGGGGAAGGGGCAAAAGAACAGATTCCATTTCTATAGGAGGGAAGGACAGACCCTATCGCTTAGAAGGAAATGGGGGTGGGACAAAGAAAAGGAACAGACTGTATCTCCATAACAGACCATCTTTAAGGGTGGAGAGAACCTCTCAGACTCTGCAGAGAGATCTCTGGAGGTGGGAGAGCAGAGACACACTCCACCAACTTCTTGTCTTACTCCAGTTTAGGGGGGGCCCACAAAGGTTCGAAGTGACTGGCTGGTTGCAGATTCAGGCTGTTCGAGTGAGTGATGAGGGCACTTATCGATGCCTTGCCCGAAATGCCTTGGGCCTGACCACAGCCCCGGCCAGCCTCACAGTGCTCACCTTGGGTAAGGGGAACATTCTTCTTCTTGCCCCCTCCCCTATCGGCCCCAATCCCGTTATTGGTTCTAAATTTGCTGTGTTAGATGCCATAGAGGACAAGTTTTAGGATTTTCTCAAAGCTGACAATGGAATGGCCTTGGGAGAAGGGGCTATTTCTGTGAATATATTTAGGTACCTAGCCTGGTGCATTTGTGGAAAAAAAAAAAAAAACAAAAAAACAACTCCCTCTCTCCTTTGCTGATGTACAATGAATTTCCCTTTCATCCTTTGTTTTTGCAGACCAGCTGAACAACACAAACATCCCTCTGCTTAATTCTTTGAGCCCAACCCCTGAAGAGGAGGCTGAAAGTGAAGAGGGAGATGACTATTACTAGACCCTGTGCCCACCTTCAGTGCCCTCACCGTGGCTCCCTAAAATGATGTTCCACAAATGGTTCCTGGACCAGTTACCTTAGCTACCTTGAGCAATGACCCTTCTATCTCCTTTTCCCTTCTCAAATGATATGGGCAGTGGAAGGCTAGGGAGGGTATAGGACATCTTCCTTCTGATTTCCTTGAGTTGGAGATATCAGTAACCAACCCCTTGGTGGGGAGTTAAGGGAGAAGTCCTTTTAGTAACTGATCCCTTTCCTATCCACCAGCTCATAAAGAGGTGTCCTGGAGGAACAATGATCTTCAACAGAGGCAGAGAGCTGAAAGGTCTGAGGTCTTCTGGGTCCTTTGCTGGAGTGGCCTAGATTCCAGGGGGCACAGACTTGAAGGTGTAAAGATGGCACATAGACACACAACCATGACTCACAGGAATCTGGGAGATAACCTAGCTCGAGCTGGTGGTGAGGAAAGAAATGGGTCTCCTGCCTCCATCCTGGGTAGTTCTCTAGACTGGTAGGGTTTGGCCAGAAGCCCAAGGAAGCCCTTTAATGCTCAAGTTGGGGTTGGAGAGAGAGGGCTAGGGCTGCTCTGTCTCCACTTTGGTCAAAGTGTCCTGACCCCCTAAAGTGCACAAACTGTCTTCACTTTGACCTTACAAACTCCCCTCCTCACCAATACTCCTACCCATCTTTCCCTATCCAGCTCCTTTCCCTTATGTAGCTGATCCCTCCCCATGAAGCCTCCATTCCCACCAGCAACCATTGTCTTCTACCCCACTCCCACAAGTTGTGTTTTATAACTTATTATTTGTCTCCATGCCATTTCTGCTATTGTCTGTATTGGTCTCATTTCTTTTATTACTTGTGTAAATGTCTTAACTTTTCTTACTAGATTTTGAGCTCTTAAGGGTCAGGCAAGGAAATCTTGATGTATTATCTACTTTTGTGTTTCCCACTCAGTTCCTAGCCTTGCATATACATAAAAAAAGATGCTCAACAAATATTAGTTGAATGAATATAGTGAATATGCACAAACACAAGAGATACAAACACATACATCAGTGAGTGTGCATGTGTAACACATATGTGCTATAGTTGATCTCTAAGACTCCTTCTGGTTCTAAATCCTATGATCTGATCTTCAGCACCCAAGCCAATGCTTTGTACATAGGAGGTGCTTAATAAATGTCCTTTGAATGTTGAATAAGCTCCCATATTTAAATACCTAAGACTTCATGCATACATGCAAATAGGCATTTGTTCATATCATCCCATCATGAGATGCAATTAGCCTGGAGCTTCAGACACATGCTGACCAGATGACTTCCCCACCCCAAGAGGGCCTTCCAGGGGGGATGGGAGAGGGTTGAGTTTCTAGGGAGTTATTGAGCCTGAATCTTTTAAGGGGGGAGTCCCTTATAACTGTTTTGTGTCTTGCCTCCTGACCCTAAGCCCTGGAGAGTAGGTTTGGGTCTCAAGTCCTGCCAGGAGGTGTTTCCCCAAAGCATCTAAATCAAGAATAGAGACTGTGTGTGTGTGTGTGTGTGTGTGTGTGTGTGTGTGTGTATTTTGCAGCTTGGTCTGGGATAGTTGGATGAGATTCTCTCCAGATGTTCCTCCCTAGTAGTTTAATGGAGTCTTCCAACCCCTTCGGAAAGGTGGGTTCTTCCTGATTCCCATACTGTGGCCTTCCTGAGACCTAGCTTTTGACTCTTCCCACTCCTTCCCCACTCAGCCCAACCCTAACTCCAGTTTTCTTTAATGATAGACTAGGAAAGAACAAAAATAGGACTGGGGCATGCTCCTTTGCCCACAGATTTTTTTTGGAGAGAGGTGTGACCTGGAAAGTATTCCCAAATTATAGAAATCTTCCTCATCCCTGAATCTCTTTCCCAGCTGGAGCTGGAATAGAACCTGGTTCTAGAGCTGATGGTGAAGGCAGAAATGGGAAAGATCAGAGATTCTTGGATCCATGCCTGAGAGGCATACAGGAGGGGATTGACTAAGAGCCTGAGACAGCCTATTAGTATTCAATGGGATAGGGTTGAAGAGACAGGGTTGGTGTTACTCTGACCCCACTCTGCTTCCCCTGTGAGCCCTTGACCAGGAAAAGGGGAAGAAAGCAGACTAGGATGATCACACCCCTTCCTAGGATAGAGGCTGGGCCCTTATCTACATTCATTCACTCTGGCTCCTCTTCTGGTGGCCGGGGATGAGAGTCCCCAGCACTGGGCTTAGATTGCAGGTTTTGGCCTAGAACTGGGGCTGATAAGAATTTTGGGTATTGATTCCTAGAGTCTTGGAAGTACCTAGGCCCTGGTGTGAGCATGTCTGGCCAGCTGAGCCTAATGATAAAAACAGGCAAAATTGTCATTGTATCAGAATTCTCTCCCAGAATTCAAGAGTTATACAAGTCAGTCACTATCCCACCCCCACTTCTTCCTCCTCCCTATATAAACCAGTGTAACCCCCTGTAGGAAGGAGAGGGTCCTTCATTCACTCCACGACTATTAATTGAGTGCCCCTGCATGTTAGGTGCTGTATTCCTAAAGAAAAGGGGTGTGCTATGTGGGCCTGAAGAGGTCATCTGTAGGGGACCTAGAACACTATACAGTTGCAATGGAAAAATGCTCCAAAGTTCCAATGACCTCTTAGCTGCTAAATCCAATGGCCTTTTCTAGGTCTTCATCCTTCTTGATCTCTCTTCAGTAATGTGTGTGTGTATATACATATATATAAAGTATATGTATGTATACGTGTGTGTATAAAACCTATGTATGTATTCATATATGTATATATGTATACATATATACACACACATATATCCTCCTGGATACTCTTTCCCTTATGAGGCTTCATGACCTCTGTTGTATCTGCTACCTATCTAATTGCTCCTTCTCAGTCTTCTTTGCTGGACCATCATTCATGTCCTGCTCCTCCCACCTTTGAAACTATTAGTACATCCCAAGACCCCACTCTTCTCTATGACTTCATCATCCCCTATGAATTCAGTTATCTATATGCAGATGATCAGAAAATCTCAATATTCAACCCTAGTCTCTCTTTTAAGTGCCAATCCCTTTCCCTAACTGCCCATTAGACATTTCTACCTGAATGTCTTAAAAGCACCCCAAACCCAACATATGTTGAACAGAACTCACTTTCTACCCCCATCCCATACTCCCCTCTTCCTAACTTCCCCATTTCTGGTGAAGACACAACCATCCTCCCTATCCCAACGTCCCAACCCCAGAGCCAGACTCCACTCTTCATTTCCCTTCCTTACTCACAAATGCAATCAGTTGTCAAGTCTTGCCCATGCTATCCTTATACCACCCCTCAAATTCATCTTCTCTCTACACATATAGCCACCACCCTAGTTCAGGTCCCCCATCACTTCTCTCCTGGATTATTACAATACCTTCTAAATTTATCTCCCTTTCTGAAGTTTCTCTCTTCTCCAATCTACCCCCCTCTTCCACCTGCCAAAGGGATAATTCTAAAGTACAGATTTGAAACTGTCACTCGCCTCCTCAAAAAACTCAAGTTGCTTCCTATTAGTTTTAATATAAACTGCAAATTCCTCTGGCATTTAAAACCCTTCAAAATGTCTCTAGACTATCTTTCCAGACTTAATATACATTATTCCTCTTCACACAAGCCAAACTGGCCTTCTTGATATGGAAATTCAGTCTCCAATCTCTGTGTTTTTGAAAAGCCTGTCCTCCTTACCTTCACCCCTTCGAATCTCTGGCTCCCTTCAAAGCTCATCTCAAGTATCACCAATTCATGGCCCTTTCCTGAATTCCCCAGATGCTGGTGCTGGACCAATAATCTTGTATTCAGGTTTATGTATTTTGAATTTACTCATATGCGTACATATCGATTCTCTTATAGAATAGAAATTCTTTGAAGACAGGGACTTTTCCTTTTTTGTTTTCAAAAAGCCTGAGTACCTACTAGAGTTCCTGGTACATAGTAGGTACTTAATAAATATGGCTGGTTACTCGTTTATTGGTCGTTCAGATTTGGGATCAGAAGACTTGGCTCTGGAACTAACCTATCTTGGGCAAATCTCTTCCTTCAAGGCTTCAGCTTCTTATCTGTTAAAAGAGGAATTGGAGTAAATCTCCAGAAAAAATCCAAATCCCACATTCCTGCCCCATCCTGAGTTCCCGATTTATGCGTCCCAGAAGGCGAGGGCGCCACCTGGTGGTCATTTGCGGTCTCTTTTCCATTTACGGAATGCGGGTGGATATCGCCTCCAAGAAAGGGTTGCTCACCTCCTCTGCATCTCTTAGAGGTTAAAGCCTCTGGGGAGGTCCTAGGTCCCCGAATCCTGTTCCTAGGTGGACTGGTATTCCATGTAGACAGGGCAGCTGGCTCTGCGCTGTGCTGGGAGCTTTGCCTGCCCTCAGTTTTCCCCCTCTGCAGCCCTCTGCATTGCAGCCTTATGATCGATGAGGCTGGGAGAAGACGGATGTCCACTTCTCCTCCACTTCTCTCTCCTCCTCCCTTTCCTCACCTCCCCCCTCCTTCCTCACTTTTCTCTCCCCTTCTTCCTCCCGCTTTTCCCCTCCTCCATCCTCCCTTTCCTTCTCCTTCCCCCTCTTCCCCTTCATGTTCTCCAACTCTTCCACCTCCCTCTCCTTCCCCTCCTCCTCCTTGTTCTTCTCTTCCTCCCCCTCCCATCACCCCCCACTCCCCCACAAGCCTGCCTCGGCTCGGGCGGCGGGCGGGCTTTAATAACATCGCTGGAAAGTGACACGCGATTTATTATTAAAGCAAAGCGGGGCGCGGGGACGGGAAGAGTTTAATAAACCCGCGCTGTTGCTGAGGATTATTCACGGCAAATAAACGAGAGCACGAGCGGTGTTTTAATAAATAATTTCCCGCCGCTCCCGGGGGAGGAGAGGAGGAGGCGAGGAGCTGAGCCGGGGGCCTCGCCTCCCGAGGGGCCCCGGGGTTGGTCCTGCGCTCTTCGACCGAGGTCGGAGCTCCCTCAGCCTGGGAGCCTCCTCCCAGGGCGACCCTGGGATCAGCAAGGGCTCCCTGGGGAAGGACACGCGAAGCTTTTCTCTCTTCACCTGAGATCCGGCAGGGTTTTGCCTAGCTCCAACCCCTGCCCCAGTCCTTGTCTCCCCCAACCTCCCCCTCCCACCCAGGTCCACTCCCCCAAACAAGCCTGTCCTAAACTCAGACGCATTTTGCTTTGGAAAAGACTAAAGGGCTTTCCTTCTAATACCAAAGCGGGGCTCTGGAGACAAGGCATCACTCTGGGGAAGGAAGGGATACTGGGAGAGGGGGCTTAAGAAAGAGGGTTTGAGTCTCCAGAATTTCCTCTACCACGACCACGGCTGCAGCCCGCGGTTCCCCTGGCTCCGGGTGTATTCGATGCTGGAGATGACGGGGAGAGGATCCTTGACTGCTGAAACTGACAGCTCCTATCTGCCCTGGGACTGGGGACTCAGATACTAATTAATGCTTGAGGAACACCGAGATGGAGGAAAGGAGAATGCTGGGGGAACCCCTAGGATGGAGGCCCATCTGTCTGCAGCTTAGAAGCCAGGAAGAGGCCCTTGGACCTACCGTGGCGTCATCGGACCGGAGGTGTGAATGGAACTGGAGGAAGAACCGAACTTATTTCCCCAGACCATCTGAACCAGTAGCGAGACTATTGCTCTCTCTGCACGAGGCCCCTACGGGACCTCGGGGTAGGAACACTGGAGACACTTGTCTTAAGTGGATGAAAGAGCTCCATCTGGTGGTCAGAAAACTGGGACACAGGCATCTACGCAGTACGGTTACCTGGGACCCAGGCCCCTAACAAATACGTTTAGTTGGGCAAATGGAAATAAGATAGCAGGCCCTTTGGGACCCTAGGCTGGGTCACAATTTGTATAAGTGTATAATATGTGCTTAAATGCAAGAAAACGAGTAAGGCTTTTAGTTTCACATATATGAGCAATGTTCTGCCCACACAAGATCCTGTCTTTAGAACTGGAAGGAGACCTCAGTCCTCTAGACAACTCATTTAACAGGTAAGGAAGCTCCCGTCCACCCAGAGGCCGCAATAGATGCCAAATCTAGAATCTGGATTCCAAATGCAAATCCCAGTTCCAAATAGGGTTGGCCACCTTTCTAGGTGGCTCAGTGGCTAGGGCATCAGCTTCCTTTAGTTCAAATCTGGCCTCAGACACTTACTAGTTGTGTAATCCTGGGCAAGTCACTCAACCCTGTTTGCCTCAGTTTCGTCGTCTGTAAAATGAACTGGAGAAGGAAATGGCAATCCCTTCTAGGATCCCTACCAAGAAAACTCCAGATGGGGCCACCGAGAGTCAGAAATGAGTGAACAGGGAACAGTTGCCTATCCATTACCTCACATAGCCTGCACAAGGAGGACCTTCATAAATGGGCCTTTCTGTATTTGTAAGTGTTTTAGATCATGTATTCATATACATACAAACACACCTGTAATTGTAAGGATGTGTGTATATGTATACATGCATGGAGACACATGTGCATTTATGTTGTGTATGTATGACAGACCTATTTGGAGCATTGTTCTATGTGCACACTCCCCTTGTATTGCTTATTGTCTGCATAGCTATGCAGGTGTACATCATAGTCCTGCAGAGCACATAGGCAAGATGTTAGTACAGGTGGTCCATACTCTATGCACAAATGTGATGCATGTTATTTGGATCTGCTTGCCTAAATCCTTCACATGTATGTTAATTTGTGAGTGCATGTTTGTTGTTGGGGGGATGAGAGGGACATAGGGACTACTAGGCCCCAGACTTCTGGACTCTTTGTATTTATTCTCTCCCTCCACCCCCTCAGCCCCCAAGATCTATGTAGTTTCAGGAAGAATCAAGCCTTGGGAGATAGGCAGGAGACAGTGAATTCTGGGAAAATTCCCTCCCTCTCCCTATATTTTCTTCTTCTTACCTGTGGTCTGACTCTCCCTCTAATAAGAAGATGGGGGTAGAAGTTAGGGTTAGAGTTTTCAATAGGGAAAGATAACTAAGACTCAGATTTCTGAAGACTATCTTTCCTGGCATTTGACCAAATCCTTTGCTTTTCTTAGGAGTGGTCCAGTCAAGGTTAGGGAAGGGAGACTCAATCCAGTGCAATAATCAACAGGCCTATAAATATCCTGGGGGAGGGTCAATGATAGAGGTATTAGGGGGGGCAGTGGTGAGGCCCCGAGGATCAGTGATTGGGAGACTGAGAAATAGAAACTTGATAGAACCTGGAGCTTACAAAAGTGATATAATCCTGTTGGGAGGGTGACCATGGGGAGCGGCAATGATGGAGGCTCTGGAAAGAGGCCATAGGGCCCAGAAGAGTCAATGATACGGTACTACAGACAATGATGCAGCTTGAGGAAAGGCAGAATGTGAAATTGTAGTAAGGTTGTGATGGGATAGAAGAGTTACCTATCTCCCCATCTCCCCATCTCCCCATGCCCCCAGTGACCCTGCATGGCCAAGAAAGAAGACTCAGCCAGAATTGCTTAGAAGAGGTTTCAGGGCTAAGCTAGGCTTCCGTGAATCACTGCCCTTGTATTGCAGTGAGGCAGGGTGGGACTGTCTCTCACAGCAGCACGGTCCTATGAAGGAGCTGATACCACTCTCTGTGACTAGTTGTATCCCTACAACAGCCCCAGGTCAGAAAGCACTCACAAATGATGGGCTGGGGGATCCTGCAAAAAGGTCATTGAACTCTCTCTTGTAGCTCCCTACTTCCACTTCCCCCAACTGAGTACAGTAAAGGTACTTCCTAAATAGCTAATCTCCCCTGTCTTTTTTCCATCTTTCCGTTCCTTCCTTTTTACCTTCCTCCCTCCTCACTCCCTCCCTCCCTTCCTTTCCTCTCCCCTCCCTCTCTCTCTCTCTCTCTCTCTCTTTCTGTCTCTGTCTGTGACTATATGTCTCTGTGGGGCTGACTTTTTGGCCTTGCCAAGGTCACAAGGCCTCAAGTCACATCAATAAATCATGGCCCATATCTCTCCCTCATTTCTCATCTCTGTACAATGTGCTTAACATACTCACTATGTCTCAATGTATTGTGTCCTCTAACCCTGGATTTCCCACATTTCCTGTGTTCTGCATGCTCCAAGACCTATGTGTCATACTGCCCACAGACCTCTACTTCCTACCTTCACCCTCATCTTTTTTCTCTTTCACTCTCTGGGGAAGGATCATACAATACTGGGCCTTGGATTCTTTCCTGAGCAGATGAATTTGCTTCAGCTGGTGTGTATGTGTAGGGGTAGTGGTAGCAATGGGGGTGGGGGAGGGGAGGTGGGGAGTGGAGGTTTAGGTTCATTAAGGGAGCTGAGGCCTTGAACCTGAAGTGTGAAGCTTCCTGAAAAAGTATATGGGCTTATTTCAGTCCTTTTGGTCAGTCCTGGGTGAAGAAAGCTTTAGAGTTAGAGCAATAGTGGGGAAGGCCTTTGGAGGAAGAAGAGGGAGAGGTCAATGGCTGATTTTCCAAATAACTTTTTCTCTACTCCCCATCCTGGGGTACAGATCAGAGCCTTTGTGGGGACTCTTATGTCAGAATCAGGAACTGGGATGGGGGTGGGGGAAAACTACCCCTCCTCCACTTTCCATTCATCTCCTTTATCTATGGTGCTGAAGGGCCCGAGCTCCACTGGGGCTGCTGATGGGGAACAGAGACAGGTCCAAGCGGAAGCCATCAGGACCTTGCAAAGCCTGAGCCGCCAGTGGGGCCTGGGGGTCAGTGAAGACAGATAAAGCTCAGAGTAGCTGGGGGGGGGGTGGTGGTAGGTGGGGAAGGAAGAGAACATCCTTCAAATCATAGAAACAAGCTGGCAAGGGACCAGGAAAGGGCTTTTCTTGGGGCAAGGGTGGGGGAAGGGAGGGAAGCCAGTCTTCCTTTCCATGACATTTGAGCCCACTCTGAGAAAGGTCCTAGAAAGGTGAAGGTTCCCCATGAGCCCACTGTATAGAAGAAACCACTGAAAGCTCTCTTTTTAGGTAGAACTAGGGATAGAAAGCAGAAATACTGGGGCTAGAACTGAGATCTCCTCCTCCATTACCCCCTCCTCCTGGATACCCTCCAATCCTAGGAACAGAGAACTGAGATGGAGCACCTCCTTGTGTGTAGGGGAATGGGAGGTGACAAATAGTCCAGGGTCTGGGGCCTCATGGATTCCCCAGTCCTGGTAAGTTTCAGGGTTTTGATATAGGAGGGATTGAGTATAAGGAGTCTCGTGGGCAGAGAACCCAGATGGGGGTGAGTATTCTGGAATTAACCAGGGAGTAGGGGCCAGACCTAGAAAAAAGGTGGGGTCTATGGACTGAGTTGGAGGATGGAAGCCTGGAGAAGGGAAAGTATTAGACAGGAGGGCTGTGGTTGAAGGGAAGAAGGTGAGTTGAAGGATAGTTTCCCTGTAAGAATGGGAAATTACATTAATTTTAGGTGGTGTTTTAATTAAGTTTGAAGGGCTGGGTGCCTCCCTAGGTACTTCGAGGGGTAGTGGTGCTGGCACTATTTGTTTTCCTCTTTTCCCTTTTAAAGGCAATTTTATTAAATCACTCTGTTTTCATTCTGGTTTGAACATAGAGCATTTAAAAGGGGAAAATAATTATTTGTTTTTCAGCTGTGGAAGGGGGTTGGGAGAGACTGGAAAGGGAAGGAGGACTTGTCCATCTCTCCTCACATAACTATTCTCACCCTCCCCCCCAACATACTCACACATACATGCTGACACACCTATGAGAGACACACACTCATCTTCACACACACACATACATTAAAAATACCTATAAACACACTCTTATAATCATACAAACATTTCCTCAAAATTCACGGATCACATATACATACCTTCACACACATGCACACACTCAGAAATGCATACTCTGACATGAATATATAGTCACTCTCACGAACATACACCTAGACATGATATATTTTTACAAGTTGGAAGAGCAATGGGAAATTTGTGTGCGGTGGGTAAAGTGGGGGAGGGGGGTAAGGAGATATGTTGGGCAAGGAAGAAGGGGATAGTGTTTGAGATTATAGGATTTGGAACTGGAGAGACCTTTGGAGATCTTCTAGTCATTTCACAGATAAGTAAACTGATGCCCAGAGGTTAAGAGACATTCCTAAAATCACATAGCTACTACAGTTAATGAATAACAGAGGCAAATAACTCATATTCCTCTAACTCCAAATCCATTGTTTTCTATTACATTTCAGCTGCCGACCTCTCCATGGGTCTGCAACCTCTCTGCCTCCAGCCATTCCAGATCTACCTTGATCTGAGTCCTTCCCTCCACCTTGGACAGGTACCCCAAGTAACGGCAGGATAGTCCCCATCATCTCTGACTAAACTTTTCCCTGCCTGCATGTCTGAGCCCCTGGCTGACCTCTTTCTGAAGGCTGGGGTGGAGTGTGTGTGTGATGGATTTTGTGAGCCTACCCCCAACCAGGTGTCGCTGGAGCCCATAAGCAGTGACAAAGGAATGGAGGAAACACTGCAGCACCAGTGCTTTCCTGCTGTCACCAGAACCAAGAACTAAACGTCCCCGTGAATCCTGTTCCTGAGCCAGAGGGTTAATGCTGTGGACTCGAGCCTCTTTTCCCCCACCCCCAACTCCCCAGCACGGCTGGTACGTTCAGGGCCGGGCTCCGAGCTGTACCTGTACTTTGTCTTCATCTGTCACCCCTCCTGACAGTCAGATACATCTTGGCTGGGGGGGCGGGGGGAACCATCATTAACCTCTGCAGTCCGATCCCTAAGCACCACCAAAGCTGAAGCTGCAGCAAGCCTGAAAAGGGAAGAGGAAGCAGGAGAAGGAAAAGTAGTGGAAAGGTAGAAAGAAACAGGGAGAAGGAGAGAGAAAGGGGGACGTTCACGACACAGAGACAGAGATGGGGCAGAGGCAGAACCAATGAGAGGAAGACTGGAAAGGGAGAACTAAAGAAGAAAAAGACAGAGAGGGAGAGATAATAATGTGGAGAGAGACAAAGACAGAAAAGAGGGGAGAAAGACAGCAGGAGAAGTTAATAGAGGGGTGTAGAGAGAGGAAAGAGAAGAGAATTGAAGGAGAGAGGTAGAGAAGAAAGGGAAGAGAAAAGAAAAGGAAAATTAAGGAAAGAGAAGAAAGGAAGGAAAGAAGAGAGAAAGGGGAGAGGAGAGAGACAGAAGAGAGAAGAAAGCAAGGCAAAGGGAATAGAGAAAAGATAGCCTTAGTGACCTGTTTGTTGCTTGCTGTTCTGTACCCTCTGCCCTTCCCTGGGACAGGTCTGGAAAGTGGAAAGTGGGTCAGAATGATGAATTAACCTCTTGCACCAACCTTGATCCCTTCAGGAGTCTGGCCACATCTCTGGGAATGGTTTTCCCATTGCAAGTCTCTTTGGGTACACACACACACACACACACACACACACACACACACGGATGTGTATGTGTTTGGGGGTGAAGGTGGTGTTCAAATTATTCTACTTAGTTGATCTAACTATAAGCAATTCCTTAAACATGAATTGTTTAAAATGTTAACGAATCAACAGGAGTTTTTCTGTGGCCTTCCCACAAAAGACTAGATGGCTCTAGTTCCTAGAGAACAAGGGATCCAAAGATATGTAGAAGTCATATTCTCAAAGGGAGATCAGCCTGGAACTTGTACTAAGAATGAGAATAAGTACAACAAGTAAAAGAAGAGAAGACTTTGGGTTGGGGGATGGTGGTGGGAAGATCACATTCTAGGACAGGAAGAGCCTGGACTTGGAAGTTGAACTGAGGCCTTCCAGATCCTGGGAAGTACCTGGGGGAGATGCCCCATGTCTAGCCATTGGGTTTCCTTTTGACTCTGAGACAAACTACCACCATGGCAGAGAAGGAGCTTCTGAAGTTTCCGGAAAACTGGTCATGGGGGTATGGCTCTCCCCCTCAGGAAAAGGAGTGGCTGATCTGGGAGTCACTGAAGTTTCTAGAAGAACCAGGAAGATCAGAAGACATGGCTTTGAGATGTCCTTAGTGAAAGACTGGAGCTCTAGCTCAAATCCTAGTTCAGATTACAGTACAT
Source organism: Pseudochirops corinnae (assembly GCA_028646515.1). Lineage (NCBI taxonomy): Eukaryota > Metazoa > Chordata > Mammalia > Diprotodontia > Pseudocheiridae > Pseudochirops > Pseudochirops corinnae. Next base: position 311,401 of record JAQQSV010000038.1, read on the forward strand.
GTTCTTTGCTTGTGCACACACATGCACACACATGTCTACACACATACATTCTCACCCACACACATGCTTACCTTCTTGCTTCATGGAGAAGGGTCTCCAGACTTCATAGACTCACAGAATCAAAGGCAAGCTTAAAGCACCTAGTCCATTCCATACCTGGTCATGAGTCTCCTTTACAACTCTAGCAAATGGCCATCCAACCTTTGATTAAAGACTTCCAGTGATGGAGAATCTATCACCACCAGAGGAAACCCTTTTGGATAGTTATAACTGTTGGGAAGTTTTTTCTTACAAGAAATTGAAAGCTGTATCTTCAAAACTTCTACCCAATTCTCTTGAGTCTGCATCTGAAGGCCAAACAAGACAAATTTCATCTCTTCCATGTCAACTCTTCAAATACTTGAAGACAAGTACCATTATACCCTAACCTTTTTCTCCCCCAGGTTTAAAGATTCAAATACTTTCAACTAATCCTCATAAGAAATGATCTCAAGGCCCTTTACCAACCTGACCATCTTTTTCTGTACATACCAGTCTGTCAAAATCTTTCCTAAATGTGAACTGAACAATCCTGACCAACCCCACAGGTTTTTGGGACTAAAGATTGAAGGGAACCTGTATTAGAAATGCTAGTGGAGTGTGTGTGTGTGTGTGTGTGTGTGTGTGAGAGAGAGAGAGAGAGAGAGAGAGAGAGAGAGAGAGAGAGAGAGAGAGCAGGGGTGGGGGGTAGAGGGCCTGTGTCTATGTGTCTTGTGTATGTATTTGTTTGTGTTTGTGTATTTCTGGTCAAGCATAAGGCTTTTCAGTTACAATAGGAGTAGGTTGGGGTATAAGATGAGAAGTCAAATTAACAGTGTACTGACAGGAGCATCTAGGTAGCACAGTGAATAGAGCACCAGCCCTGGAGTCAGGAGGACCTGAGTTCAAATCCAGCCTCAGACATTTGATACACTTACTAGCCATGTGACTTTGGGCAAGTCACTTAACCCCAATTGCCCTGCCTTTCCCCCTCCAAAAAGCAAAAAAAAAAAAAAAAAAGTGTACTGACATAAACTGGAAGAAGGTAGAGGGATTCAGAAAAGGACAGAGGCAGAGACAACAGAAAAATGCAGAGACAAAAAGGAGAGAGACATGGACACAGAGAAAAAGATAAAGAAACAAAGGGACAGAGATACAGAAGCTAAAGCCAACCATAGCTCAGAAGCAGAATTTTATAGAGGAGCAGGAGACAAAAGGCAGATAGCTATAGCCAGTTCAGGAAATTGTAAATTTCATCATTTCACTCAGTGTTCCTTCTTGATCCCCAATCTCAGTAAGGGCCTGTTTAAGGAGAATTGGATATTCCTGATTGTCTTTTTACACTGAAGCAACACTGGGAGACTTAGCTGGCTAGAGGGCCTTTCAGAAGTCAGGGAGGAACAGAAAGAGGACAGAATAGAACAAGATATCTAAACTGGACCTGGTTCCTAACACTGGGTAACATATATGGGAGGAACATGGAGACATCATGGTCATGCTTTGAATTTTAGTCTTCTCATCTGTGGGATGGATACAGCATTGCACTCAACCTCTTGAGTCAGAAGTTTGATTAAAATTAGAATAGAAATATAAAACACATTCACTCCAACAAAACAAGGGATATATTTTCCCTTATATGATTTTGGTTGGTCCCTGGGGAAAGTGGATTCAATTTTAAAGTAATTGCTATAAATAAAACCTATGAGCATAGTAAACATAGCTGGCTTGGTGCAGTCTCTCTACCTGGATTCTTCAGTTCATGTGGAAATATTCCATGACTGTTTCCCATCCATTTAGAATGTATGTGATGAGGAAAGACATTTCAATCAGAACTGAGCATACATCCAAAAGCTATAATGATTTGATCTGGATCTCTTTTCTATGTAATTGGCTGTATGCAAGTGAGAAGATAATGGAACCATGAACATATGACCCTAATATTGCTTCTGCCTTTGTTATGTCTATTCTTTCTTTCCTTAGGCAAAGGAGTATTAGAGATGGAGTGGACTAGGATGCAGCCTTCTGAGCTTTGAAAGGTCAGGAGAGTGCAAGGTTCAGGAACTGGAGTCAATGGCAAAGTCTGGGGGCAGCAAGCTTAGTAAGCATCGAGGTACTTATCAACATGCTTGACTGATCCCAGTATGGATTGACACTGAAATGGTGATTTCTGCAAGCAAGGGAGCAACTTCATCTATTAGCTATGCTATTAAAAAGCAAATTTAGTGGGAGTAAATGCTTTATAGCAATTATATATAAAAATGACATAAATCACAAGCAACCTATTTGCTGAAGAATCCTCTCTGAAGGATGATATTATTCAATTCCACAGCTCCTCTATATAGATGCCTCCCAAAGCCACATCTACCCCTGATGATACAGACATTTCTAAACTATATATACTGTATCTTCACCAAAAACTGAGCTCACCTTCCCCTAAAACCTACTCTTCATTTTGACTTCCCTAGTTCTGTTAATGGTACCACCATCCTCCTAGTCACTCAGGATTGAAACCTTGGTATCATCTTTGACTCTTCTCCCATCCCCAGGCTCCAATAAGCTCCTGTGTTTTGTTGATTCTTCCTTTGTAATATCAGTCCTATGTAAATGAAAACAACTCTAAAAGGCAAGCCAAATGCTGATTAATTGTAATAACCAATCTCAGTCCCAGAAAACTAATGATGAAATGCACCTGCCTCCTCTCAGGGGGACTACAGATGTAGAATGTCATATATTCTGTCAACTGACATGGTGACCATAGCTGACAGTATATGGGACATTCCACTTCTGTAGTGCCCATACCAGTTGGTTTTACTTAAAGGCTTTTTGTTTGTTTGTTTTACTAAAAAGGAAGGTCCAGATGGGTAGGGGAGGGTATAGCAACAAATACCTATGGTGTAGATAGATAGAGAGAGAGAGAGAGAGAGAGAGAGAGAGATACATAGATGAATAGATAGGTAGATAGATAGATAGAGATAGAGGTAGATAGATGATAGAAAGATAGATGATAGATAGAGAGAGAGAGATACATAGATAAATAGGTAGATAGATAGAGATAGATGATAGATAGATAGATACATAGAAACAGGTAGAGATAGATATAATTAGTCACAGATAGATGATAGGGGACACAGAGAGATAGAGACTGCGAGACAGGCAAATAAACAGAGTGTATTAAAATTGTTTATTATGTGCCAGACACTGTGCTATAGAATTAAAAAGGAAAATACAGAGTGTTCCCCAAGTCTTAGCACAGTTTTAGCTACACTTAAGACTTTGGAAGCATCCTATAGAATTTTAAAAGCAACTATCAGTCCCACTCAAATCCCCTTGTCTGTTCTCCTATACTGCCACCATATATTTCAAGCTTTCATTGCCTTTTTATTAGACTACTGTAATAGCCTCCTAGCCAGTTTCTCCATCTCTATTCTCTCTTCCATCAAATCCATCAGGCCTGTCAGATTAATCTTCCTAAAGCATAGATCTGGCCATATCAAGATCTGTTGAAGACCCTCTAATGGTTTCCCCTTGCCTACAGGCTAAAGTGAAAACTCTGCCCTGGAAATTGAAGCCTTCCACAATCTCACACATTCTGTTCCCACTATCGAGTATTCTAGCCCCACAGGTTGTGAACCAATAGCCAGTATATCAGACTGTGGGGGAGGAGTGGATTAGACTCTGGGAAAACTGGTTCAGGCTACCCAAACCCATGTGCAATTGACTAGTATCAAGAGACCAATAGAGGGTTTATAATGAGTGACATATACTTGAGAAATACAGTTCACCTTCAAAAGAAGAGAATGTGGTCACTCCAAAGATTAGCAGAACTAAGAGATTCCTGCCCCGCTCCAGCCAATGCAAGAAGCCTTTCTACCTCAAATTTGCCTGGAATTTCTACCTGCCCTATATTCAATGCTCCAGGCTGTATCTGTCTCTGGCCCTCTGATCACAATACTGTTAAATCAAGTCTTCAGAGAATTCATTTCTGAAGGGTTCTATTCCATGTATGTATTTTTGTGTGTATGTATGTATGCATCCATTCATCTTTCTCTCTCTCTCTCTCTCTCTCTCTGTCCGTCCGTCTGTCTGTCTGTCTATCTATCTATCTATCTATCTATCTATCTATCTATCTATCTATCTGTCTATCTATCTATCATCTCCTAGGAATTTCTAAACCACCATGAAGGAAGTTTTGCCCTTATCTCCTAAAGACACTTTATTAGGTACAGATCAGAGCCAAAAGGACACCCTCTAATTTCGGGGAGATTTGAGAAGGGAAGGGCAATAGTAAGCATTAGGTGTGAATTATAGAACTCTTCCAGGCTTAGCCCCTCAGGATCTGGGGAGACCTTCAGGGAGGAAGGTTCTCTATTGTTTCCACAATATCCTTTACCCCTAAGGGAATTCTTTAGAATAAACATTTACTAGGCCCTTTGGTGCCTGGAGTTTTCCCTTTTTCTTTGCCTCTGTATAAGTATTACTCCACCTCCTACTGCTCCATCCTTGCCAAGTGAATAGTGAGCTTGGATGGGTAGAGGTGGCCAGACTCCAAGCAGAGGAGGAGGCAGCCTGGACCCCTGCCAGTGCTCTGTCCCTCCGTCCATAGTAATTTGGCAGGGAGGTGCCAGCTGCTTACAGCTGCACATCTGTTTATGCCTCTGGCTGGTTATTTATTCTTTCCCTTTCCCAGGCTTCTCAACTCTCCCAGAGTTAGATTAACTAGTAAGGAAAGCTGGGACACTCAGTCACCACAATCATTGATGTTCACTGAAGGGTGTTCTTCCTCCAGCAGCTGTTACCTTCCCAAGGAGATACTGAGGAAAAGGAAAAGAGAGGCCATAGGAAATGAAAGGAATAAAAAGGAGGGGAAAAGGACGGAGGAGGTAGGGTAATGATGGAAGAAAGAGTAGGAAGGTTACTAAGGGGAGGGGAAGAGAGAAAAGAAGGGGAAAGAGGAAGAGGAGAAAAGTGAAATGGAAGCCAAGAGAGGGGAGAAGAGGGAAAAGGAGATGAGAAAAGAGAAAAGATAACAAATGAAATGCAAATTAAAACAACTCTGAGCTTTCACTTCACACCTGTCAAATTGGCAAAGAAGATAGAAGATGGAAATAGACAATGTTGGAGGGGCTGTGCAAAGATAGGCACACTAATATGCTTTTGGTTAAGCTGTGAAATAGTCCAACTATTCTGAAAAACAATTTGGAATTATTCAAAATAAGTTTCTCAGCTGTTTGTGTCCTTTGACCCAACAATTCCATTACTGGACATACATCCCAAGAAGGTCAAAGATTGAAAGAAAGTTCCCAACTTATTCATAGCTGTGCTTTTTGTGGTAGCAAAAATTTGGAAACAAAGAGGCTTCTTATTGATTAATGATTGGACAAAATGTGGCACATGAATGTATATAATGGAATATTATTGCACAGTAAAAAAATTGAAGTGAGACAATATTAGGATATTGACTACAGGTCTGGCCTTAAAATCAGAATGACTGAGTTTCAAGTCCTTCTTTTCACGTATGCTAGCATGTTTTTTAACCTCTCAGTGCCCCAGGAAATATTCTACAAGTAGAGAAATTCTCTAAGTCACTTACATACATCTATGGAGGGAGCTTTCACACTAGGACTCTCCCACATCAATGAAACTACAAGTCCAGACTGGAAAGAAAAAAAAAAAAGAAATGATGGGAGTGGACAAAGCAGCATCACCTCTCAAGAAACCAGAGATGGATCCCTAGTTTTCATACAATAGATGCCCTAGTAAGTTGGACCCCTGATGAGAAGAAGGCACCAAAAAGGGCAAGCCTTCCGAGGTTCTAGGATGAAAACTGGACAAATGCCTGGATGTGTAGGGGAACAAATTGGGAGAAGCAGGAGAATGGTCACATAGGGTAAGGGAAGTAGAGCCAGAAAATTGATCCAGTTCTCTTCTAAGAGTGACTGGGTTTGAATGAGAGGTGAATGTGTGTGTGCGTGCGTGTGTGCGTGCGTGTGTGTGTGTAAAGACTGCTCTCAAGTCGGGGTAGTGAAGATTTTCCACTTTCTTAGCCTTGTCCACATACTTCCCAGACTTGCCTGAGTTTCTCATTTTCAAGAATTCTATAGATGTGAACAGGTGGGGATTATTACTGTGCAGTGAGAAATGACAAATATGAAGAATTCATAGAAACTTAGGAAGATTTGTATGAACTGATACAAAATGATACAAGCAGAAAGGAGGGGACAACATTCATGATGACTACAAAAATGTAAAGGAAAAGATTCCACAAAAGAAATAAAACTCTGAGTAATGGAAAAAACAGTGAAACTCTTGGATCAGAGAAAATGGAAATGTATCTCCTCATCTGAATCAGAAAGGTGGGGGACCACTAGGACAAAATATTGTATATATTGGACAGCAAAATTTCTTAATCAGGCTGTGTGTGTGTGAGTGTGCATGTGTATGTACGTGTACAAGTGTGTATGTAGTTGTTTTTTAAAGGAGATTCAATTTGGGGAGTGGAGTGTGAGTGACTGATTTTAAGATAAAAGCATTAATCAAACATTTAATAGAAAGATGCGGAGGAAGATGAAGAAAAAAAATTATGAATCTAAGGAATTCAGAAAGACATGGGAAAACTCATATAAACTGATGCAGAACCAAGAAAAGAGAACTGGGGAAATGATATATATAGTTAATACAGTAAAGCAAATTAAACTAGTATTAAGAGCATCTGAATTCAGATTAAATGCAATGACTAATCTTGGTTCTAGAGGACAATGATGAAACATACACCCTTCTTCTCAGTAGAGAGTAGTAGACTTTGAGTATGAAACGTCACAAGTACTGTCAGATTCAATCCTTGTCAGTTTGTTTTGGTTAGTCCTTTATCTTTGATAAAAGGGAGGCAATAGTATTCAAGTAGTGAATATGATATAAAAATGCCAATAAAATGTGTAAAATTAGCAAAAAAAAATAAAGAGATACATATGTAAGAGAGGGAAAAGAAGAGAGTAAAGTCAATGAAGGAGGGAAAAAAGGGGAGGGAGAAGAAATAAGAGAAAGGAATAAGAAAGGAAATGAATGAAAGGGAAGAGAGGAGGAGAGAGTGGGAGAGAAGGAAGAGGAAACAAAGCAAAAGGATGAGAGAAAAGGAAGAAGAGATAAAAAGCAAAGGGTGAGAAGAGACAATGAAAGAAGAAAGGGAAAGGAGAGTAGAAAAGGGAAGAGGAGAAAAGGGGAGAAGAGAGAGAAGAGAGGGGTAAGAGACTTAAGGAGAAACAAAAGGAGTGAAGTTTATGGAAATGAAAAAGAAGAGGAGGAAAAGAGAAAGGGGAAAGGAAGTAATGGGAGGAGAAATGTAAAAAGAGAGGAAAAGAGATAAGAGGAAAGCAAGCATAAGAAGAGAAGGCAAGGGAAAAGAGAAAATCTTTGAAGCTAATTCAGAGTGAAACGGCTTCCATGGGATGACAGAACAGGCTTTGGAGGCTTCAATTCTCAAGTAATAGCATTTCCGTGTGTGTGTGTGTGTGTGTGTGTGTGTGTGTGTGTGTGTGTGTGTGTGTTTACAAAACTTCATCTTGCCCCAGGTTAATTCAGGACAGTCAAGGGGAAGAAGGTAGAGTTGGAGAAGGGTCAGCTATGTTGACAATTGATGCTATCCATGGTCCTGAAGGTCTACCATAGTAAAGGGTAAAGGTCTCTGCGGTGAACTAAGTGTCCTATTGAAGGAGTCAGAGCCCTTGGGTTGAGGCCAAAGCTTGCCCAAGCTGGACCTATATGTACGTCATGCTACCTAGCCTAAGACCAAAGCCACAAGACCAACCCTCTCTCATTGACAACCTGTCCCTTCCTCCTTCATGTCTCCTTTCCATTTTTACTACTCCATAAGCTTTAGCCCACACTTATATGCCAGACCTCTTCATGGGTCAGTGGGCCTGAGCCTAGAGATTAATCTGAGGGAAGAAAAATCCTATTTTGTAAGAAAACATGGAACGCAGCAGCCTTGGGTACTGGTCTTCTGGTGTATGTTAACCAGCTCAACATTCCCTTGACTTAGACTCTAGTTAGACAGTCCAGCATTAGACTGCTAGATTATGTTGGATATTTGGGTCTAATAATCTATTTCCTACCAGCCTCATGAAGATACCATCTCAGATAGCAAGAGTCATCCCTACTCTTCACACACCCCCATCCTAGCCACCTTTTAAAAAAAATTATTTGTAACGAGCAGTTCAAAAGCAGGCACTGCACAGATGGGGGTTTAATCAGCCGAAGTCTAAGCACATGGGCGTTCTAACCTAATCCAATTTCTGTCAGTTCATTAGGGGGAATATTCATCACCAGGAGATTGCAGATGGGCTGAAACTCAGAGTGGATTCTAAAGAGCTGTCACTCCAACAGGGTCCAAACTAGCAGACACTGGTACTGGATTTCAAGGAGAATCCAGCTTGTGGTCTGGCTTGTAGACTTCAAGAATTTCCAGAAACCTAGTCCTACCTGGTTTGTATTCCCTATGGACAAAATCCACTATGGGGAGAGACAGAGAATTCAAAACCTAAACTTTGAGAATGCCTCCTATGAGAGGTTTCACAATGATCCCAATCTGAGTGGGCGGGGAAATATCTTTTGCACCCCTGGCTCCTTGAGGATCAAAGACTTAAAACTGAAAAGATCTTAGAGAGTTCAATACATTTATTTTACACATGAGGGAACTGAGGCTCAAGAACAGGGGAAGTGACTTGCCCAGGTTCCATGGTGGCAAAACTGAGATTTGAACCCTGATCCTTTTTCTCTTTCTGTTGCACACAATCTCCCTCTTGTGCCCTATGCTGATTTTTCTTTGTAGGGTCAGAGCATTTGCATAGTGCTTTTTTGTGTGTGTGTGTAAGCACTTAATAAGCACACATTGGGATTGAACTGATTGAGTTCTCTTTGCTACACTCTTAATTTTCCTGTATGTGTCATAGACCCTTTTCCATCCTTGGCTATGAAGTGGTCACATTTCCTCAACCTAGAATGTAAGGAAAAAGATTTTGTCTATAAAATTTTTTATGGAATAACTTTTATGACTTTTGAATTAAAGGAAAAACCCTTATGTGATAGTTCTTTTATAGCCTACCCCATGTTGGGCAGAGGATAGAAGAGATATTGAGTCAGAGAGCTAATTATTATAGAGAAATAGTGGTGGAGCTAGGTGGTGTAATGGATAGAGTGCTGGGCCTGGTGTCAGGAGGGCCTAGCATCAGACACTTATTAGCTGTGTACATCACATTCATAATAGGAGATTGGAATGCTAAAGTAGGAAATCAAAAGATAATTAGAATAACAGACAAGTTTGACCTTGGAGTACAAAATGAAGGAGAGCAGCGACTGATAGAATTTTGTCAAGATAACTCACTGGTCATAACAAACATTCTTTTTCAATAACCCAAAAGGTGACTCTACACATGGACATCATCAGATGGTCAATATAGAAATCAGATTGATTATATACTTTGCAGCCAAAGGTGGAGAAGCCCTATACAGTCAGTTAAAACAAGACCTAGAGTTGGTGGTGGATCAGATCATGAACTTCTTGTTGCGAAATTTAGGCTTAAATAGAGGAAAGTAGGGAAAACCATAAGACCGTATAGGCATGAACCAAATACCATCCCTTGTGAATATGAAGTAGAGGTGATGAATAGATTTAAGAGATTAGATCCGGTAGAGAGAGTGCCTGAAGAACTATGGACAGAGATTCACAATATTGTACAGGAGGCAGCAACAAAAAGCAGAGCAAGAAGGCAAAATGGCTGTCTGATGAAGCTTTACCAATAGCTGAGGAAATAAGAAAAGGGAAAGGGAGAGATATACCCAACTGAATGCAGAATTCTAGAGAATAGCAAGGAGAGATAAGAATGTTTTCTTAAATGAACAATATAAAGAAACTGAAGAAAACAACAGAAGGGGAAAGACAATAGATGTCTCCAAGAAAATTAGAGATTTCAAGGGAACATTTCATGCAGAAGTGGCATGATCAAAGACAAAAATGATAGGGATTTAACAGAAGTAGAAGAGATTAAGAAGAGGTGGCAAGATATATAAAAGAGCAACGCAAGAAAGATCTTAACGTTGCTGATAACCACTATTGTGTGATTACTGTCTAGAACCAGAAATCCTGTAGAATGAAGTCAAGTGGGCCTTAGAAAGCATTGCCAACAAGGCTAGTGGAGGTGTTAGAATTCCAACTGAGCTATTTAAAATTGTAAAAGATGATGCTGTTAAAGTGTTGCACTCAATAAACCAGCAAATTTGGAAAACAACAGTGGTGACTGGATTGGAAAAAATCGGTTTACGTTCCAATCCTAAAGAAGAGCAATGTCAAGGAATGTTTAAATTACTGAACAATTGCACTCATTTCACACACCAGCAAGGTTATGCTTAAGATTCTGCAAGTTAGGCTTCAGCAATATGTGAACTGAGAATTACCAGAAGAGTAGACCGGTTTTGGAAGAGACAGAGAAACTAGAGACCAAATTGCCAGCATGCACTGGATTAGGGAGAAAGCAAGGGAGCTCCAAAAAGAAAAAAAAAACACATCTGCTTCTGCTTCATCGACTACACTAAAGCCTGTATGGATCCCAGCAAAATTCAACAAGTCTTCAAAGGAATAGGAGTACTAGCTCATCTTACTTGTCTCTTGAGGAACCTGTGTGCAAGTCAAGAAGCAACAATTAGAACCAAATATGGAACAACTGACTGGTTTAAGATTCAAAAAGGAGTACAATGAGGCTGCATATTGTCTCCTTATATGTTTAACTTATATGCAGAGGACATCATGCAAAATGCTAGGCTGGATGAATCAAAAGCTGGAATTAAAGTAACCTGGAGAAATATCAGCAATCTCAGATATTCAGATGATACTACTCTGACGGTAGAAAGTGAAGAAGAATTAAGAAGCCTCTTGATGAGGGTGAAAGAAGAGAGTATAAAAACTGGCTTGAAGGTTTACATTAAAAAATAAAACCCTACCATCCTGGAAATTGGCAATTATTCTGGCAAATGAAGGAAGACATGGAAGCCATGTCAGATTTCATATTTTGGAGCTCAAAGACTATTGCAGATGGCTTCTGTAGTCATGAAATTAAAAGATACTTGCTCTTTGGAATGAAAATTATGGCAAATCTGGGTAGCATACTAAAAAACAGAGACATCACCTTGCCAACAAAGATCTATATAGTCAAAGCTATAGTTTTTCCAGTAGCAATGTGTGGCTGTGAGAACTGGACTATTAAGGAAAGTTGAGGACTGCAGAATCAACACTTTCATTTTTGTTTTTGGGTTTGGTTTTTTTTTTTTTTTTGCTTTTTAGAGGGGGGAGGGCAGGGCAATTGGGGTTAAGTGACTTGTCCAAGGTTACACAGCTAGTAAGTGTTAAGTGTCTGAGGCTGGATTTGAACTCAGGTCCTCCTGAGCCAGTGCTCTATTCACTGTGCCACCTAGGCACCCCCAATCAACACGTCAATTTGTGTTTCTGGAGAAGACTTTTGAGAGTTCCTTGGACAGCAAAGAGATCAAATCAGTCAATATTTAAAGAAATTAATTCAGGTTACTCACTGGAAGGTCAAATACTAAAGTTGAAGCTTAGATACTTTGGCCACATAATGCGAAGACAGAACTCATTGAAAAAGGCCTTGATGCTGGGTGAGATTGAAGGCAAAAGGAAAAGAAGATGGAGGCTACAATGGATAGATATCATGAAAACAGGGAGGCTAGGTGGTGCAGTGAATAGTGCACAGGCCCTGGAGTCAGGAGGACCTGAGTTCAAATCCAGCCTCAGAGACTTAATAAAAAAAAAAACAACTAGCTGTTTGACCTTGGACAAGCCTCTTAACCCCAACTGCCTTACTTTCCCTTCTCCAAACAGATATCATGAAAACAATGAATATAAACCTGGACACACTTCAAGACAGTAAAGGGTAGAAAGTTCTGGTGTCCATGGGGTCATGAAGAGTGGGAACTGACTAAATGACTGAACAACAGCAACAACAAAGTGATGGAACACCAGAAACCCATCATGCTCCCAGGAGCTTCTTGATTGGCTGAAGGTAAGCTGGATATTGTAGAACAGGAGAATGAGTGCTAGGGTTGTAAATCAGAAAATGGGCTCAGAGTGTTCTGGGAGAAGTTATCATTGTCTTCTGGGGTTTGTCAGATTGCCATGGACTAAAGAGAATCCTGACATTTGGCCTGGAGTTCTATGAGTATATAAAATAGTTTAGGGAGTTTATTAGTTTGGGACTAGGTAGATTTATTTTATAGACACTCCTAATTACCTAATTACTCTACCCTGGGGCAGCTAGGTGGTGCAGTGGATAGAGTACTAGGCTTGGAGTTAGAAATACCTACATTCAACTGTGACCTCAGATACTTACTAGCTGTATGACCCTGGGCAAGTCATTTAACCCTGTTTGCCTTTGTTTCCTCATCTGTAAAATAAGCTGGAGAGAAAATGGCGAACCACTTCAGTATCCTTGCCAAGAAAATCCCAAATTGGGTCATGAAGACTCAGAAATGATTGAAACAATTGAACAACTAAACATTACCTTACCCTGATAAATTTCTGAATTTTTGTATTTCCTTTCCTTTAGAAAATGTAATCTTGTGGTCTGGGGTGTATGGAGAAAGGTAGCAGACATTAGACCAGATCATCTGATTATGATGCTAATCAGAAAAGGAAGGGGGGCATTTAGTTAGGGTTGGGTTATGGAATATCTTTGTACCCAAGAAAGTTTAGAAAGTGGTGAAAGCCCTGGGGCTAAGGACAAAGTCCCTTAGACAGGCCCTAGAGCTGTAAATGGTATTTTGGGAAGCTGACTAAGGGTCAGTGAGGCCTAAAGCCCAGGGCTGGATGCTTCCCATGGACTTTTCAGAGAGCAACAATCGGCATCTCCTCTGTTATCCTAGCCCTACTCCCAAAGGAAGAAATTGAGGAATGGGGAAGATGTGGGCTTATCCCAACTCACAGAGCAAATTAGAACAAAACGGGGAACAGAGTCTCGAAGTCCTGGCTTTCAGCTCATGAGGCACCTTGCTTCCCTGTTGCCACTAGATACAATGTCTGAGATGGAAGAGGAGAGAGAGGAAAGAATTTCCTTTGTATAAGAATAATAAATTCTGATTCAAAGCTAAGTTTTAAGCATAGGGTAAGTTGGAAACTTGTGCCTTCCTTTCCACAGAGTGACCCCCAGAGGCCATATCCAGCTCTCAGCTGACTTCCCATACCATGACAAAAAAAGGATAAGAAGACAATTGATACCTATAGATAAAGCCTTTTCCCCATTAACCCCTGAACAAGAGAGTTCTCCAGGGATCATCCTGTCTAAGCAGATTTAGGGAGGAAATTGTCTCTCTTGTCCTTAAAGATAACCCCTGTTATCTCTCCCAGGGACTGAGATCCTCATACCTCTTTGTTTTATCAAAGCCCAATCCCTACCTGGGAGTTATTAATTTTTAAAAACTTATTTCTAACCCTTATCTTGCCATCCAAGCCCTGCCTCTTATTCTACCTTCACTTGAATGGGAGAATAGCAGGTGAGCATATGAAATGCAGGCTCAATCCTTGGGGTGGGAATCCCTTTCTCCTCTTTTGTTCAATCTTCCACTGCCGTTACTGGCCTGAAGCACTTAGGGGAACCATCGCTTCTTGTCTTTCACTCAATGCCGCCTGTCCTGTTTATCCTTTATTTGGATGTCTTTTTCCTTCTCTTTAGCTTGCTTGGAGATAGAGAATGAATTTACTATCACTGAAGGAGGAAAATAGAAACTATTACAGCTTTTATACTTGTTGAGTTATAGAGTACAGGAATCGAATCATAAAGTAATTGTATCCTCCCCATGGGAGCTGACTGGGGTGATCCATCCCCCTCCCTTACCAACCTAATCCTTGGCTTGGGTTGACTGTATGACCAGTCATGATGCTCCTCCAGGAGCAGGCTACACAAGTCCTTTTCCTGAGCTTGCTTTGACCCAATTCTAGGTTTCTCTTCTAGTTCCTATGGCCCTAAACACCAGAGTTGTCTAATTCTACGGCTCCCTTCTTCACCCCTTCCTCCAGGGGACAAAGCCTTGTCTAAGAGTCACAGCTCCATCACATCTAACTTGCCTCTTTCTCATTTCATGTCTTACTACATGTTGAAACAGTCCATGAGTCCTAGGATAACCAGGGTATTGCCACTTTCCCTCTCCCATGTGCTTAAATCTCCTTTCAGATTGCAGCCCTAGTGAGGGTTTAACAAAAATGTGATGATTTCAAAGAATAATCCCACGTAAGGGAACTCTATCAATGCATGCTGATGTTTCTAAATTTAAAAAAGTTGCCTAAAGCATTGAGAAGTCAAGTAGTATGTGGTAAATAGAGTGTTAGACTTGGATTTGGGAAGATCTGAGTTCAAATTCAGCTTCGGGTTCTTATTAGCGATGTAACCCTGGGTAAATATTTAAACTATGTGACTTAATTTCCTCATCTGAAAAATAAGGATCATATTAACATCTACCTCATTTAGCTAAAAAATGGCTTGTCAGACAGGCTTCACTGGTCAGAGGCAGGACTAAAGCCACATCATCTTGACTTTGAAGCTGGCTTTCTATCCATGACACCATACTGCCTCTCAGTGATATCATGGAAATGACAAAAGGCAGAAATATATAGTAACGGCTAGCATTTATATAACACTTTAAGATTTGCAAAGCATTTTATAAAGATTATCTCATTTTATTTTCACAACAACTCTGGGAGTTAGGTGCTATTATTATTTCCATTTTACAGTTGAGAAAACTGACACAGAGGTCAAGTGACTCACGCAGCTAGTAAGTGTCTGAGATCAGATTTGAATTCAGGTCTTCCTTACTCTAGGTTCAGCACTCTATCCGCTGCATCACCTAGCTGTATATGGGAAACCTAGTGCAACAAAATCATAAAAATCAGAGCTAGAGTTTTCCTACATAGAACTCTGGTTATAACTGGTCAGTGGAAAATAATCTGCTTTCTGAAAGTCTAGCTCAGCATCATGACGTACAGCGGTCCCCTCTGGCCAGTACAGACCCAGCAGCACGACCTCCTCCCATCACTCCCTCGAATTCTTCCCAGGGTACTCTTCATGGGCCTTGGTGTCACCTTGCCACATATTATTACTAAACCATTTGGTTCCTCCCTGATCCAGGAAACTCCACAGAAATCAAAGGCATTCTTTCTACAGGTTAATTTATGTGGATGACACCTATTCTCTAGCATATCTCCCAAAGTTCCCACTTTTCCACACAATGATTCCAGATGGCATTCATTGACTGTAATAGCAATACTCCTATCATTTTTCCAGGTTCAGACTAAGATCCTGAATTATATCTCCCACCAAGATAGTATTTACTTAAAGACCTTTCTTTTTAAAAAATTTTTTTTATTTTTTTGCTTTTTATGGAGGAGTGAAGGCAGGGCAATTGGGATTAAGTGACTTGTCCAAGGTCACTCGACTAGTTTTATGTTAAGTGTCTGAGGTCAAATTTGAACTCAGGTCCTCCTGACTTCAGGGCTGGTGCTCTATTCACTGTGCCACCTAGCCGCCCCTTAAGGACCTTTCTTAACCAGTCAATTGATAAGCATTTATTGAGTCCCTACTATGTGACAGTCTAAGTGCTAAACACTGGGCATTCAAAGAAAGACAGTCCCCTACCCTTGAAGAGCTCACAGTCTGATGGGGAAGACAACATATAAATAATGGTAACGTCCTCAGATATATTAAATAGTCAGCCAATCTATAATACTTCTGATTAGTGAACTCATTATTATGGGTCCTTCTACTGGTATAGATAGCAACCCATCCATGTTTTTTAATCCTGCATGACCCTTGTTCTTGTCCTTCCATAAAGCTTGAACCACCCAACGTGCTGGAGGACTTTATCTAGTTCTTATAATTTGTTTGCAAGATTTTATACTCTTTTCTTTTTATTTCTTTACACTTGGAGCAAAAAAATTATTGTCTTTGATATAATAATAATGTAAAGTAATAATAGTAGCTAGTATTTACACAGTGCTTGAAGGCTTGCAAAGCACTATATATATTTACATAATATATTCTCATTTGATACCCTCAACAGCCCTGTAAGGCAGTTGCTATTATTATTCTCATTTCCCCATTTTATAGATGAGGAAGATGAGGTTGAGAAAGGCAAGATTACAAACTCAGGTCTTCCTAACTCCAAGCCCAGCACTATCTCCATTGTGACAACCAGCTACCTCAAAGGTAAGGGATGGTGGTGCTTGTCACTGAAGATTGAAAAGTGAAAAAAAGACACATGGTCCCATCTTTCAAGAGATAGTTGGAATGTAAGCAAATAACTCTAACAGGAGGCATCTTTGATCTCCCCCATACTCCATTATTTCAGGGAGATTAGTGTAGTTCTTCTGAAGACTGTCTGCTTCTCCAACATGACTTCTCCATTTCCTTTTCTGTTTATGTATGCCCTTTTTTATGTTCTATGCCTGGAAAGAGGGTGTTTAGACTTTTGGTTTCCTTATGCAGGAAACTTTCTCTACCAATGCAGATTGGCAGCTGTTTTGCAATGTATTGTCTCCAAGTTACCTGAGACACAGACACTTAGATGTTAAGCAATTTGTCCAGGGTCAGACAGTCAGTAGCCATGAGAAGTAGGACTCAAATCTGGGTCTTTTGTCTCTGAATTGAGCCCACTATCCACTATAACAAGATGTTTCTCTTTTAGTCTAACTACCTTCAGTTCTCATGTATGGGAAGTGCCATATGTTCACCTTCTTGACCACTCCTCTGGACATAGGTCTCATCTACCTCCTGTTAACCAAAGTCTTGTTCAAGGCTTCCCTTGCTTTGCGAACTCACCCAATTCATGGACAACCCGGACCTCAACTCAGGGAATACTTGACTTCAAAGGCTGAGCCTATGAGCCCCCAGCATCTCTCCTGCAGACACCCCTAGCCAAAAGATGATGATCATTAACCTGCTTACTCAGCCCTTTACAATTTATAAAACCTTTTAAATAATGTTTGTGAAGTAGGGAGAAAAGGAACTATTACTCCCAATTTTAAAGATGAGAAAACAGGTTCAGAGAGATGAAGTAACTCATGAAGTTAGTTACAGACCTCAAGCCTGGCGCCATATATCTTTGGATTCTGAGACTAGTGCTGTTTCTACAGAACCACTTGACAGCATAAGGGTCACATAACTCAAAGGGGACCAGTGGTCCCTTTTGTCTATCAAAGCAACCTAGGCTTTTGATTTAGGGATATATGTAAAGAGCCCTGGACCCTGAATCAGGAGATTCTGTTTTTAACCCATACTTTGCCACCAATTAAATCCTATGTTTCTGTGGGCCCACAATCCCTGGGAAAATAGGAAGAAATGAAAATGAGATGTGGGACAGATACTAGCCAACAGTCTCTAGCTACCATCCCCACCTCCTCCTCACAGAAACCTTAGATCTTGACCCTGGAACTACCTCAAGCAATTTCAATTGATTTTGCCCAGAACCAGGCCTTCACCCACTTCTCTGACATCAGCTCCAAACTAGGGTGCCCCACCTTCCAGCTTCCCCATAGAATTGTTGCAATGTCTTTGCATGTAATTGGGGAGAAAATAAAATGTTGCTTAAAAAGAAGAATTGTTGTAAGCTCCTTGGAAGCAATAACTGTTTGGTTACTTGTATTTATATGTCAAACACTTGGCACAATGCCTGGCATGTTTTCAGTCATGTACAACACTTTGTGACCCCACTTGGAGTTTTCTTGGTAAAGATACTAGAGTGTTTTACCATTTCCTTCTTCAGCTCATTTAACAGATGAGGAAACTGAAGCAAACAGGGTTAAGTGACTTGTCCAGGGTCACTCAGCGAGTGTCTGAGGCCAGATTTGAACATAGGTAGATGAGTCTTCCTAACTCCAGGCCCAGTGCACTATCTACTGTGCCCCCTAGCTGCCCTGCCTGGCATGTCGTAAGCACTTAATAAATGCTCTATTTATCTACCATCTATCTGCCTAACAAAGATTCTGCCTCTGAAATGTCCCTTATGTAATGTCCCTCCAGGATCTGAGGAAAGTGGAGAAGGTCCAAAAGGATATGAGGATTCCCAACCATTGCCCATCCTCACAGACCACTTCCATGGTTGGCCGGGCATCCGGATCCTGGAACCCCCCAGGCTCTGGTAACAGCAGCAGGAGGTGGGAATCGGCTCATAGTGACCAGCCAGGGCTTCACCAGGTAATTACCCAGCAGAAGCTGAAAGCTGACAGGGTAATTATTAGCCTCTAATTGCAGGGCAAACCTAGGCCGGGATCCTCCTCTCCAAAGCAGAGGGCATTACCATTTGCATAGCAATTAATTACTTTGGGAGCTACAGAATTTAATTACCCACTAATCCGCAAGAGCCAATAATTAAATTACTCTTGAAACAGAGTATTTATTTCCCAGTTAAGCTGAGCAGGTACCTCCCCAGCTTGGGGAATGTGTCCAGGCAGTGACCCTGGAACTTCCAGTCTGTCCATGCACATAGTAACAGAGACTGTCACATGACATTAAGTGACAGAGAGACACAGATATGCCCGCAGTGATTGAGACATCTTGTGACATAGATGTGAACATAGACATGCAGGTAGATAGATAGTTGGACAGGAAAAGAGAGGAGAGAGAGAAAAGAGGGGAGAGAGAGACAGACAGACAGACAGAGACAGAGAGACAGAGAAAGAGGAGAGAAGACAGAGAAAAAAGAGAGAAGGAGAAAGACACAGGAGAGAGAAACAGAGAGAGAGAGAACAGAGACAAAAGAGGAGACAAAAAGGAGGTAAGAGAGAGCGAGGAGAGAGAGAAGAGAAAAAAGAGTGAAGGAGAGAGAGAAAAGAGACAGAGAGAGGAGAGAGAGAAGAGAGAAGGGGGAGAGAGAAAAAAAGAGACAGAGAAAAGAGAGAGGAGAAAAAGGAGAGGGGAAGAGAGGGGAGGAGATAGGCAAGCCACATGTATATGTACACATGTTTTCACACACACACACACACACACACACAATCACACTTAACTTAGATATGAAGAAAAAGTCCCAGGAAGTCAGATCAGGAAGGAGACCTAGAAAAGCTAACATGCATCTCTCTAAGCCTGGGTGGGTCTACAGGTTTCTTAGTATACTAGTCCCTGGCCGTTCTCTATGAAGTTTTGTGGGTTGAGGCTTGGGGTTGGATGATGGCAATTATCTGGAAGTTCTTTGAGATATAACATAGCTGCTAGGGAACGGATGCCCAGATTACTCAAACCCTATGGCACATATTGCCTATTAAGGGCCCCAGGGACAAGAGAGTGATTCTACCAATCTCTAGGGTTAATTAATCCCTTCCCCCCAATACCTGGCCTTCCTGATCTCATTTTTACTGGTGACCCAATGGTCATAATTGTGAATCTAGATTCAGATGTCCCTCAGTGCCTGGTTCACCATAGGAGGTAGGGTCACCAGCAGTGGGGAACTGTGAGAATTCTCTGGATTGGGGGGAAGACTACCACAACAATTGTCTCTTGAGTGTGTGTGCAGAGGTGGGGGCTTTGCCCCTCCAGATGATAGGAATAATAGAGGCAACTTAGAGACCAGGGAGAGAGACGAACTTCCTCTATGCCCAGATTACCTCCTCCCTGATCAAGGGGCCTGCTTTTGCCCCTCTTTCCCTCTATCTCTTGAGAAGTCTCCTATTAGTTCCCAGCCTAAAGTGTGTGTGTGTGTGTGTGTGTGTGTGTGTGTGTGTGTGTGTGTGAAAGAGAGAGAGAGGGAGAGAGAGAGAAAGAGAAAGAGAGAGAGAGAGAGAGAGAGAGAGAGAAAGAGAAGGAGGGTATTCCTAGATGTCCCCAACACCCTTTTGCTTCTCATAACCAATCCAGTGGGACTTCTTTCCACCTCCTCAGGGTTTC